>VNJO01006064.1:0-304162 GCA_008042535.1 Drosophila tani | reverse complement strand
TGCTAATGGCCGTGCACAAGGCACTGTCCCAGAGCGAGGAGATGAGCAAAATACTGGAGGCGGCCCAGACCCTCAAATAGACTGAATATACATAAATAAATAGCTTTAAGATAAAGATTTCCAAGAAAATAAACCCTTGCAATACCACAAACCCATGAAAGTGGCTGAACATTTTCATTTCATACTGATTATAAAGATTCTAAAAGGATTATAAAGGCTAATATGTAGGATATAGTTATTAGTTATACCTAGAAACAGAAGGGGTTTATTTCCTAGAAAATACACCCAAACACCACGTGGTATTAACCTGTTTGTATAGCAAAAGTTCAAACTGTGCTAGTATCTCAAAATGCGCAGGGTATGCGAACCATCACATTATAAAATTACTAACTAAATATTCTCTGGCGTTTCGTGCATAACTGTAACCTTGTGAGTCATCTTGTCACCGTTTAATGTTGGAAACGCTTCAAATTGATCCGAAATTACATAAAATCATTCATAATTGTTCGACAATTTAATGGAAATGCAAAGCTAGGGAGTCAGCAAGGCACTTTGGTAAGTTTGTCGTTGAGTTTTCTCTATGTCCATTAAAATAGCACTCATTTGCCCTGGGAAATGGGCAAACGAGCGTGCATAGGACAACACGTGGTTCTTGAAAAATCAGAGAGATATTCTCCACGGAAATAAACCGAATTCTTAAAAAAATGAAACGAGAATGAAAAAAAATTTAAATACGTGCTAGAGCAAGTGTGCCCGCCAGGTTATCCGTTTAATCACCTAAAATTCGCCAGATGCGGATTTTCTCCTCCACGGCAACTGGTCACACCAAATGCCGCCACCTGAATGGCACACCGAAAATATACCAAATATACTGAAATACAAATACTTCCGCCCAAAAGTATACTTAGAATTTTAAATTATATTAATTATAATAATAAACACAGGGAAAATGGAAGATTCGATAAAGATTTATTTAAAAATTTTTAAACACATTTATTATTTATTTAATTATAAACATTTATTTTATATAGATTTTTAACAGTTGAAACTAAATAATCTCTTTACTTCCAATCACTCTTGCCCTGCAAGATTTTCCAACTTCAACTTTCGTTTCTAAAATTTATAGTACATTTTATTTGACACAGGCCAAAGGATCACAATGGCCTTAATGAGAATTCTACAGAGTCAGGCGGCATCCATGATGTTCTCCTCTCACCTGCAGCAACAGAGCCTCCGGAAGTCCACCTTCGTCAAGTCTTCGATGAAGCCGTTAAAGGAGTGGAAGAGGAAGCGCGGGCTAAAGATCTCCGTGGTGGGAGCGGGAAAGGTGGGCACGGCGATCTGTACGTGCCTGCTCCTCCGCAAGCTGACCAAGCACCTGGTCATCATGGATGCCAACTACAAATTGGCCCAGGCGGAGGCCTTGGACTTCCAGCACGGATCCGCCCTATTGGGTGATCCTCAAATTGAGGCCTGCGGCGATGGCTCCCACACTAAGGACTCGGACTTGGTGATCATGACGGCTGGGGCCCGGCCGAGCGGCAAGGATCGATCGCGTCTGGCCGCGATGGCCGGGACCGTTAAGATCTTGGAGAGTGTAGTTCCCAAACTGGTGAAGGAGAGCCCCAAAGCCATCTTCCTGGTCGTCTCAAATCCCGCCGACGTCATGACCTATGCGTTCCAGCGTATAGGTAACCTCCCCAAGCATCGCGTCTTCACCTCGGGCTGTCACCTGGACTCGATTCGATTCCGCAATCTCATCGCCGAGCGACTTCAATTACCAGCATCCGAGGTCCATGGCTATGTGATCGGGGAACACGGTGCCACTATGGTGCCAGTTTGGTCCTGCGTCTCCGTGGGCGGCATCCGACTGAACGATGTGATCGACCAACTGGCCTGCGGCGAGGATCCCGAGAATTGGTCGAAGATGAGCGAGCAAATCACTACTTCCGGCGCAGCGGTGGGCACGGTCAAAGGGTATACCAACTGGGCCGTTGCCGCCACCTGCGCCGATGTCGTGGAGGCGCTGACCAGCAGGAAGGGCAAGATCCTCTCTGTGGGCACGGACATGAAGGGCTTCCATGGAATAGAGGACAACGTAGTCCTCTCACTGCCCTGTCTGGTCACCTCAGGTGGCATTAGTCATGTGTTCCAGCTCCCGCTGACGAGTGTCGAGAAAGAGAAGCTGCACGCTTCTGCCAACACCCTGCTCGAGGCACAGTGCTCCCTTAACCTTTGAACTTGATAAATTCAAAAAGATCCAAAGATTGATTTCTAATTCCTAATTCCAAGTTTGATCGAAAAATATTAAGAATTTCATGATGGCTTCCTAGAACTTTATCATGTATGTACTTATATAATTTCCTACCCAAAGGATAATTTACCAACTGATCTAATCTTTAATGAAGATATTTTGCGATTTGAACTCTTCAAAGGCTAATAATATAAAGAGAACGTTAAAAAGACATTAATATTCCAATTCTTAAACTGATCAAGAATTTACAGAGCATTCTTTCTAGTGTAAATTCTGGAAAATACCTTCTTATAAACACAAGAAGAATTTAAGAATTTACAGAGCATTCTTTCTAATGTAAATTCTGGAAAATATCTTTATATCTGTATAAATACCTAAGCAGCTAAAAAGCAAAGAAAGTATGAGAGAGTAGAGGAGAAAAACATGTGGAGAGAGCGAATAGACAAGCCATATGCCCTTTCCACTTTCCATTAAGACAGCGAGCGAATAGATAAGCACTATTCCACTTTCCATTAACACTGTGGGCGAGCCAGAGCGAGACAAACACAGCATGCCCTGATGACTTAGCAGGCGAGGTGAAGTGATAATACCGTTCTTTTCGGCATTTCTGTGACCCTGTGATTAGACATCGAAAATTTTTGTAATTTTTCCCGAAATTATGATTAATTTCTTTTCAGAAGGCGACAATTATGGAGATGGTAGAGATGCGAGATCTTTTTGGGGGCTAGTTTGTCAAAGAAATCGAAAGTCAAAGGTCTTGGAAACGAATAGGTGAGCAGCGAAAAGAGTAAGCAACGGAAGACGCGTCTCCAAATCTTGGGGGCCTCAACTTTACAAAGTTGCACCAGTTTTTGGAGCCAAGGTCTTCGCTGGTAGCAGGCGAGGAGCAATCAACGATCGCGTTTTTTACTCAACAATTTCCTTTTCTCTTTTTTTATTTCGTTTGGAAAGAGGCGACGAAGCGAGACCAGTCAGCGGAGTTGACCTGGGGGGTTGTGTCACGCCATTGCAGCATCCCGTGCCCATGTAATAACCACAAGTGTAGCCAAGTGTAACACTGGCCACCAGGCGAACAGATCTCGAGCAGGTTGACGGTTGGAAGACTGAGATTTTCTACGGCTGGCTGCATCGTCTGGGAAAATGTTCCGCCACGATTTCGGGCTATTGTTGTTAGATCTCACAAGACACGATCGCCGCCCTTTCCACTTTCCACAATTTGTTTAAACGAAATGTAAATGGAAAATGTTTAACAATACAACTCGCTTGTTTGTTTAACTAATTGAAATTCACTAGGAGCGAAGAACCGGCAGAGTGCGTGTGGAAAGTGAACGCATCGCTACCTGCTAGGGCATTTTCGGGGTTTTCTTTTGGATTTACAACGACGAAATCATAGGTCTTCATTTTATGGTTTCCTATTTAAATGCTACAGTTTTTCCCCCAAAGTCACAATGACATATTTTCGGAGAGAAAGAGAAAAGGAAAAAAGAGGGCGAGACTGGTGGTGACCCCCATGGAGCATGACGAATTGTGTGTGTTTGTTTGTTTCTTATTTTTGTTTGTTTTGGTTCTGAAAATCCGAATAGGTCAACAGAGATTCTAGGCAGTGGTATTTCGACTTCGAATCTCTCCGAATTTCGACATTGACCTGCTCTCTTCACACTCTTCTTTGGCTGCTGTTGACCTGTTGAAGGGCGACACATTTCCATGTGTTTTCGGGAAATGCGTGGAAAGTTCATGGAACTAGTTGTGATGCTGTGAGTGAGGGACTTCCCCCGTTTCCTGTTTGCCTGTTGAAGTGCTACACATTTGCATCATTTAACTCTTTTGTTTATATACAACTCCCTCTTGATCCGTGGCATCTTCAGTTCCCACACATGCGAGATCGTGTGCATCCGAGTGTGACCTTTGAACAGGCAAACAGCATTTGCAGACTGCATCTGACTGTGCATCCCAGTGCATCCAACTGCAGCCGAGTGCATCTCCCACCACCTCGATGAGGGCTCTGGGTTATATATTTAACAAATGCATGCGAGTTTTTGGGTTCGTTTTTGTGATGATCGCTTGATCGCACTTTCGTTTCGTTTCGTTTCGGATGCTGGATTCGGTTTTCCAATGCACGATTTCCACCTACTATCCCATTTTGACAACCTGGGCGGCCTGGTCACGCTTCAGTGATCTGCTGAATGGGATCTGAGAGGATTATCTCTCCAGGAGATCCATTGAGTGATCGTTCTGGTTTTGTTTGGTTGGTTTGTCATCTGGTTTCGTTGCTGGAAACCTGTTCTATTGATCCATTTGGTCACGCTCCACTGATTTCATTCTCGAAACTGAGATCAATGAGTGTTTTTTATGCCCTTTGACCTGCTGAATATTTTTCCTAATGGTTTTCCTTTGCAGTCTTGTAGTGGATGTTGATGCTGGCTGGGTTGCTTAATCCGGTTGGTCACGGCTCATTGATTTTCGTGGAAATTCTTAGGGATTAGGCAGGTAGGAAACTGCTTTGAGTGCACCCACATTTTTGTATAAAATTTTCTTCACAGGTGTCCTTCTGCGTTAGTCTGCAATCCTGTTCGAATGCTTTAGTTTTGTGACTCTTAACTCTTTCAATGCTTGCAGATTGCATTTAATTTATAAGGAAATTCCTTTCACTTTCAACTTGATATAGGATTACATAGTTTTCTTTGAATATTTTTCTATGCGAACCCAAAAGCCGTATTCTGTACCTGATTTTATCTCATTTTCAAAGTGAAAATCACTGAAAATTATGCTAATGTTTATTTCATGTAAAGGGTTACCATGCTGTAAACTGTAGTATTCGAATAGGCGAACCTAAAATAAGGCAGGATGCTGGGAAAATTAAGGAATAGTTTCCTGGAGAAGTTGTAAGAATTTTCCTGGAGAGATTCCTTTTTAAAGTTTATGTTCACCTGATTTATTTTGGTTCGTTGTTCATGCATCGTTGGTTTTCGGTTCTCCCACAATCGAAAAATATTGATTTGTTGGGTCGGAGATCATCTGAAACTGGTTCCTAAACACCTGTTTCATAAATTTTCATTGTAAATCGAAGAACCTGTTCTATACAAAATAGTTAGGATGCTGTAAACTGTAGCATTCGAACAGGCGAACAACAAATATAGGAAAATGCCGGGACAGTAAAATTACAGTTCAAAGTTCAAGCCAACAGGTATTTTTGGGTTATCTACCTGTTGATGCTGCAGGTTATTTTCCTTATAGAATTTTTCCAGGCACTCCTGATTTGCAGTTCATGTTAACCTGTTAGATTTACCAATTTTGGTTTCACTTCATTGGTTTCCGAAATTTTGATTTTAATTAATTTTACCAAAATGATTGAAATTGTTGTTGCAGATTTTCTCTTGTAAAGATCTGGTTCTTAATAATAAAGGGTTGATATGACGAAAACTGAAGCATTCGAATAGGCAAGCATCAAATAGAGTAGGTGGCTCAGAAAGGAAAATATATGCAGGTGATGCTGCAGGTAATTTTCCGGCCTGTATTTTCCTTGATTCTATCTTCGTTAAATTTTATGTTGACCTGGTTTATTTTGTGATCTTGGTCACGCTTCAGTGACTCTCTTAAAATTGGGAAATAAAATCGTACATCAAAGATCCTGTTTTGTACATAAGAAAAACTAATGACTGAAATCTGTGGGAAATATATTATGTAACCTATTTATTTTCACAACCTCTGACACACTTCACTGATTTCTTGAAAATACTATTATTATTTACCTTTAATTATTTCTAGGCCATTTCAGGAACAAATTTACCTTAGCCATAGTCTGTCAATGTTGTTTTCCTGTTCCTTCGATAAACATGGTTTCGCCTGAATGATTTCCATCTCAATTTCATGGGGTGCTGGCCTACCTGATGGATATTTTTCTTTTATTGTAAAATATATTTTACCTGTGAAAATTTGGCTCTCCGGTTGCTGCTTTTCCCATGCTGTTATCCTGTTCGAATGCTACAGTTTTGTGACCTTTAACTCTTTCGCTGTTCTCTTAGAGGTCATGTTGCGTGATCTTTGTGAACCTTAAAGGTTTATTGTGGTTGTAAAAGGGTTTAGGATGCTATCAACTGTATCATTCGAATAGGCTAACAGCATTGAACAAGTAGCAATCGAAGAACCAAATGTGCACAGGTAAAATTTATTTTACAATGTAGAACATTTTCTTACAGGTAGGCCAGCATCCCTTAAAACTGAGATGAAAATCATTCAGGCGCATCCATATGTATCGAAGGAACAGGAAAACAATTCTGGCAGACCACTTGAAAAATTGTTAGAACTTCAATGGAAGGTACAAAAGTTGAAGGGTTACAGGTATGCTTAGGCTAGAATAATTTTCAGGTGATGCTGTGGGTTACATTTCTGCAGGAACCTTTTTTCGGTTTATGAAAACCTGCTCATTTTTCAGGTTTTGTTAATGCTTCACTGGTTTTCAAACAAATTGTTTTGTTAATATATCACCATTTGTAGAAGTTGGACGAGATTGCGGGAGAGAGCTCATGCAGCAATCGTTTTTTAAGGATCTTTTGAACTTGGTTCCTGATTACTCAATGTTGGCCTAAATTCCAGAATTTTATTTATTTTACAGCATCCAATCTCTTTGTCTAGACCAGAGGTCGGCACGGCCCTATCCCGTGGGATAGGAAATTTCTCTGCCGGCGTCGCTGCCTCTCATGCACAGTATAAACGTTTGTGTGACTTCGGCACAGGTCTTCGGCTTCGCTCTCACGAAATTAAAGCACAGCGCTAGTGCTGCCGCATTGTCATGTTCTAGCTAAATCTAGCCGTTTTTAGCGTGAAATAGCTGTTTTTTTAGTTATAGCTAGTTATTATGCATATAAAAAAAAAGTTAGCTTTTTTTTTTTGTCATATCTTGTTACTTATGAAAGAGCCGAAGTCTCTCTGTCTCATTTTTCACATACACAAATGCAGTGTTGGCATGTCAATGTAATGGTGCGGACCCCTGGTCTAGACTTATCTAAACTGTAGCATTCGAATAGGCGAACAGGATATGATGAAAGTTGATGGAAAACCAAAGGAAATCTCTTGGGTTTGACCTGTTACAGATACCTTTGATGCTGCTGCATTTCCCTGAGAGCAATTTCGCTTTCTGATGTTTTCCTTTATGTTTACCTACCTGCTTACCTTCAGTAGAAAACTCTCCCTCTCTCCCTTGTATACATTTATCTTGTTGTGGGCAGAGATCTCCCGCAGCGATCATTACTCTGACAATTTTGGAAACCTGATACTTTATGCCATATTTTTCCGCTTCAGTGATTTTGTCCTAAATGACATTTCTCTGTCTGTTGATTTTCCTTTATGTCTACCAACCTGCTTATGTTTTCAATGAAAAACTCTGCCTCTTCCTATTGTTTTGGACAGAGATCTCCTGCAGCGATCATTACTCTGACCATTTTGGGAACCTGATACTTGATGCCATATTTTTCCGTTTCAGTGACTTTTAACAGGGATTCGTCGTTAAATGATGCTGCAGCATTTCCTGAATGATTTTTCTCTGTCTGTTGATTTTCCCTTATGTCTACCTACCTGCTCATGTTTTCAGTGAAAAACTCTGGTCTTGTAGAAATTGTTGTGGGCAGAGATCTCCTGCAGCGATCATTACTCTGACAATTTTGGGAACCTGATACTCAATGCCATATTTTTCCGTTTCAGTGATTTTGAACTCGGATTTGTGGCTGAGAGTAAACGCTCGAGGTCTATGTAAACACAAGTATTTAAAGAAGAACTTTTACATATTTACCCAAACCATCTGTGTCTATATATAAAGAGGAACTGTTTGCTAATGCTGTTGCAGTATTTTCTGGAGCCCCGCCAGCTGGCTCTCACTTATGCCTACCTATTCCTCGTTAACATCTTGGTTACGCTTCTTTGATTTTCCTCCAGATGATGATGATGAGAACATTGTCATGGGAATTGACTTCCGAAATTGGGTCACCCGATAGTGGATTTTCCTCGTTTTGTGGGTGCCAGAGATCTCCTCCTGCTGCGGTTAAGTCATCATCGTTAGTCTGGCCCAGACTGCTAACCTGTTCCCTGGATACACGCGAGTGCGCTTCAGTGGGTTTTCCCATCGCAAGAGATGCTCTCCCGCGTTCCTCCTCCTTGGAGGAGGAGGCCTGGGCCTCAGCTGGGTTTGCTGCTAACCTGTTCGAAAATTATGCATCGATGCGCATCAGTGGCAATCATCATGAAAACATAATGGGATGCTGCTGATGAGGTTGTGGGTAAATTATAGCCCGAGGAGGCAAGTGAAGTTCCAGGCGAAGATCACCTGGCTGGCCTTGCTGTTCACCTGTTCGTTTGCTACACTTTATGCATGCTTCGACGGTTTTCTAATTATGATTTATGATGCTCTCGGGGATTAGGCACCAGACTCACACAATGGGCGTGGGCCAGGTGCCCTCTTATAGTTGCTTTTGGTTTCACTTTGTGACCTTTCTCACGAACTGCTTGTGGCTGTTGGCCTGAGGCGTCTTGATCACCACAAATCCCCGGCAGACAAAAGGCCCAAAGGCTTAAATCTGTATCATTCGAATGGGCGAACAGAGAACAGAGCAAGCCGAGATCTTCTAGCTCTTCTTCTCTGGCCAGAGCAGGCAGGTAGAGATCAGGTAGAGACCAGGCAGAGGTCGGAGAATCCCTCTGTATCTCGACGGCTTGGGATGCTGTGGCCCTGTTGGCCAAGTTCGGCTTGATTGCACTTTAAACCGCAGGCGGTGCCCCGAGGGATTTGTATTGTGTTCTTTTTAGTTCCTGGAAGAGCTCTCGGCTGGGCTGGCCTGACTTTGATGGATGGTTTGTTTTGTTTGTTTTGCTAATTGATTTGGAACAGGTCAGCAGAAGGTGAGTGCAGGGAGAGGTCAAAGAAGACAGCCTGCAGCCAGACTTCACTCATTTGAACCCCTGTCTCTGGTGCCCATTAGCATATTCCTATAATTGGCCACGATCGCTTCCTGTTTATTTTAATACGGCGTGAAATCGGAACAGGCTGGCAGAGTTCGGTAGCCAGTTCTGCTTCAGTTTATTCTGGCTCTCTTGCCACTTGAATGGTTCCTTGGGACCAATCATCGCAATTGTAATTCGATGCGTGCCGCACACCATTATGAGGGTCTTTGGTCTTTAGTCTTGGTTCCTTGGTGGTGCTTCCCCTGCCTGCCTGCTGCCGACGCTGCGAGCCTATTCAAAAACATGGAATTATCGTGACAAACATCGGGGTTCATTAAGTCGTTAAAAACATACTTACCACACACATATTAGGGATCGTTTCGATTCACTTCGGTGCCCTCGATCTCCGATCTCCGATCTCGATTCATATGCAGGGTCTCCGAGAGGCGTGTCCCTCGCTGCGGGCAATTTGAGACCCTATAATTTCCAGCTGATAATCTTGCCTGATGATCGCTAATTGGCTGTCAAAGTGACAGGAACCCAGGCTGCCGTAGCAAGCAACAGGGTATACTGAGTGGTGGCTGTTGCTCTCTGCCTTTCTTCGGGGTTGCTCTACTGTGGCACGTGCCCCATAATCTCGACTTCCTTTTCTTTTGTAATTTGATTCTTGTAAATGTCTTGGTTGCGAGCAGGCTAGCAGCGTTTTCAGAGCGTCGATAAGATGTTTGCTTTTGGCTGTGTTGTTTCTTGGGATTTTGTTTCGGTTTCGTTCCTTCACAAAATATTGGTGGTGGAATTTGATTTTGTACTCGGAAAGGGAGAGGGAAAGGGGGAAAGATGATTGCAGGTCTTGTGAGTAATTGATGCGGTCGAATTTGGGTTTCTGGGTTGATTTTTTTGGGGAATTCTTTTCGAAAACCGGATACTATTTTATATTTGTCAGTTTTATTAATTTATTATAGTGACACTATTTTTAAAAACTACGTTTTCTTTTATTTTTTAAAATTAAATTTTAATTGTGTTTATTTACCATATTTATTTTATTTTTAAAATTGATTTTATATAAATTGCTCAAATTTTATTTGTCAATATTTTATACATCCATACTAAATTAAAATAATAATAGAATTCATTAATCGTTTACTTTATTTTGAATTATAGTAATTTAAATTTACAGAGGTTGTCTTTCACATTAAACACACAGTAAGAAATAAAGTATATAAAGTAAATGTAAAAATATTCTAATTTTAAACATTCTGCTAACAATTTATTACTTATAAAATTTGATTTTACTAACTTGTTGTTTTATTTAATTTTTTTAATAATAATTGTATTTAATTTTTACTTTTTAATCATTTATCTGTATTGATTAATGTAATATTTTTATACATTTTACGACAATTTTGCATTTTACACAGATTCAATTATTAAACTTCATAAATTATAATGTAAAATGCTAAAATGCCTTAAATCTAAAAATAAAATTGTGGTAAATAATAAGAAAATCTGTTTTGTTTTAAACAAAACAAAATAAGAATAAAATCAAATTCCATAAAAAGGAAATTAGCAGAGATATATTTTTAGAATATAAAATGTTTAGATTTTTTAACGCTTTTAATTTTTTACAGTGTATTTCAATGTCTTAAAAATATTATAAACATTTCATATTTTCCCTTTCCCATTATTACTTATTCTTTGTTCCCTAACCCCCCATGTCCATAAATATTCCGGAAATAAAATCCACTGTAATATTCTTTAAGTGTACCAGTTCTTCCCTATACATGGTTCCGTATTCTAGTTTTCCAACAAGAACAGCAGGAACTCTCACTTTCCAATAAGATGCCCTTCTTAAGCCTATTGAAAATTTATGAGCCCACAAGAAATACAAGTATCTACCGACTTTAATCTTTACACCGCTCCTTAGCCTTCACTATAATTCTGGTTTCCTGGTCGCCGTTTTGGCCTTAGGACCAAAAATTCTCACGGCCAATTCCTTTTTCACACAGCTCTCGTTCTTGTAACGGATAATGGCCGGGAATTTCCCACACGATGTTGACACAAGCGAACCGCGACAGACGGCCGTTAAAACCCTCCACAAAACACACTCACACACCGAAAGGCAATACAAATTCCACACTGTCCACATCCACATCCACATCCGTTTAACGTAACGATCGAGGATCTCGTTGGGAGAAGCAACACCAACAACCAGACAGGCGGCGAAGGAAAGGAAAGGAGAGAGAGTGTGAGAGACGGCTGGAAAGTGGAAGCGACCAGCGCAGTCTGCTGCTCTCCTGGTCCCTTTTCCAGTGTCTCAATTCCCAGTTCTCACGCGAGCACATGCCAAAACGAGAAGGGGATTGAGAGAGTCGCAGGGAAAACAATTAACAACTAATTTAAGCCTGTGCATATAATTTGAGAAAGGGAAGGGAGGAAAGGAGACGGAGGGAAAGAGGTGCCTTATCTGCAGGAGCTGTGTGAAAAAATACGTTACATTCCTGCCGCCGGTTCGGCATTTATTCCCACGCGATCCTCAACTCTCGTTTTTGTTGGTTTTTGGGTTTTCGTTTTCTCACAACGAGCATACCCTGTGCTGGGCTGGGTAGGAGGGTATTTTGGGCTGTGGGAAATGCATGGAAGGAAATATCAGAGTGTGACCATGTGTAGATACATATTAAGGGGGCCATAGAAATCGATGGGGATTTCAAATTAATTCAAATGATGCCAAAAAGTATTCTAATAAATAATATTATTTAAAAATATTATTTTGTGTTGATCTATAGTTACCAATTTACAATTAATTACTAAGTTAAAAACTACAGGGCACCAGATGGACTATAAAATATTATTGCAATCCTTTCAAGGGTATTTTATTTCCCATTGACCCTATTTATATATTAGATAAAACATAAAAAATAATATTGGTGTTGCATGGAAAATGTATTAAGACTAAAATATTTCAATACAAAATACCAATACCAAGCAACGAAGGTTTTAAAAAGACACTAATTGCCAGGTATCTCATAGTCGTGACATACAACCCCATCCTCTTTCTTGTTATTTTTTTGTGGCTCTTCGTTCACACGCTCGATGCGTAAAAAAAAGAACTTCAAGAGATGAGCAAGGGAGGGATGCTGTCGCTGCTTGCTGGTCGCCTGTTGGAAGATCAACAGAATTTGATTGAAATTCTCACGCTCCAAGGCAAGGAATTTTACCTGCCGTGAAAGGATTACGCCCACATTAGCTGTGAGATCTTCGACTCGACAGAGAAGCAAAGATCTCAAGATCTCTGTGGGATTTCCTCGAAATGTGGTCTTGGGTTTGCTGAAAGCCGCTTATAAAAGGTGACACTTTCAACCCTCCTGGGTCTCAAGTCGAATTGAAGATGTTACCTCCAGACATCTACGATTATTCTCAATCCATAAAAATATATTTTTCGCCAGACATCTACGATTATGCTGTTTCCCTATTAGAGCCCAAGACCTTGCACGACTTCTTTATTTATTGGTTTGTCTTGTGACTGGAAGCAACCCTCATTTGAGAGTAAAGAGTGTGTTGGCTGTAATCTTCCCTCCTCCCGAGATTGCTGTTGTCCTGGTAACGCTCAAGACGTGTTATTTAGATACTCCAGAATATGAGGGTTGCAAAAGTCTCAAGGGAAAATAGAGAGAGAGACCCAAGACACACCTTCTTGAATAGTTTTTGGTGGTAGTTTTTGGCACTTTCTTGGCTCGCTTACCTGTGAAGGAAGAAGGAAGCCCTGCAAAGGTGAGTCCTGCTTGCTGGACAGACTGTTCTCCTGTTAACAGATTTAATTGAAGCGAAGCTGGTTTAATCCAATTTGCATATAAAAACTCCTGGAAGGACACTCTGGGTGGTTCCTTACCATCTAAGCCTCGCTGTATGCCTGATACCAAAAACTAATTAGTATTCCATATACAGCCCTGCATTCTCACGCCTCTGAAAGTGATACCCAAAGGGAATCCTTAAAAAGATCTAAGATTTCTTAAGGTTTCGCGTATCATGTTATCCTTCAAGGATCATTGGTTTAAGGATGCTGCTAGCCTAGTAGAAAATGCCTAATTAAGCCGATAAACGTTCTCACGCCTTGCCCAAAAAATCACAGCATGTGGCTTGAGGCCTTCCAGGAAAAAGTAAACATAAAAAACGATCCCAAATAAACATTTGTTAAAAAATCATTATTTTTTCTGAAAAAGAACGGAAGCTATGACAGGAAATGGCAACGGTAAGATTAGAAATCAATTTCCTGTTGCAGGAAATGTATTTTCGAGTGGTAACAAAATCCATTTCCTGCCGTTAATAACAATTTCCGCAAGAAATGATCCTGCTTCCGGTAAATCCTGCAGGTGATCTTTCCAAAAGATCGTGTGCTGTTTCCTGTGGTTGTGTTCTGAGCCTTAATTATGGATTAGGATTTGGTTAGGCATGCTTCTGAAAGGACTTGTCGCCTCTTCTGGTATCCTGTTAAATAATTGTCAGTTTTAACCGCCACTTGAAGTGGTTTCCCACGCGACAACTCCAGAGTCATCTTCCCATGAAAATTGAGTCTTTTTAGGACGTGCGTTCCAAAGATTTTCCCAGATTCCTTTTTTAATACTATGTATGGGTTTGAATTTTCCATTTAGGTAAAATCTGCTTGGGATCCTAAAAGGTCTTCAAGAGTTTACTGATTTTTCACACGCTAAGATCACAGAGATTAGGATCTGTGAAAATGTTTCAATATTTTTCCCAGGATATCAACAAGTGGCTCACCACTTCTAGGGTACTGTTTCTACTTCAGGTACAATTATTTTTCTATGAGAATTTTTTTTTCACAATATCACTCCCTTGAAGTTGTGAAAATTCTGCTTTCCTGGTTAAATTTTCTCTGACGCTTGAAGATATCAATGATTTTTCTCACGAGGTTTTGCTATCCCTATCTCATTTGCCAGCAGTTTTCCAATTTTCACACGACTCAATGGTCATTAGGGAAAATTCTTCCCACTTAAAGCAAGGCATACAATTTTCCCAGTGAGAAAAATTGGCTGGAAAATATAACCCATAGTTCCCAGGACTATAAGGCAGGTAGAATTCCCTTTGGAAAACCTTTCAGAATGTCCTGCTATTAAATATGTTCGCCTGATACATGAGCATTTATTTTTCAGAAATATGCTGAAATTTTCACACGACCAACCCCAGGAGATTTTCCCACAACTAAAAAATGCATTAAAAATGCATTTGTCTTAGGTTCCCAGGCAACAGGTTGCAGGAAATTGTTTCATCGTGTGCTCCCTTGCAGCTGCACTTTCCCAGGACCCCTTGGCAGGTACCAACTGCCGCATTTTCATGTGGAAACTCTGTGACTCGTGCTACTTTTCACTCTGTTGGCCTGTTCCAAATGTTCGAAAATACAACATCTGGTTTGGAAAATTCACACGCTTGGAAAACAGCTCGAGGATCGAGGCAGATGAAAATGTTCCCACAGCTGCTCCGGCTGCAACCCAAAAGATCTTGATTTTTTTCGGTTGTTGAGGAACCGTTTTTTAAACAATGAGGGAGGGTCCCTTTTTTAATCAACAGGTTTTCCCGGAAAATGGGTGTCTCGTCGGCTGCATTTTCCCAGATCCGCAGGCAACAGGTAGTTGGATTTTCGGGAAAAACTAATGGTCTGCTGCAGTTTTTGCTGTTGGCCTGGTCTAGGAGTTTTCCAGCAGCTCGATAATTTCGGAAAACTCTCACGATCAGGACACATGCTTTCACGAGATTTTCCCACAGCTGCTGCAGCTGCAAAATCACATTCTTTGGCGGAAGCCTTTTATTTAACATAGTCTCTGTTTTTTTATTGAAAAGGTCAAAGGCGATTCTTTTTTCCACGCTGCAACAGCTGCACCTTGGCAGGTCGCCAGCAGGTAGAATTCTAAGACGTTCTTCGGCGGCAGCTACTGAAAAGGCTGTGAGCCTAATGCATGATTCTTCTCGGCTTGATAAAAACTCGTTAAATTCTCACGATCCTTGGAAGATTAAGGATCAAGTTGGTGTCCTTTTGGCCTGTAGCAACAGGTCCTACCTGCCTTTCTTTGAAGATAGTAGGACTTCGCCTCTGAAAGAGCTACTATATATTCTGATTTCCTGTTGAAAATGATAAAAAATTAGACAATGCTTGGGAGATTTTCACACGGCTTAAAAAACGCGTCTTCACAAAAAACATGTTCCCATGAGCATCCCAAATTTGAAGCAAACAAAGGATGCATTTTCCCGTGCATCGACATATATTGACTACCTGCTCGTGCGCATTTTCCTTTCATTTTCCACACGTTTTCCTGAGTCACCAACCAATTTCCCTGCTCGCCTAATACAATTTTTGTAAGGTTTCCCAAGCATCTGGAATATTTCACACGGTTTCGGCCCGTGTCAATACATCGAAGCATCTTCCAAGGGATTTCTATTCACTATTCTGTATTCATGTTTCCAACTATAGCCTGTGCCGATCTAAGGTTCTCACGCATCTGCCATCCAGATGTGGGAATGCGACTATAGAAATTCTTTTAAAAGAAAACCCACTGATTCTGGGAATTAAATCCCAAAGCGGCGCCCTTTGAGTTGCCTTAAATTCCAGAAATGGTTCGTGCGGGTACCTGAAACATCGAGTCCGAGACCTTTTTTTGTCATTTTCGTTGGCGTGGGTTTCCAAGAGTTCTTCTCTTAGTTTCTGGGTCCCTGATATATCAGTTCCATTCAGCTGAAAAGAGACAATGGGAAAAGGAGAGAAGTAGCTCTGCATATTATTTATAATTTATTCAATAAAATACATCGAAACCTGTTTTATCATAAAATAAACAGATTTCAATGTATTTAATTGAATATTTATAAATATATTTGTCGTTATTGTTTCTGTCAGTTAAAAAACTGTGGAGTTTCGGATTTTCCTTGAATATATTTTTTATATTTTTATATTATTATATTTTTTATTTATCTAAAAGTTTGTTATTCGATTTTTACTTTCATATATGAATTTAATTGTATTTGCTTCCTAAAAGTATGCTATACAGTTTGATGACAAAAGTATATGCGACTGTCGTGACTCCCAAGTACATTTTCGATACTAGATTGTAGCATAATTTTAGGATGAAGCAAGTAAATCGAAACTCGCCAACAAAATTAAAAATCCAGCATACTTTAAATCAAATAATAATTAAAAAACTATTTTTTAATATTTAAAAACAATCATTCCAAGTAAAATTTAGAGTTATTACTTTTTATTTATTTATTTAAAAACTTCTTAACCTTTTTGCTCACTTAAATCTCAACTCCAGACATCCCAAATGTCCTTTGGCGCCATGGAATGGATTCCTTATGGTCACATCGCGGAAATCTCTGTCCTTGATGTCCACATGCATTTGATTGGGGCATCTCGAGGAGCAGGAACTCCTGCCACACGTGCTTTCATTGGCAATGCAATCAAAGATGAGGCGCCTGGCGATTCCGACGTTGTAACTTGTGGTAAATATCGTGTTGAAGGCGCACTGTCTTGAGGTTCTTATGCGATTTTTGGCATTGGAATCTGCCTCACCGATAAGCCTTTGAAAGTCGTTCCAGCTCTTGGCGACCTCAACATCGAGGGGGATAACCTAATTTCAGAATAAAGGGTTGATTAAATTAATTTAAATAAAAATAAATGAGAATTACCGCTCTCTTCAGGCAAGTGTTGAAACCCAATTGCGAGTTCCTGTGGGTCCTCTGGCAGGTATCCCTGTGAGTGTTCAAAATGTAGGTTGCATACCTCTTGATATTATTGCAAGTGGTCTGGGCACTACTTAAGATCCCTTCCAGATACACCTGAGCCCCACAGGCGGTCATGGAAGCTCGAAGTTGGCTAACAGATGGAACGGTGGTACTGTAGTTGGAGACGCATTGCCGATGCCAGGAATCGATCTTCTCGTAGGGCCTTATCCAGGCCCAGGCCTCCTCCACCTTGGCCTGCATGAGCTCGTTTTGCACTCTCAGGGCCTGCACCTCCTTGACGAATCCTGTCCGGAAGTTGTCTAGCATGTCCTCGCAGCTCTTTAGCCTCTCATCGTAGTGGCTTTGGTGGAGCTGCAGAAACTCCGCCATTGCCTTGGTGACATCCAGCGGAGGTGCCTCGTGCCCTCTATGGGAGTGAGAAGCCACTTTCGCCGAAAATAAGAGGGAGCAAAAGATCACTACTTTCAGGTAATACATTTCGATGTTTAATGGCTTGGATCGAGATCGAAGTTCTTTATATACATAGCTGCCAGGTGCCTTCTGTCAAACTTGGCAAATTTTATATAATAATTGCTATGTTTTTTCAGCTGTCGTTTTATCGCAATCTACACGCTTCTTTGATAAAGAAATATCACAGGTTGTATTTGCTTAATAAAATTATTTAATTATGGTTTGTTTGGCTTAAAAAAAAAAGGTTTTGTGTGGAATTTCAAGAGTTTATTTGTATTTGGCTTTCCCTTGTAGAAGCTCCTTCTTTTTAATTTAAAGAGGGTACAAAATTTAATTATTTCTTGTATAAAACGTTTGATCTTTATAGCAAAGAAAGTAAGATTTTAGAACACTTTTACAATGTAGTAAAAACAATGGTATTTTTTTCTTAGAATGCAAAATATTTATTTAAAAAAAGCCTTTTTAACAGCACAACACATAGGTTTATGTACAATTTAATAATTTGACCTTTTTCTATGAAAGGGGAAAGGGGTTATAAATTTATTTATTTAAATCAAAAGTCCGCTGCTTTTGTTTGCTCCGAAAGCTCCATCAAATAAACCTGAACTCCAGACAGCCCATATCGGCGGTCACCGTAAGGAAGGGATTGGTGATGGTGGTCCTACCGACGACACCGGCCAGAGCTAAGTTCGTGACATGTGGACAGCTGGAGAGGCAGCTAACCGAGCTGCAAACCGTCTGATGCTGGACGCAAGAGTCCACGGATCGCACGGCAACTTCCACGGCGGAACTGATGGCATACACCTGCTTGAAGGTACATTGCCAGGAGGTCCTGACTCTCTCGTTGGCAGTGCACTCGGCAGTGTGGAGGTTGGCATTGAAAGTATCCAGGTTGGACAAGGTATACCTATTGTTGTCAGCGATCTGCCAAAAAAAAATATTAAAGCTTTAGATATGCTTTTCCCCTCCAAAAAAAGAAAGGGGATTTATAAAAAATAAGTCTTTTTTATAATGTTCAAGAAGGATTTAAGGATTTCTAAGGATACTGACTCACCGAAGTGGTTACGCAGATCGTGTAGTTCGTCTGTTGGTTCCAATAAAGCTTGACACAGCTGGCCAGGGCGTTCACAAAGGTCTTCGAGTACTGGGTCTTGAGCAAGTTGTATGTGCTTTCGGCCGGGCTCAGAATAGTACTGATCGCCGCCTTGCAATTGTTAAGGGCTGTTCGGGCCGCGGTGATCGTTGGGATGGTGGAACTGTGGTTCTGGACGCACTCCTTGGCCCAGGAATCGATCTGAGCAATGGGAGCCAGGCGAGCAGAGGCCTCTTCCAGCTTCCGCTGCAACGAGTCCGCCTGCACATCGATGGGCTCCAGCTGCTTGGCGTACACATTCCGAAAGTTGGCCAACCGATCGTCGTAGAGCTTGAGCCTCTCTGCGTTCTGCCGCTGGTGCTCACTGATGTAGCCCTCGAGGGACTGGGTGATATTCGCCGACTGGGTGACACCCGTCGACTGGGCGAGGACGCAACCCAGGAGGGCTAGACCGACTGTAACTCGGAGAAGCCTCTGCATCTGCATCTTGACTGTGAGCGTAACAAGCCGTCGGTACTCCCTTTATATAGACTCTGCGATGGCTTTCTTATCAGGCCCGTGGTTCCCCCGACAAAAGCTATGTACTACTCCATATTGCATTGGATTTTGCGAACATAAAAGTCCATATTTTACAACGTTGAATTGCCTGAAATTATTTTTTTTTAGGTTCTTCAAGTGTTTACTCAGGGCTTTCTGGCCAGCATTTCTTTTGAATTTCCCTCTTATCGTGGCTTCTATATTTGCGCAAGGCTAAAATATAATTATATTCGCAAACAAAAAGCGCTAAAGAAGCTTATTTAACCCAAGTTTGGTAAATAAAGCAATTTTCTAAGAGAAAAATAAGCTTTTTAAAAACGCCCATGAGTTGCTCATTATTATGAGAGGGTTTTCATAATTTCAGTTATCTTGTTAGAGTGGCGGGTATGTCTTAAAAGTAAATAAAACAAGCTTCACTTTGTAATCAATGATATTTACATATTGCAATCTCTAAGATTGTAAATAACACTACGAAAAAGGCCACAACAAATCGCTGTTGTTCTCTACAAATATTATAATTATGACTGTCTAGATTTGCAAACCCGATCGAATTATTGTCCATAAAAGGTCACTAAATATGGAGAGTCGCCCACACTGATCTCGGAACCAAGTCACCAACGGAACTTTCTAGCATCTCAGACACGAGTCTCTTTGTTGTTTTCTATTGTTTATTAAGCATACGAATAAATATCATAAAAATTAAATACAACAAACGCTTAGGTTAGGGTACAATGCGAAACCAAAACAAACACAATTTGCAGGATTAGTTGTACGAATTCTGGATCTCGATATCGGTACCGGGGTTCTCACTCAGTGCTGGACCAACTTGAAGCGAGCGGCCTCGGCGTAGTCCCTGGCATCCGAGAAGTTTCGCTCCGGCTTGATGCGCACATTGTTGGGATCGTTGACGAACTCGCCGCTCCAGACCGGCGGCAGGACCGTGGGCTCCGAGTTGTAGTCGAAGTAGTCCTGATCATCCGAGCGATTGCGCTCCTGCTTGAGGCGGGTCTCGCCGCTCTTCACGAAGGTTCCATCCCATTCGGTGGGCAGGACAATGGGCTCTGTGTTGAAGCCGTAAAAGTTGTTGGTGTTGGTCACCATTTGGTTATGGCGACGGATCTTGGACACATTGTTCACGGCGCCATCGGGATAGACGAACTTGCCGTTCCAGCCCTCGCACTTGATGGGGATATAGTCCTCTTTCCTGCGCAGCGGCATCTTTACGATTTTTTCTTTATTTTATTTACGAGTATTAAAGTCAAGCTGATCTTTCCGCGGCGCGTTCGCAAACACGATTGAGTCGCTGTCGAGCAGGTCGTATTCTAAAATATGATTTCACCTTGTTTGAGCGCAAAAAAACTTGTCATGTAAATGATCGTTGTTTGCCACAGAGAGCCAGCGGCCGACCCCCGCGATTTGCTTGCGGATATTTTGAATCGCTGACGTCAGGGCGCGAGCGAGCCTCAGAGCGGTTTCTTCCGACAGCTTCAAACGGGTTAGGGCACTGGGAGAAAAATATCGGGTAAAAAGCAGCTAAAATAACTGTAGGTTGGTATAATTACTTTCCCTTTCGCAATTACCGTGTTTTAAGGCAGAAAACATCACTGTAATTGAATAATATGATCCCGGATCACTGATCACTTATCTGATCGTAATCTACGTATATATTTTTATTATCACCAAACCTTAAAGCTATTTGCACATTTTTTTTTCTTGTGACCCTAAAATTTACAACTATTTCTATAAAAGAATTTTTGAATTTCTAACAAGGCATGCTTTTATTTACTAATTCTTGGGTTAAGTGTGACATTCCAAGGTGCTAATTGCACATTTCCTTCTTTGAGACCCCAAAATTCTCATCTTGTTATGGTGTACTTCTAAGGGATCCTAAAATTCCCAGTTAGCTCTATCAAATTAGTAAAGCTTTTTAAGCTAGTAAGCTTTTATTCACCAATTCTTAACTTAAGTCTAATATTTTCTCCGGTGCAGCTCCAGGTTGCCTCCTCCACAGGTTCGCACTTCGATCGGTGGCAGACAATGGCGCGTCGCTTGGCGCTCGGCTTGGCCTTATAAAGTCATCGCGTCTGGCAGCTCAATGGCGCTGATCCCAACGGCTCCAAGCTCTGCCGGAGAGTTATGGTGATGGCCTAGCTGTCATAGGTGTCTTATGTAAATATATACGCGGCTATATCTTGATGCCAGCCGATTTACGTGATTCATTGGAACCGGCAGCAAAACAGACTTATTCTGGAGGTGTTGTTCGCAATTAGAATGTTCCGCTGATTTATTTTTGGAAGCTTGCCGATCTATTTCTGTAGATAAGTTGTGAAAATAATCAAGAATAATTGAGATATTGCTTCCCGTTTGCAAGGGGAACAGTTTGTGGCCTTAGAAGGCATTTCATATATTATTAGCATTTTATTGTTCAGAACCTTATTGGGTTGTTTACTTTAAGAAACTAATTAGTTCGACCTGGGGGAAATTTGATTTACTAATACTATTAGACATGATATGTAAAATAACAATTTTACCTAAACAACTAATAGATTATTGTGTAACCCTAAATAAATATTTAGTTTTGCAGTTCTATAATTTATGGTTCATAACTCATTAGCTCTATGATTTAACCAAATCACTTTTCTTACTTAAAATATTTTTTAAAATTGCATTTTTAACTACAAAGTCATATTTATATACACATCTATGCACTTTGTAATATAGTAATTAAGTTATGACGAGCCCTAGTCACCCACAATCTTATCGAGCGCGTTCCTGACCCAACCCAACAATGCCAAGCTGAGATATGACTGCCTTTGGGCCATTACTCACTTCCGACGCTGGTTCGTGTCCATGCTAATTGCTAGTCTCATCAGCGTTTGCCAATTAAGCTCTGCACAGACAACAGGCCGAAAGCGGTTCCTACATAGATAGGTGCACTGAGAGAAATTCGTAGTTACATTTTGTTAAACTTAAAAACAATGTCTAAATAAAGGTCTTTAATTAATGATATTTTGTTAATATAAAAAATATTCTAGCTTCCTTTAAAGAAATTTTAAAATTGTGTTCCAATCATAACAATCAAATTATTTAGGAAAACATATTATATCATATTAACCAAATGATACGCATTTATTTTAAATACATAAATTAAATGAATTCAATTAAATTACTTTAAGTTAAATCAATAATTAAATTAATTATATAGAAGGTAAAAGTGAACTATTCAGTAATAATAATTCAATTATATCGAAACCGCTCCAGATTGTAAATCGGTTAAAATGACTAGAAAAAAATGGTTTCAACCTGTATAAAATACAAGTTTACAATGAATTTTGTCCACCAATTTTCTATAGCATACTTTTGGGTACCGTCGCTGTTGGTGTACAATTTTTCTTAGCATACTTTTGGGCCAGATTTTTAGGTGATTTAAAATCTCTAAAAATTTATGTTTAAGTATTGTAAATATTAAGTCCTTTAAACATTAAAATGTGCTTCAAATCAATAATCGAACATAATGATTAACTATCTAAGGACACAAATCTTAATGAATATTGTATCAATATTTCCATATTTATTTAATTATTTCCATAACGATTATATTCCCAGTGCAGCTCCTTTGCCTGTCCGCCTCCTGCATACCGTTGGATGTGGATGTGGATGCGTGGCTGGCTTACCTGCGGGATGGACTTGGACTCCCTCGCCGGGGACCCGACCTCTATCTCCGCCGCCCCCCTTCACCTCTCTCCTCCCTCACTTGCTCCTGCGGTTAACTCCTGCGCCGCTGCCTCGTTAGAAGAAGAGACAGCAACGCCGGCATCAGCAGCAGCAGCAGCAGTTTGAAACTTTCTCATTTCGGCTCGAATGGAAGAGCAGAACGGCCTGGCATGGTCTGGTGTGGCCTGGCCTGGCCTGGCATGGCCTGGCCTGCTCGTTTTCGTTTGCCGGCCTCGACGTCTGCGCATTTGCTGAGCGCCTAGTCGAAAATCCAACTAATTGCTTATTTTAACCCCTTGAAAACTGGGCGCACACACACACACACACACTCGAATACAGGCGCACAATGGGACCCGGGTCTCCGGGCCTTCGTGTTTATTAATTAACAACACAAAACCCCGAACCAACAAAAGGCATCACACACACACACACACACACACTCTATAGCAGACGCACACACAGGCGAGGCACGCTTAATCCAAGTGCTGTCTCTGGCATATTCATTAGTGTTCATTAGTGAAACAAAATGCTCATTTACTTAACTACTCCGGGACTAACGAGCTAGCTAGCTCCCTCTCACTCTCGCTCAGCCTCCTGCTCTCGGCCCCCCCTCTCACGCCCACTGCACTTATCGGCACTCGGCAAGTCACTCGGCTCCGCAGAGCTCCTCCTCCGCTCCTCTCTGCCCACGGCCTGCCGCCTGCCTGCCTCTCTGCCTGTGTTGGCCAGCCATCTCTCTCTCGTGTTGCCAATTAAAATTCCACTTATGCCAAGTTAACTCACTTGGCTCGTTAATTGTTGTGGCTTTTTAATTGGACCCTTTTTTTCTCCTTCTGCCGACGCTGTTGCTGCCCTCGCAGTTGCCAGTTACCGGCTCCCCAGTTACCAGCTCCGATTCAATTGAACAACAACGGAATAAAGCGCCAACAACTACAGCGACGTTCATAATGAATGGCAAAAAAACTTGCGGGGGCTCTGCCTCCATTTGGGGGCCCCAAAAAGCCAGGCCCCCGAAGCCCCCCAGGGCCCCCTGAGGTTCCAGCAACTCCTCGCTCACTGACCAGGTTCTGTTTTTTTTTTCAATGTCCCATTTGGATGGCTTATCGTTCAGGGTTGTCAGGGCTGTCGGGTTGTTAGATTAATTGAATATTTTGTTATTAAAATTGTATAACATATGTATTTTTATGAAAATTGTATCTTTACTTATATTATTCGAAACATAAAAATAATTTATTTTTAAGGGATTAATAGAGAATTGTACAATTTAAAGATAGTAAGGTCATCCAAAGTGTGGATCCTTTTTTGATTCACAAAAATAATAGATAAATAATGAATTTTAAACTTTGTCTGATATTTAAAACCCTGTCAGATATAAAATTAATTTTTAGAGTTGGAAAAAGGCAACCTTTGGAATCAAAGTCCCATAGAAAGGTCCATAGTATTATAATCCTGCAAATATATAATTTTGTAGAGTTTCTTAAATTTAAAAAACATTTCTAGAGCTTCCAAAAATCATATCCAAGTGAATACTCCTTTTCATAGGTTAAGTTCACTTCCTTAATCCCTTTTGGCAGACTCGACAACCCTGTATGGGGCTCTGCTCCGGCTCCGTTCGTTCAACTAATGAATGAAAACCGCAAGCAGTCGAGCGGCGGCAACAACAACGTGAAACAAAAACCCAACAAAAACCCCTAATTAAAATGCATTTTCATTTGGGACTTCAGAGTGCTGCCAGCTCTCCTGTCCGCCCCTCCTCCTTTTATCCTCCTTCCTTCCATTGAATCCACTCTGGCAGTGGCGTTCGCCGACAGGGGCTTTCTTTGGACTCTGGTATCTATTAGCCTTTTTCCCCCGCTGAAGGCGCCACTGTGCGTCTCGTGAACCGTTATGCCATTGTACGTACACTCACACACAAATACAAACGCACGCATAGTTTGAAGCCCCCCCCCACAGCTCACTCGCCCCTTCCATCGCTTGACTCTGAATGGCTGCGGGCATATTTAATTACAAAAGCTGCTAATTAGGAAACGTACACACCCACGATGGTTAATTTGTTTGCAAACCAATTAACTCGGCGCATAGTAGCAGGCGCACAGAAAACCGCAGACAGTCGACAGGCAACTGTGACGCCGGCCGAGGCTGAGGCGGTGGCAGAGCCAGCAGCAGCAGCAACAGCAGCAGCAGCAGTAGCAGCGGCAGCGGCGAAAGAAACGCAGCAGCAGCAGCAGCAAATGGTATATTGGTCGCTTAGGCCAGGCCCTCTCAGTTCAATGCTGGGGGTCGTCGGAAGCCTTACATGGGCCTGCCATGGTTCCAGCCGCTGCCGGAAAAGCAGAAAGAACTTTCCAATCCAATCAGTGGGAGCAGCGGTGTGTGTGCCCAATGAGTGTGTGTGTGGGGGTGTGTGTATTTGGCAATCCCAGCTGCTCTAACTAACTAACAACTGTTAACGAACCCTGGCCACAAAGATAAAGCCAAGATGAATGAGGGGTGTCCGAGGAGGGTACGCTGACAAAGGGGGAGCGGCGAGCTGATGGCATCCAGACAAATGTCTAATAAATGAAAACGAAATTTTAATGAAAAAGTTACGTTTCATTAAGCGTGTGTGTGTGTGTTTGTTTGCACTGCGAGAAAAAATGTAGTGCCTTTTTGTAGGGTTTTAAGAAGTTGCTCAAGGCTAATTAAAAATTCACAAATCCAGAAAGTTTGGAAAATCCCTGAAAATAAAGAGAACTAATTAACCATAATATCTCTTTATGACCCACCTCCTTCCATCTTAAGCTAGAACCCTTTGAGAATTACAGATGCCATATGATACCCTTATCCATTTCCAACGAAATTCCATATGAATGAATGTGTAGATTTATTTATTTATTTATTATTGCATCTTAAATCGAATTTCATGTACATAAATTATTAAAAAACTTCTTGAAGAATTCTTCCGAAAGAACTTTTAAGCAATTCTAATAAAAACCCAAATCTTATTTTCACAGAGATCTTAATTTTTTAAAGGGAATTTTCCACAAATCAAGGAAAATGTGGCAAGCTGTTATTTTTTCTTATAATTTAAAAACACATATGTATAAAGTTGTATCTATCTTAGTTTCAATACATTTTTTCCAGTGCATGTTTGTTCTTAATAAATGAGCTAAAGTTGCTGCAAAAGTTTTTGCCCGCTCGTGCCGGTGGCCCGTTTATTGTTGTTGCTGCTGCTGCTGGCTTCCGCAGTCGGACAGTTGTGCGTGCTAATGAGTAATAAACCGACGTTGGTGGGTGCGGGTTGAGACCCCCTTTTGCACCCGCAACCATCTCAGTCCCACTCCCTTGGCCTAGACGAGCGCCAGACGTGAATGTCAGGCGAACAGACCCATGGAGCAGCATTCTACTCCGGCCCAATGCGCTCGAGAGAGAGAGTAGAGTAGTGGTAGTGGGTTAGTGGGTGCGGATGGGGTTGATTGGGGGAGGAGTCACTCTCCAGCAGGGTGGCTGGAGCTGGAGCTGAGGCTGATGCCTTCGGTTCCGGCTCAGCTTTCGCGTTAATTAGTTTTGAGCGCTCTCTCATTATGCAGCTACATGTGACAAGCGGCGGAGGAGGAGGAGCAGAGGAGGAGCAGGGCCCCAATGTCATTCCTTCATGCGAGATTATATCTCTCGCAGCGAGCAAGCAATTCCGCTAATGAGCTTTTTTAGCTGGCCAAACAAATTTGCCTTAATTAAATGATTCTCCGTAGATGATTACATTTTAATGATGTTTTTAAATTGCTGAAAGCAGTCGCACAGCAGATTTAGCAAAAATAAAATGAATTATTAAAAACACTTGGGAAAAGAGTCTATAAAGTTCTTGAAAAAAAAATAATGTGAAAAATTTAAAGAGATTAACGCCGACTCTAAAAGAAAATACATATCCTTATACCTCAAAAAACGTTAGTTTTCAATTCCTTTTACAGAAATGTACCCGAAAGTATGCAATAAAATATTTCTAGCCTCCTGAAAAATATTTAATAATTTTTTAGGCCTCAAAGCTGTAGTTCAACTGTATATTTTACATTACAGCATAAAATATAGATCAATAAATAAATATTTATTATATTTATAGAACAATTTACTGATAAAATACCACTTTTAATTCAAGTTTTTAAATATATCCTACAATAGTAATAAATATGATATAATTGTTACCTAAAGATCACTAATCAGGAATAAAATCATTGCAAAAAGCAGAAAAATATGAAAAATATAATATAAGAAAAATATACATAAAATATCCAAATATGAAAAAAGTGAATTTCTAGAAACTTTAAGTCGAATCAAGAAGTGAAATTGATTTATGGATTTTATAATGCTTAAATCGTAAACCTCTAATTCAATCTCTTTATTGCTTTATCTATTTTATAAACCCATACGATTTTACAGTTTTAATAATTTTTAAAATAAATTAGGGTATTTAATTGTCTAAATTACCACTCACCGAAGTAAATAAAAAACTGCTGATAAGGCGAAAAAGCTAAATGCGATTGCATTGCATTATATATGTATATTTACATACATATTTACAGCGTATGGGCCGGCATCGACCTCCGCCCATTGGCTGGCAGCCCGAAGCGCTCCCTCCCGGCAGCCACGACTACAACATAATGGCTTATCACAAAAGAGTTAACAAACAAATAAACGAGAGCCGAACAAAGGGCAATGTGCATGGCACGTTCGCCCCCCTGCTGGAGGTTCCACTACCCATTCCAGCACGTGTATAGCCCCGTATGTATTTTTTCGGTTATCGCCCGGCCTCTCGTACATTTTTTTCTTTATAGAGAACTCTTTTTTTCGGCCACCTGTTGCCGGCCGCTGAGCGCCTGTTGCGCTGGCAAATAATCGATCGTCGGTTATTTATTGATTTCTGATTGATGGGCCCATATCGACATCGAATTCGATTTCAATCGAAATGCGTTAAGGGGTGTGGGATATACATACATGTGTCGTTGCCGCTACGTGGGATCTTCAAGCTTGTTGGGGCGGATTAGCTAGCTTTGGTCATGCGGCCAACAGCAAACGGCAACAGGCAGAGATCGTCGCGCTGCTGGTTGGGGAAATTTGAATAAAGTGAACGTTACAACAACAGTAGCGACCGCTACCGCTACCGCCGCCGAAAGGCTGATAAGCGCTTAACTTATCAATGCATAAAGCCGGTTCGTGTTTGGTTAACTTTAGTTTATTCATTTTAGAAATGTCTATAACAGAACCCAAGAAAATATATGTAAACATAAACACTTATGCGTCTAAAAACCATGTGGGGCCAAAGGGAAGAGTTTGGGATATAAGTACTTGTATTTGTTAAGTTTAAGTTATTTTTCCATTTTCCTTATCTTCTCCTTCCTTATGTAGCTACGCCTTAGCCTATGCAATATTTATCAATGATCGTTGAAAAAACCCAACACCCGAAAGTATGCTAAGTACGAAAGGCCGCCTGCTGCTTGCTGCTGCTGCGACTTCCCTTGCGGCACAGCTGCTGCACCGCCTGCGCTGCCGCCAAGAAGCTCTTCTCGGCGCAGCGCTTTGGCCAGTCCTAGGACTCGTAGAGCAGCCGCTGATAGTGCGGCAGCACCTCGTGCCTGTTGACATGCAGGCTAAATTCCAGGGCCACCAGCACGGCAAATTCGGAGGAGATCAGCTCCTTGCGATTCAGCCGAAACACGCTCTCCGTCTTCTCGATCAGGCTCTTGAGGGCATCGCCCTTCACGTCGTTCATCTTGGCGCTGAGCAGCAGACAGGCGCCGGCGCACAGCTTGCGGTTGCTCTTGTTGATCAGATTGGCCAGGATGAGCTTCTCAAAGTACACATAAGCCTGCGATATGGTCACCAGATCGATGCGGGAGTCCAGCTTGTTGATGCGTCGCATCTCGCGCTTGATGCTAATGGGAAATATCATTAATTAATTTATTTATTAATTAAGAAGTGAGTAAGCCTACCTCCTCAGCTTGCTTAGGGTGAGCTGGATGGTGGGAAACTTCTCGCGGAACTTGTCGTTTAGCTCCTTCTTCAGATCTGAGGGTCGCACATAGTCAATAACAGAGGTCATGTAGGAGGTAAAGGTCAGCAAGGTGCGATGTTTGCCGGCAATTAACTCTGGATCATCCAAGATGCTGGCTGAGTATTGTTGGTTCTGTAAAAAAAAATAAAAAAAATTAATCAATAAGCTGTAAATTAGTAACCATTTATCGATAATAGCCTAAGTCATATAATTAAGATAGATTTTTTAGAAAAGAATATACGGTCACTTTTGGTTTGGCAAAAAGAGCGATCGACACGTTTCGAATAGAGAAAAGAAAAAGTTATAAAAATAAAAGCCATCCGCCGTTATTATTTTGAAAAAAATAGCCTGAGAGTTTACAAAGCTCTTATATTTTTGGTTATAAATAAAACTTACCAGCTGACCCCGCACTGAATCTCCGCCCAGGATAACGCTCTCTATGTCCATATCCAACTTGAGGTCTGGCGTGGGACTGGCCGCACTATTCCTGTTATTGTTCTCATACGTGAAGCACCTGCGTATAATTAATTAATTAATTATTAATAACCAATTACTACGAGCCAAATTTATTTAGAGTAAAGCGTGAGAAGGCGGGATTAGGTTAGTTGAAGCTCTTTGTTTGTTGGATGTGTGTGAGAGTGGGTGGCCGTGTTCGTGGTGGGGGGAGGTGATATTGGTTAGTTGGACTAAAAGCATTTGGGCAGGCCAAGCCCAGCTATGGAAGAGTCACAGGCAGTTCCATATCTGGGTTTGTCTACATTTTTTTTTGTCATATTAGCTGTTTTTAAAATTTACCATTTGCCTTGACGTTTGGTTATGGTTTTTGTGCTGAAACGAAGTAGTGCAAAGCGTTAAATGAATTAGCAAAAGTTAATGCCACATAATGTATTCAAGTTCTTGTTTTTTCATTATTTTTTTGGGTCAACGATTACCGAACCAAAACAAAGGGGGAAAAAACAACAGAAAATCATATTTCGTTGAGTATTTCTTGCCTATCAAGCTAAATACAAAGTATCTTACGATTTTGGTGTTATATAAAAGTTGAAAATGTGCTGATATCTTAATAATTATTGATCTTGATGAGTCAGATCTATGGGTCAGCTTTTCCTGGAGTTGTTGTCAAACACAAGACAAAAGCAAGAGGCTCCAATTACAAAGTAATACGAGAAACGGACAAAGAAACGTTATGTAAACCGAATTTAAGCTTATGATGAAATATCTTTAAGAACCTTAACATTAATCTCTGTTCGGTATGGCTAACCATGCATTTATGTATGACTCTTGATGGGTTGTTTGTTTAGAATGGTTCATGGGCATGACAAAATGGAACTGATTGAATTTGAGTGTGTTTTTTATTAACAAAATAAATGATACGCAAGAAGAGATCCATAGAGAAGACCTAGAATCCGGCACCAACCTCGCAATGCCATGATTCTTGAGAGCAGCCGTGCTTGTGATCTCCATTTGGTTCTCGAAGATGGAAGGATTTGCCGAGGCATTGCCATGCTTCTTGCGGTCCTTTTCGTACTGACGTGAGGGTATCAGCAAATGGCCATAAGATATGTCCTGTGGATATAATTGGTTATTATTTCGCTTGAATAAGAGCTCTATTTATTAAACTTACCTGACCACTCTCGGCCTTTTGTATGCCCAGCAAATCAAACGGATCGAAGGGGGCATCATTAATAGAACTTAAAGGTCGTGAAGTAGAGGGATTCCTGCGACGACGATCCTCCTTGCGGAATTCAGCCCTAGAATAAGCATACAAATAACTTTAATCTCTCTAATTAATTATAGTTAACCTCTTCAAAACTCACCTGCCATTCTTGCCCTTGTAGTAAGGCAGCGCTGAGAATATAAAGAAGGGCACCTTGCGGGATACCAGCACCATCCGCTCGTCTCGTCCCTGGCCCAAGCCCAAAGCCTGGCTGGCGGTTCCACGTCGACTATCGCTAATCTGCACCGACTTGCTCAGGCTGTTCCGGAAGCTCCCGGCAAAGTTCCCCGCCGGCGTCAGGCTCTCCGTGCTGCTGTCATCCGTGATATGGCTCACACTCGAACCGCTCAGAACATAAGTGCGTTTCAGGCCGCCCCCGACAACGGCGATGCTTGAGTTGGAATTACCCGCTCGCATCCCCGGCGCCGTATTCAGGCGAGCCCTCCGCTCCGGCTGCAAATTCTGATCGCTGGCCCCATTGCTGAAGGTGCTGCGGGTACAGAGAGAGAGATCGGTTAGAATCGAAGTGATCTAAGGAGCAACAGGCGCTCAAAAATTCAAGTAGCATGAAAAACGCGCGCGCGTATAGCTAAAAGATATAAAAACGCGCTGGGCCTGGACCTTGAAGGCGATGTATGTATTTTTTCTTTTTTTTTGGTTGCCGCTCAAAAATACGTTTTCGGTATTTATAAATTCAATGACAAATGCGAAGCGAAGAGACTAGGGCTGGCGGCTTGGCTAGTTAACCGATAAATGTGGTTTAGTGATGATATATTTAAGTATTTAAATGTATTTTCTTGATATATCTTATGGATTTTTAGGTAATTTATTAAAGAAAGTAACAAATGTTGTGAGTTCTTGAAGATCTTGGTTAGCTAAAGAGCTTTATAAATATAATTAAATAATGATTTATTAATAAAGAACCTTCTAAAAGAATTTCTGCTGTTAACTAGCCAAGTGTATGCACTTAAATAACCAAAAACTTATATAAAAACTATTAATAATAATATAATTTCTTATATTTGAACAAAAACTTTCCATTTCCATTAGTTATTTTCCCAGTTCTTTTCTGTTATTTCCCCGAAAACACTGCCCCAGTACCGTCTCTAGAGCCAACTCTTCCCCTCCTCTAACCGAGGGGATCCACAGCAGGGGGCCTCATCGTCACACCCCTCATGCAATGATCGATATTTTCACAGGCCCGCAGAAATGGAAAGACAGACAGACAGAGCCGACAGCGGTTTTCCTCTTGAACGTTTAAGGGCGATGATCAAAGTGAGCAGCCACTCGCTTATCGCTTGCTGCGGCTGGTGTGTATTTTTGGAAATCGAAAAACACACAAAAACACACTCGAAAACCAACCACACACACATGTGTGTGTGTGCAGTGGTTGAAGGGCATATGCCAGCAGCAGCAGCAGCAGCAGCAGCAGCGGCGGCAGCAACAATAATAATAAAAGCAACGACAAGTCAATTAGCCAACTAAAGTCGTCGTCTTTGTGGGATCTGTGCGCCTGGCCGATTACCTTGGGATAATTGGTCTAGGTCGAGGTTACAGCCATCCAAAGAGAGTGAGAGAGAGTGCGAGTTTATACAAAACTCCCGCCCGCCCCCAAAAATCCTTGAGGTGACGATTCTGCGTTAATTAGTTGAATAAAGTGCACGAGGCGAGCGAGCACTCAAAAGAGCGCCATATAACCCCAACCCCTGGCCAGGCTCCACCCTCGGCAATATTATGATGGAGGTGGCGCCTAGGCTGTCATAACCCGTTAATTAGTTGGAGCATTTGAACAGGCTCGCAGAAGGCAGCAGCCCGAATTTATTTTTACATGCTTACAAAATGTAAGCTGACGAAGGCGAAGATTGTGCCGGGCAAGAGAGAGAGGGGCATCCGAGGGCGAAGGGCCCAGGGAAGATGACTCCAAAATGTTTGTATGTACGCACTATGTGTGTGAATGTGGAAAAGGGCCGGCAAACATTTATTTTTGTCCGTTTGCTTTTGTGTTTGTGGTTCGTCTAACTTATTGACTCGCTAATGAGTGTGCGTGTGCGAGTTGATAAGAGTTCCAGTGCGTGTGCGGGCGAGAGCGAGAGAGCAGCTATAGGCCTCGAACTGCAACTCGGAGTTGTTTTTTTTTTTATAGTTTTCTTTTTTGAAAACTCCACCAACTATTAGGAGCTGTGCGCCTGAGCCTAAAGCAAACAATATTCAAATTCTAACAATAGATTTTTGATCAATTTGGAAAAATTGAATTTTAGAATATTTAGAGTTTTTATGGAAATTGGATAGGGAATTTCCCTTTTTTCAATTTGAAATTATTTTAGAGTATTTCGGGACTAGGAGAGCGAGCGAGTCTGAAATGTATTGTGGCCTCCTGGCTGCCATGGAAATAGATTAGGTTTACAGGAAATATTGTTTAGTTCCGGGAAGATCAGTTCAGGGAGATTGTATTTTCTGCCTGACATTTGGAAGTATTTTCCTAGTATATACAAATATTTAAACTATTTTAAAGCTATAGAAACATTTAAAAGATTTTTAATTCAAAATGTATGCCTAGAAATAATCCATGTTTTTAGCCAAAAAAAAACTATTATGCATTCCCTGATTTTAAAATAAATTTTACTTATCCAAAACTATAAAGTTTAATCCATTTCTTATGGTTCCAGTATAAATCTTATGCAAAAATATATTTATAGAGGTTCAAAGATTTCCCTAATAAATTCTACTGATAATAAAAATTAAAATAACTCTTAAATATATATTTAAGAATCACGTATTTCTAGTTACAGTGACCGCATAGTAGATTGTGTTAATATGGGCCACACTGTCAACTTGATAAGTTTATTTTAAATATAAAACTATATGCGGTATATATTTCAAACAACCTTATCACTCAGTAAATTTGCCAGCCTCCAATCTCCACATAATAATAACCCACAAGTCCCAGCTGTTCGCATCTCCCAAGATAAGTACTTTCGTCTAGAGTCCCGAGTCTATCTCTTTGATTAGCAAATATTGACCCAAATACTGCTACTAAAAGCTCAGGTAAATATATGCTTTTCGCATCTGCCAGCGAAGATAAATAAATCTGGCTCAAAGCTACATAAATCGAAAAAACAAAATAAATTTCAATTCAATTTCTACGCTTCCCCTTACCCCTTTCCTTTAATTGTTGAAAAGTACTATCTGTGTGTCTGTGGTGTGTGGTGTGTGCAATCATATCAACTGAGTCAATTTCGCTTTTATCAGCCAGCAGGCACTCGCTTTTGTTATTCTCATCGTGGCTTTGTTGTTTTTGCTGTTATCAGCTGGCTATATTTGTGCAAACAGATGTTAATAATGGAAGTAAGTCTCTTATATAAGTTCCCATTCGAGCACATCACGTGCCTGTTGTTGCCTCTATAGATACATTTTGCAATTGAAAGCTAAGCCAAGCTAAGCTGGGGTATTTTTTGATAAAAGCTCGCAGCGAAAACAGAAAATAAAAAACAAAACAACATACAGAAATATGTAAATTTTTGTATAAACAAGTTTGTTGAAACTAAAAGGCGGATGAAACCAGAAATTTCTTTCAAAAACAAAGGAAACGCTAGCGAAACGCCAGCAAAACGCTCACGAAACGCACAAGAAACGCTAGGAAAACGCCTGCGAAACGCCAACTCCCTAAAGTTGTCATATTTCTCATAATTTTCCAATTTTCCAAAGTTTTGTAGTTGGCTTCGTTTCTAAATTCTAAATTCAATGTGAAGACACTGGAGAAATTTTCATAATTTCAATACTAGTTGCAGGGAAAAGTATTTTTCAAAAATTGATTTTGAAAAAACAAACAAATTTTGTAGCTATTGCGACGTTACTCGTAACTCGACTCAACTCGCGAAACTCTCGCCCACAAACTCAACTTAGCCGGCCGTCAAGATGAGCGATGTCATGAATGTGGACAGCATAATATCGCGCCTCCTGGAGGTGCGCGGTGCTCGGCCTGGCAAGAACGTCCAGCTCTTGGAGAACGAGATACGAGGCCTGTGCCTCAAGTCTCGCGAAATCTTCCTGTCGCAGCCCATCCTGCTGGATCTAGAGGCTCCGCTCAAGATCTGCGGCGACATCCATGGCCAGTACTATGACTTGCTGCGCCTCTTCGAGTACGGCGGCTATCCGCCAGAGTCAAACTACCTGTTCCTGGGGGATTACGTGGATCGCGGCAAGCAATCGCTGGAGACCATTTGCCTCCTGCTCGCCTACAAGATCAAATTCTCGGAGAACTTCTTCCTATTGCGCGGCAACCACGAGTGCGCCGCCATCAACCGCATCTACGGTTTCTACGATGAGTGCAAGCGCCGCTACAGCATCAAGCTATGGAAGACGTTCACCGACTGCTTCAACTGCCTGCCGGTGGCGGCCATTGTGGACGAGAAGATCTTCTGCTGCCACGGCGGCTTGAGCCCCGATCTGACTTCGATGGAGCAGATCCGGCGCATCATGCGCCCCACAGACGTGCCCGACCAGGGCCTGCTGTGCGATCTCCTCTGGTCCGATCCGGACAAGGACACCATGGGCTGGGGCGAGAACGATCGCGGCGTTAGCTTCACCTTCGGTGCCGAGGTGGTCTCCAAGTTCTTGCAGAAGCACGATTTCGATCTCATCTGCCGTGCCCACCAAGTGGTCGAGGATGGTTACGAGTTCTTTGCAAAGCGCCAGCTGGTCACAGTCTTCTCGGCGCCCAACTATTGCGGCGAATTCGACAATGCCGGCGCCATGATGTCCGTGGACGACACGCTGATGTGCTCGTTCCAGATCCTGAAGCCGGCAGAAAAAACTAAGAAGTAATGTCATAACAAACACAACCCATCAATAGTCTTTCCAAACAAAAAAAAAAACCAACAACCAAGAAACCACAGGGGTGAGTCCAAGTCTGCAAAAACTGAAACCGATACTCAATCAAAATAATAAATCTCTCTAGGTGAATTCATCCCATCCTGGAACAGCAGAAGCAGATAAATGAAGCTTTCAACCCATTGAGATTTAATTGAAAGATGACTTTCCTAGACTGGGTTTTACTATCTGGAAAAATCAAAAGGCGAACAATAAACAATTTCAAGGGACCTAACTTGTAACAATTAATGTATTTCTGTGACATATAGAGACTTCGTGATAAAGAAAAATGAGCAAGAGAAGTACTATTATAATAATTATGTGGTTTTTTGAATTTTTTTGGGCTTTAAAGGTAATTTTACAGAGTTTAGTTCAAGGAGAATTATAGTGAATAGAGTATTAGTAATAAGTAAAATGGGTTTGTATTCCGGAAAGACAAATATTTGATTTGATTATAGATTAAGGAATTATATTTTGGCATAGTTTCGACTTTCACCCCCTTTGTAATCAATGGTTCAAGCTAATTAAAATGACTCAAAATACCTTTACAAAATGTCACATTTCTATATTAATTATTGCTAATTACTGCTAAACAAATATAATTCCCTATTAACCAAGAACACGTAGCTCTAAACTTAATTAATTGCCCAACCGATTATAATTTAATTTCTGTTTTTGCTGTGCTCCAAGTCCAGTGACGCACATCCTGACCATAATCAATCTATAGCCTCTCTCTCACCTCGAACGAAAGTTGATTTCGGAACGGAACGAACACCGCCGCTTGTTCTCGATAAGGTGCAACACATCACGGCAATTCGAAATCCAATCAGGGCACCCGAAAGCGGTACCAAAATATAGCAATATAAAAGTATATACACAAGAGAGCGATACCAATAACAATGGCAATAATCGTGTTAGGAAAGGGAGCTGTAACAAAAGAATAAACTGTAAACAAACAGGCAGCACAAAGGGGAATGCCGAAAAACGCTAGCGTTTTCGGACGCGCAAAAAATAAGCCTCGAGAGAGCGACTTCTGTGTTTACACTGTCCGAACTAATTACATAAGGCAGATAGCAAAAAATGTATATTTACAAGTCCAAGTGAAGGCTGTCGATAAAAAAACAAAACAATACTTGTATTTGTTGCTGGGGTGTTGATTGAGAACTATAGTTTCTAGCTGGCCTATATTCGAGTATATCTTTTTACTACATCTACAGTACACATTCCAAAGTAATGGTTTGTATAGTAATTAACTTTTTTAAATAAGTAATATTCATAGGAACAACTAAAATTGACTTTTTTACATTAAGCTTATAGGTAGTTGCACTTCAAATTCCCAAGTACGGATTATGTGACTCACTGCCTCGATTTATGTGGATTATTCAGCAAAAATCTCATCTAACATGTAGATTGCAGTTATATATCCAAGTAAATTAGCCTTTTCGATATTTTTCTTACCAAGTACTGTACTCGGTTTTAATAAGAAACTATTATGGAACATTCTCATTTTTCGCCAGATAATCCCGCAACTTGGCCTTACTCTTCACTTCAAAGTCCGCCTCGTACACAAAACAACTTTGGCAAGAGTGGAAATAACAACAAATAACTGAATATCATGCAAGAGAGAACCCAACCGATCCGCTTTTAACCGCTTTTACTGGCCAAATACAGGGGAAGTCATAAACGAGTCAGCCCAAGCGAAAGCCACTGAAAAAAGGCCAGATAAAACATTTAATAATAGTGCCCCGATGATGGACTGACATGGAGTTGGAACATATGTATATTTAAATATAATAAGTCGCAGTTGTTATTAGCATTGAGGTTTTGCCGATAAGAACCGTACTCGCGCTTTATCTGCGGGGTCTTTGCTTTTGGGGAAGTCTGCGCAATGAACTCAACAAAGAAATTGCAATAAATTGTATATACATATTTGCGAAATGGATTAGTAGTATCTCTGTGTCATCATCACACTGGGCTTATCGTTCATTTCTAGGTAGACAGACATGCGTGGAAATCGAGCTTTATGGCTGTCTAGGTTTGATAACTCCTAAGCTAGCAGAATACAGAGGGAAATATATGGTTTTAAGGCTTTCAAATGCAAAATAAACAATGTAGACCATATGTTTTCCATATTAACTAATAATAAGTGCTTCAAATAATTCATTAAAATACTTTTCTTCCCTTTTAAGCTGCTGAGAACTAACTAAAGTTTAAGGGGTTGCTTTTTTCCTTGTTATGTAAACTAGAATGCATTTGCAAATTGCATCCTTTGTGTGCACTTTCAAGCTCTTTGCACCACTGACACACATATTCCCACCCCTTAGCACAATACCAACCACAACCCTTTGAAATCTGACCTTGAAAACATAGCTTTTTTTCTTCCAGGCTTCAAGGACTAGAACCTCTCGTACGCACAAGTAGCTGTGCAAAAATGAAAACAAACAAGGGAAACCGGTTCTTATTACGTCGTCGATTGCATAAAACTCAGCCCTCAAGGTTACCCAGTTGGAGTGGAGTGGAGGGACGACGAGGGAGCTAAGGAGGATATGCTGGGTTTGGACAGGTTTGCAGACCCGACATTGACATTGACATTGAAAGCGAGGAGGCAGCCAGGAATTACGCAGTAAGGATGAGACCAGAAAAGCTCGGCCGGGCCAAGTTCAATGCCAAGCTTCGGGGGATTCGCCGGCTAAAAGTCCTTGGGTTGCCTTTCAGAGCCCAAGAGCGCAAAAGGGCGCGGCATTAAATCAAATTAATGCCATGACGCAACCTCTTTTGAAAAGGGAAGTGAAAAATGAGGAACACAAAGCAGAATATGAATGGAGAATATGAAAAAAAATTGTTTACGTTTTCTTGGCTCTCTCCGGTCCCCATTCATTGGAAGAGCCAGCAACTCCACAAAGCAGTTGCTCAGGTTTCAAAACAAAAACTGGACATAAGTAGTTTGTTTTGGATTTTACAAATTGCGTCGCAGTTTTCTCTGTTTTTTTTTGCGCCTGCGCAGCTTTTTGTGGCAATATTCGTTCTTCTTCCGTTCCCAACAGAATACCAGAGTTTCGAATTACAAAATATTTTCGTTTGCAACAATTGGCCAATTTGAAGATGTGCTGACATCGCCATAGTTTCCATTCTATTCCAGAGCGGATGTTGTGGAGCATTGCAATTGGAGATTTGTGGGTAAAAATTATATTGTTGTGTCCATTTAGTGGGGAAAATATTTTTGTTTTGATGTCGATATGAAAGAGGAGAACCTTGGGAGATCTCTGGAATTTGTAGAGGAAAATAAAAAACAGAAAGTCTTTGCTATTTGTTGATTCCCCTTTACAGTAATTCGTATTCACCGACTGAGTCATGAATATAGTAGCTTATAACAGAAATGACATGACAATTAAAATCCATTAAACGGATGCATGAAAAGGGAAAATACTACTAGAGGTGCTTGAGGGGTTTTTATTGGCCTTTCCTATCACCTGACATCAGAGTACCCTAGAGTGTGTAAACGTCAATGGGATTTCTTATCGAATGGGTAATCTTTGTCCAGGTGAATGTAAGAGTTTCGCTGATATGGCCTATACGTTATATATCATGATCTTTGCCAAGTAATCTTATCACTGGACTTTTTTAAGTTATATATTTATTCGCTGGTCATCTTGTCGCTGGATAAGATGCACAGAAATAAATTAAGATTGTCTCAGAGCTGATTAAAAATATTTTAAAGGATTATACATGATGTATAGTAGATTTCAGACATTTAAAAAAATAAGAAACAAACTGAGATATATTGTTTTATTAGTATTATAAAATGTAGACAACTTATAGTAGGTACTAAACCAAAACAAGCTGAAACTCACACAAAATGCATTGTTTTCCATATAATTCAACCATTTTTAAAGAAGAAAATGCAAGAACTACTTGAATAAATTTATAAATTTAAATTCTCTGATTCCTTTACGTATCAGCACCCTTTGATTTATGCTAATTACCTATCAAGCTAATATCAAAATGCCCAAGAAAAAATGATTTGCCCGACCAAATGCCACTTGACAGGTCGCTGAAAAGCCAATTGGCTGAATGCCAACTGCATAGTTTGGCTAAGTGTTGTGAACTCTCCGCCGATGACAATAGAGAGCCCGAGCCCGAGCCCGCCAGAGACCCCGAAAACGGGTTAGCCACCAGTTGAGTGGCACTAGCAGCCCCGCGAAAGAAACCGAAACCGAAAATGCTAAGTGGAAACAACATATAGACTCATACCGAAGCGTTAGCCGAGCGCGACTGGCGGCGGCAAAGCTGCGGAAAAACAAGGTCAGTTTGTCAAAGCGCAGCGAATGCAGCGGCGACGAATTCAGGCGAGTTCAACGAAACTCTTGTCTGGCATTGAAGGGAAAGCTCTCTTATGGGGGAGCATTTGGGATGCATTTTCCCAAAAGCTTTCCGCGAAGAAAGGCGGAAAGTTCAAGGAGGTTTACGAGCGATTCACCCTGCAACCGATTTTAACGAGCGTGTCTCATTGGCGTGCGCGTTCGTTCCTCCTATTTTCGCACAAGCATTTCGCATTGCGTAATTGCGTATGGCGTGTCAGTTCGATAGGCTACTACTTGATAATAGATAATATCCATGATTCACCTGCTGACAACAACGAAAAGGGGCAATCGAGTGGCACCGCTGCTGACAGGTCGTTTAAATGCGTGACAAAACCCCTCGACGCCAGCAAACAAAAGCTCAAAATTAAACGAACATTACTACGCCTCTACTCGCCGCCTCGCCTCCAACAACATGGAATTGCGTTGAATTGTTTGGATTGTTTGAACAGCCTGGGCACGCTCTCTAATTTACGTTAATTGAGCTGGCACACGTCGCTATGAATGAAGCCGATTTCCCACACCCACCCCACCCTTAGCTCAGTGTAAAACATAAATATATACACTGGTTTTTGGGAGGTTATTTTTAGCGCCTTTTGACCGGTAAGCAACAAGCCCCCCATCTATCTAATTATGCAGAATCAGGCGTTGAAAACGTGAAGAAAATCCTCTCGAAAAACGTCACAAAATCTTCAAAATCTTGTTCAAATTTCACAAATCGAAATTTATAAATACATTGAGCGTATTTAGCACCCGCACCAGCTGCTTGCTTGGATCGCCTGCGGCGCTTTGTTTTCGCGGTATTTCCATCAACTTGAGCCTTTTGTAAGCAAATTAGATACCAAGTGTCAATTGGCTAACGCAAACTTAAGCGGAAATTTCAATTAACAGCCAGAGGCGAGAGGGGACAGTGAGAAATCGAAGCCAATTATGACGACAGAATAATTGAATTGAACAAAAGTTCCTTGATCTAGCGAATGATTCATGCTTTTCCGCCACAAAATATACGAACAAGAATATTAACAGAATTTTCCTTGCCTTTACGGGGAAATGTGGTATAATTTTTAGAGAAAAACTGGCCACTTGACGTCACTTGTCAATCGGTTTTTGGCCAGCAGCGAGTATATCTTCAGGTGTAATAGGAAATTTTGGTGAATAATGAAAACGTTTTGGGTGATTTATTAGGAATTATTTGGGGTTTACAGAAGAATTCAGGTGCGCAATAGTTTTAGATATCGAAAACTAAAAAGATTCCATATTTGCCATTGCTTTGGACTTCTAGAGAAATTTCCATATAGTATAAAAAGTAATTAAAACCAAGAAAAGATATAGCTATAAAATACAAATTTATGATATTAGAGAGACTTTATAGTGCCTTCATTTTATTTATTAATGTTGTGATATTTTCAAAGATTCATCCTAAAGAATTGCGCTTTATTTTGATTTAGGGAAAGCTAGAAAATAGTATTTCCAGCAATATTTTATTAATAAAGGTTTTCCCCAAAGCATTAATTGGTGCCTTGGATTTAAGAATGATTATTTTTAAACTAATAGTTAGTTGACTCACCGTTCCCTTAGTGGCAACAGCTTGCTGCCAGCTCCACCGGCGACGCCACCGCCACTGCCCAGATTGGACACCTTGAGCGGTATCTTGACGCTGTCCGAATCGCTGCCGCTCTCGGCTCCCGATCCCCCGCTGCCAGCGGTGCAGCTCCGTGCCTGTCGCTGCTTTTGCTGCTGCTGCTGCTGCTGTTGCTGCTGGAGCTTGTTGGTCATAATGCCCATATTGCCACTGCCCGGTACCTGGTGGTTCTGACGACCCGACGAGGTCGGTCGCTTTATGTTGCGTCTCTCGGCCGGCACAACGCAGCTGCGATTGTGATCGGCGGCCGGCATGACGTTCATCAGGTATTGACCCATATTTTCAATTTCACTAAAATGCCCGTCACCATCGCTGGCGCCACCAGCACCGGCGGCGCACTCCTCCAGCCCGAAGCCGCCATCGATGCCCATGTGGACATCGGCGCTGCAGAGGAGCGGTGAACAGAGGACACCACCATTCTGCTGCTGCTGCTGGGTATGATTCTGCTGTTGTTGATTCTGATTCTGGTGCTGCTGCTGCTGCTGATGAGTATGTTGCTGCTGCTGCGGATGCCTCTTCTGATGGTTGTGATGCGTGGCCGAGTGGCTGCGCTGGTGGTGATGCTGCTGATAGTGCGGATGATAGCCCCCTGAGCCGAGTCCCAGCGAGGTTGGGTTCTTATTCTGGTTGCAGAGCAGGCTGCTGCCGAATGTTGCGCCGAATTTGGTGTCCCGATGGGTGCCATCTAACGAGATATTCGATAGGAACGAGATCGCAGCCAGTCTGCGTCTGTGTCTCGTCTTGTTGAGCGAACTTGCCATTAGGCGATTAACCCTGAGTTACGAAGCGAGTTTAACCGAAGAGGGATTTGTTGGGATTCGCGATTTGGGTTGGGTTCAGTCCCGGAAAGCTAGGCGGAATGTATAGGTTGCACTTTTCTGGAACAGTCTTTCTATATTTTTTTTCCTTTGCACTTACAAACAGGTTTTATGTATGGATCAACTACAATTACTTTTTACTGCCTGCTGCTTTTTTATTATTTTTTTTCTTTGACTTGATCAATTAAGTTTTTTAGTCTCTAAACTAGCAGACAAATTAAAAAACAAACTACTTGACCGCGACATGGTGACAGATTTTAAGCACTTTTTATGGAGGGAAGAGAAAAAAATTGATTTGGTTGTTGCACTTTTTTAAGCACTTTTATTAACTAGCGTTTATGCGTCGTTGCGTGGCTTTTTGGCTGCAAGTAGAAATAAGAATAGAAGGAAAACATGGAATCAATAAATGCGGCGATATAAAGCATCGTGCGGAAAGCTGTTTTGGCTAAAAAAAGTAAGCTTTGGCAGGGTATTTTTTGTGGGGAATACAGATTAAGTGTGTTGGGTTGCCATGGCGACACATATTGTTATTTTATATATTTAGATATTTTTGGGTAAAGATTTATTGTGTTTATTTTTCCTTTTATCTAAAATTTTATTTTTTGATTCCTTAAAGATTAAACTCAGAATACATGAATACTTCTAATACCAACATTTATAGCCACCTTTCAAATGGGTTCTTCATAATTTAAGACAGGTATGGGCACCGAAAGTCCAGCATGGAGCATAGTTGTATGTTAACAGTATTTATCTTTTAAAAATTATGACAACGAAGCGATTTCAAAAACAAAATATTTTTAAATAATATTTTCTGTTAAGTGGAGTGGTAGGGATTATTTTCTTAATTAATTATTTAAAACTAAAGATTTTAGAAGGAAGGATGTTTTGCAAATATTTCCTTCAAATGAAATACAAATATTTTGTGCTAATTTTTATGATTTCTCTAAAAAATATATTATTTGGCAGACAAACAATAAATTAAGGGAATTACTTGTTTAGGACATTTTTAAAGGATTAACTATATTTAACAGAAAACCTTTGCTTTTGACACTGAGGTTTGCAAACTGGATCTCAAAGTGAGAAAACTCCGTTTTGTCAACGACAAAGAAAGCTTTCGCTGGCTGCGAAAAAAGCTGCATGCAGCTCAAAGCTGCAGAAAGCCATGATTTCTGACAACATTGTTGTTGTTTCTGCTGCTGCTCGGCTCAGTGTGCCACTTTTGTGGGTGGCGAGACAGAGAAAGAGAATCCGAGAGAGAGAGAGCGAAAGAGAGTTTAAACCGGCAACGAAAAATCTCGAAGCGGTTTTCCGCACTTCTGTTTACACTGCAATTCCGAAGGAGGAGGGCGGGAGACCCTTGAAATGCCCGAAAAATTTTCCGCTAGCAAGGCGGCACTCTCTAGCACTCTCTGGAGTGGAAAATTTTCCAGAACCGAAACTAAACAGCTGTTTAGAGCAGGAACAACAACAACAACAAAAAACCGGGAAGAGACTTTTCCGGGGGTTGGTTTTACTCGGTTTCCCCAGGCTAATTGGATTTTTGTTTGGCGAGCCAATTGGAATGCCGCACGGCGCGCACAAGTTTGAACCTGTCCGAAAATCAATGCAGGAACGAACAAGTGTGTGCGAAAAGTATTGATGACACACAAACACACAAATAAATGCGAGTGTGACGTGTGTTTTTCTTTTGGTTTTCTTACTTACCACTCGGTATCCGTTTTATCACTACTTTGTATTCGCTCGTCGTTTGATATTCGTTTTATGCTGAGAAATGTTTCAAGCGCGTCATTTTGAGCTATTTATAGTGGGTTTCGGAATAGACTTTGATTTTTTTTGCCTTTTGGCTGCCAACTCGCCTGCGCCTCCTCTCCCTCTCTATGGCTCTCTTTCACCACCTAACCACCTCTCTTTCTTTGTAGCGCCTGTGTGTGTTTGTGTGTGTGCACTCACGCAGCTGCCTTCGTTGCGTAAATTATGCGAAATGCAGGCCAATTACANTTTTTTTCTCAGACTGCCAAAGGCCACTGGTTTTAATAACTTAATTTAATCACTTTATAAGTTAATTTAAATTAACGTTTGTTCGCGCCAAGTGGAATTTCAGCAATAAAGAGAACAACAACTACAGTCACCATAAAGGGTGGGAGAGCATAAAAATTGGGAGAGCAAGAGAACAGAGAGCAGCTCTAAACAAAAACGTAACGATCTACAACGTAAGTGAACAAAAACGTAACGATCTACAACGTAAGTGAACAAAAACGTGAAGATCTAGAGATGGACTATCACGAAAGAAACGTCGATGTCAGCATCGATGTCATCGATGTTTGGCAGGAAATCACAGATGTTCTCCACCTCTGTTGGTGTCGATATTTCCTCCTAAAAAATCCCGCCAAATTCAAATTCTGATAAATTCGGCGGAGAATAAGAGTCGCCGGAAAATCGCGGAAGGGTCGCCGGAGAATATAATATAATATATATAAATTTAAAAAGCCCCGAAATGGTTAGGTATTAATACGATAATATACTAAACTATTTTCGATATCTGTAGTGTTTTGTCATTTCACTTTCTAAACAATTTGAAATTGTAATCTTAAATTAAAACATATTTTGCATTACATTAGGATCTGCGAATCGACCACAGCTTATACTTTCTTGATCTATGATTATCGTTGAAAGTTCCCTCAATCGGAATAACAATTAATCAAAGCCCTCCGATAAGTTATGTATTTGAACTCTTGTATTTGAAATCTTTTTGACTACGTCAAAAGATTAGATCACTTTACGTAGTTTGATTACGTACGCGTTTTTAGCCAAGTTTACCACCATTTTTTAGTCAGTGTTATCATTCGTTTTCCGAAATGCCTTACTAAGTTTTAGTAAAATTCGATTTTCCCCGCTTGGTCACACTAATTGCTGATTTGTTTATGCAGATCGAAGTCTGTTAAAATAAAAAATAAAAGCAAGTTGCGAACTGCTCCAGTGGCAATAAAAGAAAAGCGAAATCGTAAGAGTCGAAAAATCATCGATAGTGCCGCCTAAAGGCTTTCCAGAGATAGTATCAATAATACCAACGAAGTCTTCGCAGCTCTAGATAAATAATAAACTAATTTTAATAAAAATGTCGAGGCTAAAATAAAATGTGAATGAGGAAAAGTGTAAAAAACGTACGAATCGATTGGAAGAGAGAACAGCGCCTGCCACTCTGGAATAAACAAATCTGGCTGCCAGCGAGTGTCTGTATGTGTGCGGGCGGGTGTGTGTGTGTGTGTTATCAAAAAGGCGTAGAAACTGCAAAAACAAAGGTGTTATTGACTCCCAACTTTCTTTTTTTCTGCCTTTCGTGTGTATCATTTGTGGGCCGTGGTCCACCGACTAGGAGCAATTGGAGTGGCATAAGTAATGCGGCGAGTGCATTCAATTAGGAAACGAAACATACAATTCGAGAAAAGATGTCTGTGGGGGGAGTGAGGCGAGAGAGGGAGACGAGTCTGGGGCAATCAATACCAATGCAGCTACGAGCCCCCTTTCATATGCCAGTGTGTGTGTGCGTGTGTGTGTGTGAAAACAAAACAAAATATGTATGGTGGGGGGGTCTGGAAAAGAAAAGAAAGCGCATAATTGAATAATAAATAATAACAGAAACAGGGCAAATGGCAACGACTCAATGACAAAAGCAAAGCCGCCACCGCAGCAAAAGAAGAAATGTTGAAATGAAGAAAATATGTGCCATTGTTTATACACGATGTGATTTGCAAATGTGCAAGCACTCACACACACACACACGCACACACACACGGTCGAAGCGAACCAGATAACTGTTGTTGTGCGGGCGGGTGCATTGCTCGGCAGGGTTGCCCGAGTGCTGGATAGAGACGGAAAAAAGCTAGAGAGCAGAGACCACAGAGAGTGAGAGAGAGGAAGAGCAGTGCAAATCGAATTAGTGCAGACTTTTGGTCACGCCCTTGAACTTTACATTAACCCAGTGCTAATCCCTTATGTCCGCCGCCCTCTAGATAGCTCCTAAGGACCACCACCACCCCGCACCACACCACGTCACACACAATGTTCAACTTCATGAAGAAGAGCGCCGGCGACGAGGAGAAGGAGCGCCGCAAGCGGGAGAAGAAGCTGCGCAAAGAGGCTAAGGGCACTGGCCCTGGCACCGGCATCGGCATCGGAGGAGGAGTCGGCGGAGGTGTCACCGGCAGCATGAGCACCGACGAGCTGCTCCGCCTGGATGAGGTCCGACGCTCCCTGAAGATTCGTGGCCGGCGCAAGGAGAAGGAGAAGCTGCCCAGCGGCATCACGGCGGACTACAGTGCCGACTTCTTTGCCGCCTTAAATGCTGATGCCACGGGCAATGGCAGCAACGGGAGCAATGGAGGAGCTGCAACCGGAGGAGGCTCGGGTGGCCCGGAACAGGATCGCGGCAATGAGGAGATTGTAGCATCTGTGATGACGCACATCGAGAGCCGGGCGTCCAATGGCGCCGCCGGCGTGAGTGTCAACTACAGCGAGGTCACGCATTCCCTGCTCGCCGGCGGGCTCAAGGTGAGTTCCCTGCTCAATTCCTGCCCACAAAATCCATTAATTGATGGTTCCCAACCGTTACAGAACCGCTTCCTGCCGCCTGTGCCACCAAAACCGCCTAAGCGCGGCATCCTGAAGGGTTCGCGCAGTAACATGACCAATGTGCACGAGGAGATCTCCTTCACAGGCGGCACCGGAGCAGCCGCCGGCGGCGGTGGCACCCCGGAGATGCTCATGCGCAACACCATACAGAATGAGCTGCTCTACGAGGGAGTTGCGCGAGGTGCAGCCGGTTCGATTGGCTCCAACTCCAGCCAGCACGGCACCTCGTTCACCTCCGTGGAGAGCCTGCGCAGCGATGGCGACGGGCAGACGGGCGGCCACCAGCGGGCCATGACCCTGCCGGCCAACGCTCGCTACGGTGCCGCGCCCCAGGCAAACAGCCAGGGATCGCAGCACCTCCATGTGCTCACCTCGCCGTCGCCCAGCGCCGACAGTCTCACAGATACCACAAACTCCTCGTTCGCCACGCCCCCCTTCTCGCTGAGTCCGGTGGGCGAGTCGCAGGGCATTGATCGTTGGGCCCGTGTCCATGCCTTTGAAGATGTCGAGTTGCCGCTTCCGCCGGTGAAACTGGTACAGCTGCCGGCTCCCAGGCAGCTGGTAATTCGGCGTCAAAAGTCACCGAGGCAGGACTTTGGCTTCAGTCTGCGGAAGGCCATCTGCCTGGATCGGACAGAGTCGCTGACATCGCCCATTTTCAGGCCGGTGATCTTCGCCGAGCCAGGTGCTGGCGGCGGTGCCACTGGTCTGCTGCCCGGCGATCGCCTAATCAAGGTGAACGGAACGCCGGTGGGTGAGCTGTCGCGGGAGATAATCATTGAGCTGATAAGGAACAGCGGTGATGCTGTCACCGTGGAGGTAAGTTCGTTGACCCCTTGTTAAGATTGTTAAGATTGCTAAAGGCGCTCTGTACTTACTTAATTATTGACCCTTATTCTCTCCTCCTGTACAGGTTCAACCCGTTGCCGAATTGGTGGAGCTTAGCAAGCGTTGCATGGCACCCAGCTCGGCTACCGTGGAGGAGATCGATCATTCCATTACCAATGGCAACTGCAACACCCTCCGGCGGAGTGCCAGCAAGCGCTTCAAGCGTCAGGTGAGTCGAGAGCACGTGATTGATGGAGCTTACTTGCCCATCATCGCAAACCTTGGGGCTTTACTTGCATAACCATCGCTTAATCCATTAGTATGTATCGGAGTGTGAGAGAAGCTCAGGTGCAGCATAGGGATTATTAATCATCTGTGGAATGATCTTCACAGAGCTTAGAATTTAGTTTGTATGCTCAAGAACCTTTTTTAGTTATCTTTAATGGAGTTCTAAGGCGTTTCCTGTTGATCGCAAATATTTGTTAACTTATTAAGCTCTTTAAACATGATTCATTGTCACCTGTGTGGAATGAAGGTATTTTAAGCTGGGAATGTCTCGTTGGTAGCAAGTAGAATTCTACAAGTCTCATTGGCAGTAAGTAGGAATTCTCCAATTAGTATTATTATTCACCTATTGGACCGTTTTTTCCCTTTGCAAACCTTGGATATACTTCTTTTGAGACTTGATGGAATTACGAGGTCCTAAGATCTGAAGAACCTGGAATTGTAATCTTTATAAGATTAAAATAAATGCTCTTTTCAATTGTTTTTATTGGTTAATTTGGGATATTTCTATTAGAAGCTAAAGAGCATTTGATAATCGTCTATTTCCCCATTCAGCTCATCGTCGATTGCAATTCTTATTGACTTGTTGACTAGGCTAGAAACGTGTTTGACATTTTCTCGCCGTGTTTAACTTGCACAAATATTGTGAAATATTGTCGCCAGCCCAGGCCAGGCGGCTGTTGATCTAACTGTGTGTGTGTGCATGTATCCATCTATCTATGCGGCCTATCCAGCCCCAGCCCGGCCCTTCTATAAATATTTAGTGGTTGCTGCTGCTGCTCCTCGAGTGGGGGGTGGTGGCAAGACGTTGACTTATTTCAGCGTCTTACTCGCTTCCATTTTCCATTGAAGAAGTCGAAAATAAAAGCAAACCGATTTGGCAAACACTGTGAAAAAACTCGAACTGCATTTGATATGCACTTTATGCATTTTGTGTGCCAGCAGAGGTAGCAGCAGCAGCAGCAGTCGATCCATGGTTATCCACGATCCATGAGATCGCCTCTGGCCAAAGCACGAAGCAGCTGCGCAGTCAGCGTCGACTGCAGCGGCAACAGCGACAGCGACTGCGACTGCGACTGCAGCTGTGTGTGCATTTCTACACCCACTTGGAGCTGCCTACACAAATAGGAGGCAAAGCCAAAACAAAACATGTAGGAACCTTAGGGGGCTGGAGTCCCGACTACTAGATACCGTGTTTTTCATTTGTACGAATTACAAGTTTATCTTGCATTTTAATGGGTTTAGTGTGTTTAATTATGGATTATTTTCGTATATTATATATTTCAGATGTCATTGGGCTTTAAAATAAAATTAAAAATGATCCCTATGAATTTTAAAACATTTAAGAAGAGTTGTTTTCCCTATACACAACTCATAAAACCATAGAGATAACTTGAACTTAATTGTATGCACTAACTAATTAAATAATTTGATGACAAGCAGAGAATTCAGGCCTAATCCGCTTAAATTTCATAAATATATTGGATAGTTTCAACAAGGTTTTAATAAAATAATCAATTATTTAATAATAGTTCTGGAGAAAGTGTTACAAAGTCAAGATCTACAATTTAAATCAGTGGTTCGCACCACTACAGTGCAATGCCGTCAATGCATTTGTATGAGTGAAAATGTAACACCCTATGGCTAATTATGAGAAGAACAAAAGCTAAGATATATTGTAATATGGCAAACAAAATTTCTATAACCTAAAAACTAGCTATTTAACGCTAAAAAAGACTAAATCTAGCCACACAATTACATTTTGTCTGCACTGATTCTTCTGTTCTCTTTTGTGCATACGTGCCGACCGCTGATTTAAATCGATATATTCGAAAGCCTTCCAGTTAGACTATGAAATCCAGGACCTATATATAGATATAAACTTCGGAGCTTCTCAACTCTGTTTAAGATGATCCAAGTTATCCCATGTAAGAACCAGTACACCCAGGTTCTCTTCCTGCTACCGCGTACAGACATGGGCAGAGCCCGCGCGGCTGAAGCAGCGACAGCGCTGTTGACGGAGCCTGCTGCTGCGGCTGCTGCTGCTGACTGCGACTGTGTTTTCGTCTGTGCTTCTTTTTTGTTTTTGTCTTTGGGTTTGTTTTTGTTTTTGGTTTCGTCTCAGCTCGATTGGTGTTGTTGTCGGACGGTCCGCAGTCGCTGCGCTTGGAGCAGGGCCGTCAGTACGCTGAAAACTTTGCCCAGGTTCGGTACGGAAATCGAAGTCGAGGAAAGACTGCGCGACGCCCACGGTGAAATTCGATGTTGTTACCAGTTGTAGTGCTAGTGCTGCCGGAGTGGATTTTAGTGTTTTGTGTGCCATGACGATTCTGGCTGTCAGTGGGTCTGGACGGCTTTAATTCATAACTCGCTGGCGCCGTCGACTCCGCCGCGTTCGTGACTTGAGTCTTGACAGTGCAATCAATCAGTCAGTCAGTCAGTCAGTCCATCGATCGCTCGATGATTGGCCGTTTTCAGTCGCGCAATTGTCTAATGTCAAAGCGCTAAGTGCTCCGGCCACATAAAACCAGCACTTCCAAGGTTCCGCGGGCGCTCCAGTTACCCAACCGTCGTCGTCGTCGTCGTCGTCTACTTCCCGCTCCGCTTCAGACTCTCTGGCTATTGTGTGTCTTCGCATCTGTACCTGTGTACCCGTACCTGTACTGTATCCGCATCGTATCTGTATCAGTGTTTGCTCTGGTCATGCTCCGCGGGCTGGCCATGAGAATTGCGTGTGCCCAGTGATCGCATAACAGCCATGTTCCTCAAGCCCAAGAGCTTCGAGCAGACGCTGCGCGGCGGCATCGTTCCGGCTGTGCCCGCCGCCCCGGGATCGGGCTTGAACCCCTCCTTCCACAAGGGTTGCACGGGCAAGGCGCACGCCTGCGGCACCAGCAAGTCCCAGAGAGTTGCGGCAGCAGCAGGAGGATCTGGAACGACCCAAGGATCGAGTTCCAAGGCAGGCAGCGGGGGCAGGCAGACGCCCAAGGCTCAGCGTAAGAACAGCATCAGCTCGGAGACGATCAGTGAGAGTGGCTCGGAGAACTCCAGCAGCTGGCCCTCCTGCTCCTCGGCAGCCGTTCCCTCATCCGCTCCGCCACCGAAACCTCCTCGTCTGGCGGCCACCAAAGCCAAGGAAGCTGCCGCTGCCCTCGCAACCTCTCCGCCACAGGCTCCAGTTACCCCGATCTTCGAGCGTTCCACGAAACGATCGCTCAGCTTTCGGAGCAGCAATGGTAGCAAGCAAGCGGAGCCAAAGGTCTCCCCGGGCGCATCCTCGTCGATACGTCCGCCATGGAACAGTTCCGCTGTAGCTGCGTCCAAGTATGCCGCTGCTGCTGCTGCCAGTGCCCCACAGTCGCCCAATCCCAGTGCACGGAGTTCGTTCCGGCGACGACGCGATGCCCAGAACATTGGCCTACAATGGCCGGCTGTTTGGGCCACTTCCCTGGCCGCCAACTACAAAAACTACGATGCGATCGTCAAGCAAAAGGTGCGCATAAAGAATTACACTAAGCTGCAGGGATCTTGTTTGATTTCAGTAGAAGAAGGGAGTTAAATAAAAGAGGAAGGTATGGTAACTATAATATGAATAGGTTCTTTAAATATAGGCTTTCCAATAGGTTTTCCAATAGGTTTTATTTTTAACTGAATATCTATCCTGGTTTTCAAATCAAAATTCTTTGCTTTTGAACCAAGAATATATTTACTTTTCATAGTTCTTTCACAAGATAAAGCCCAGTTCTTATAAAATCAATACGAAACCAGGTTGGCCAGTGCTCAATATCCAAGGAAAACTTTCTAGTACTTCGATGGGCGCAATAAAGAAACAAATGAATGGAAACCCAGGCAAACCCAGGCAGGGGGCGACCGAAGAAGTAGATGGAACCGATCGATAGATCGCCGGACCATGACCCAATGTACGATTTAGTTGTTAGACCTTTTATTATTATGCTCGGACGACGGTGGTGCGTGGGTCGAAGCTCATAATTTACGGCTCGGTCGTTGTCTTGTCGCTGCATTTATGGCGGTATGGCTTTATGGCTCAATACGCCTGCGAAGCCGTCGAGCGGAAGTGTTCGTTTAGCTTGGAGTTGGCGACTCTTTAGAGTTCTTTTCGACGGCGAAGTCGTCGGGTTGCATAAGGCCGTAAAAGATAGCTGGATATGAAATCCAGACGGTAGTAGTAGTAGTAGTATCTTTTGGTTAGCTCCAATCTTGCGCTAGCCTATCCGCTATCCAAGTTAATTAGTTGGCTCTTCTGATGTCTCTGTCTCTCTGTGCTGCCTCCACCTCTTCGCCGTCTAATTTGTGTGCTCATCATCATCATCAACAGCTGCGGCCACGGCTGCGGGTTCGTTGACTTTGCGTGGAGTGGAGCACTGCAAGCATTGATTGACAGTGGACATGCGCCCGGGGAACTACTTTGTTTATCTTAATATTCCTCCAAACAAGTTCCACTCGATTGATGGGTGTATTCTAGCTGGCTAGCTGTGAACAGACGACTCGGTGCCCCAGTTGGAAACCTTTTAAGCGGGTCGGTCCATCATCGCTTTAAATGAGTCTCAAATAACTAGACATAACTCAGTTCTTCCAGTTAAGTGGAGTAATGCGTTCGTTTAAACAATTTAAACAATTTCAAGGGTGTCTGCAGTTTATATTTTATTTATATTATGACTGTTTACCAGACTATAATGAAAGGGAAATATTTCTGTTAGATTTGATTATTTCAAACCGAATATATCATAAGGTTTTCCCTTGCACATCTCCTAGGTTCGTTTTATACTGAATTAAGTCTAAATCATTTACACCCAAAATCGACAACTATACTACTATACTATTGTTACATGAATTCTATACGTTTTAGTATTACAAATTTCTTAAAAGGATGCTTATTGTTTTGATACTATGAAAGTATAAGAATTATACTAATCTGCACCAACCCTCAAAAAACCAAAAAAAAAAAACCGAAAAACACTACATTTCAGCTAACGCGATATGTTTGTATAAAAATAATACTGAAAAATACACATTTGAGTATAAAAACTATACTATTGTGTATTTATTTAGAACTATAAAGTATTAAATCTATACTAAATTCGTTTTGGTACTTGAATATATTTCTAAGACAACGAATATATTTCTAACGACAATATAGGTTAAACTCTTTATCTTTTTTTTGGGTGAAGGTTTGTTAATACTGAATTAGGTCTGAATCATTTACGAAATTGTTCTAAAAGTAAGTTCCTTTCTTCACCATAAATCATGTGTGTTAGATAGAACTCCATAACATCCCACTTTCTGCCATTTAATTACAAATCTGTAAACAAACGTTTCGAAACGACCCATAAAAATAAAGTGACTAAGAGCCTAATGAAAGACTACATTCGATTTCCTTCTATCTGATCTCTCGCAATGTCTACAAAATTAATTAGTTCCCCTCGCACACTTTTCCCCAAATCGCACTTTAATTGAGGGCTATTGAACCTTGCACAATATTTTCATAATTCGGAAGAAGAGTACCAGCGAGGAGGAAGACGAGGGTGATCTTAGCAAGAAGAGGGAGGAGATCTTAGTGAGCTTGGGAGGCTGCTGCGGCTACGGCTAAATGCCATTTATAGCCACAAATGTGAACTGGCGACGACGCGACGTTGGTGGGTTGCATAATGGGGCATCCGCGTCGTCGTCGGTTTGGCTGTGTCTAGCCCAATAGCATTTGGCGCGTCTAGGCGGCTAATTAGGATTTAGAAACATCGTCAAATTTAGAAATGAACCCGAAATAAACTGAAACTCTGCCGACTCTGCCTGCTGCCTGCTGCCTGCGGCGGTGGAGTAGGGATAATAAATGGAATAAATGCGTGAAAATGTTCCCCGATCCACGCCGAGATCCGTAAATAAACTCAGTGAGCGCACCCCACACCGCCGGGCTGTAGCTGCTGCTGCTGCTGCTTCAGCTTCAGTTGAAGTTGCGCCGACAAAATGTTGACCCCAATTTAACTCAAATTTTCGTGTTTTGTTTGTTTGTTTCTCTTCCATCTTTTTGCAGAGCCGCCACGAGAATGGCAATGGAGGCGAACCGGGAGGAGCAGGAGGAGGAGGAGGCGGAGGAGGAGGCGGAGGAGTGTCCCAAGAGCTGGAGGCGGATGTGGCGGATGCCAGTCAGCCGGAGCGTGTGTGGCTGGTGCATCGCGGTGGCTTCACTGCCGCCATCCGTCTGCCAACGCCCTCGTCGTCGTCTGCTGGGCGTGATGAGGAGGATCACAAGCTGAATCTGCGCCTGCTGCACAACGGGGAGCTGCTGACCGTCGACGAGGACGATGTGGAGAAGCAGAATAGCCACGTTCTGGACCTCGCCGAGGACATTTGCGAGCTCAAGTATCTGAACGAGGCGTCGGTGCTCCACTGTCTGCGTCAGCGTTATGCCAGCAATCTAATCCACACCAAGGCGGGGCCCACGCTGCTCGTGGTCAATCCCATGGCACCGCTGTCCCTCTACTCCGAGAAGGTAACTGGTAACTGGTCTGGTCTGGCCTGGCTTGCCAACCAGATCTGCATCTGAGCCACAGAGCGCGTTATTTATCTCTCCCGTTCCGTAGGTTGTCTCCATGTTCCGCGGCTGCAAGACGGAGGACATGCCGCCCCACGTCTACTCGCTGGCCCAGACCGCCTACAGGAGCCTCGTTGAGACGCGGCGCGACCAGAGCTTGATATTCATGGGCCGATCTGGTTCTGGCAAATCCACCAGCTTCAAGCATGCGCTCAACTACCTGGCGTTGGCAGCTGGTATGTCTAGGCAGCTCCTACTCGCACTCGCACTGGAGCTGCTGCATTTTCTGTTTATATATTTTGTATTTTCCTTTTGGCCGTAGGCTGCGGGCTCCGGCCTGCTGGCTGCTGGCCCAGTTTGTGCGGTGCCACACCAAAATGCAATCTGCGTTCGATTGTCTCATTTGCATTGTTGGCCAAGAAATGCAGCTGCAATTAGTCAAGCCTCCAATTCGGTTTCATTGTTAGATTTATGACCCAGAAAGGGGAACTGACGGTATCAGGGAAAATGTAAATTGCCCAGATAAATATTATTGATATTCAACTTGATTACTTAACAACACATATTGCTGAAGAAAATGTTTTATAATATCTTAAAGGAAAAACCGGATGGAATTTAGATTAAAAAATTATAAATTAAATGAAAAAGCTATATTTCAAGCTGTTAAAGAAAGGGAAAATTTGATTTTGAGAGTTATAAAAGCAGCTTAACAAAAAATATTTAAATAATGTAAAGCCTCTTAGCTTTTTCCGGGCCAGTGTGAACCGTATCGATAAGAAGAGTCTGTTAACACTTTTAAGCATATTATAATTCCTGCAGTACCAGTCATCAACATTTCATCAACAATTCATTAAAAAAAACGTCGGTGTTGTTGATGAATCATCGATTAAACTCAATGGAAATTACTGATGAAATTAACATTGGCAGGTCCTAGACGTCATCAGTGACAAATTCATCGATGATTCATCAACTTTACATCGACAAAAACTGGTATTTTTATCAATAGTTTAGGCCAAAAAATTCATCGACAGTTCATCGCTGATTCATCAACAATTTCATCGATCATTCATCAACCTTTTATCAATAATTCATAAACTTTTCATTGATGATTCATCAACAAGAAAATGAGCTTTGCCATCAACAGTTTAGGCCAATAATTCATCGACATTTCACCGATGATTCATCAACAATTTAATCAATGGTTCATCAACTTTTTATTGAGGTTGATTTGTCATAAAACATTTTAGGCCTAAAATTCATGAACATTTTATCGATCTGTCACCAACATAATTTTAGAAGAGAGAAATCGAGAGAGCGAATGGGAACGTCGTTGATGAAAAGTTGATGACAACGTCCTATTGATGACAACTGGTACTGCAGGAAAGAGTCTGAAACCACATTTAAGCAAATTTTAATAATTTTTAATTTATCTTTCATATATTATTTACTGCACTGCATTATAGCATTCATTCAGACTTGAACAAAAGATATTCAAAATGATGTGCAAACACATGGATTACTATCATAATTAACTCAATCTTACCAACAGATGTTTCTCAAAAGACAATCGAATTAAAAAGAGAATCAAAACACCTCGAATTCAATTTATTTCATCTCTTATATCTTTTTTTAGGCGCCTACAATAACTTTATCAACGCGGAGAAGGTCAATGCCCTGTGCACGATACTAGAGGCCTTTGGCAATACGAGAACTTGCCTCAACTCGAATGCCACGCGAATGACCCAGCTGCTGAGTCTTGACTTTGACCAGACTGGACAGATAGCCTCCGCCTCGCTGCAGGTGAGTCCAGGTCCAACTCTACTCAAAAGGATGCTGCTCACTCACTGATATTCCTTCAGGTTCTGCTGCCAGAGCGACAGCGAGCCGGCCGTCGCTTGGCCCACGAGCACAGCTTCCACATCATGACGCGCCTGCTGGCCGGCGCCGCTGGATTGCTGCAGAAGGAGCTGCACCTGGACAACATCTCCTCGGAGGATAGCCATCCCTTCATATCGCTCTCGCAGAAGCTGGAGGATCGCCACCGAGCGGCCAATGACTTTATGCGCACGGTCCAGGCCTTCGAAACGCTCAACATTGATGCGAAGGCTGTGCGTGGGATTTGGAGCATTCTGGCGGCTATTTACCATTTGGGCATTGCGGGTGTCACCAAGCTGGGCACGGGATCCACAGCCCGCACGCAATTTGCCAATCCCACGGCCGCCCGCAAGGCGGCGGGTCTGCTGGGCGTTAATCTGGAGGATCTGTCGTCGGCTGCCTTTGGATTGACACAACCGAATGCCCCTAATGGCGGGCTGAGTCCCTCGAAGTCGCCCACCTCGGACTCGGGGCATGAGTGGGCCTGGGAGTGCCTGGAGGCGCTGGTCATTGGCCTCTACTCGGAGGCCCTGGCTGCCGTGGTGGCCTTGGTTAATCGACAGATTTGCACCTCGGCCCACACCATAGCCTCGATTATGTTGATTGACACGCCTGGGTTCCAGAACCCGGCCAGCTGTGGCCAGCAGGTGGGCGCCACGCTGGCGGACTTGCGTCACAACTATCTGCAGGAGCGCCTGCAGATGCTCTTCCATCACACCACGCTGGTGGCGCCGCGCGACCGCTATGCCCAGGAGCTGGTGGAGATTGAGATGGACCAGGCCTCGGAGTGTCACCCGGGACCGCTGATCTCGCTCATAGACAAGGCGCCCCAGAACCATGTGGTGCGCTCCTCGCAGCGGGATTTGCGCGAACACGATCGTCGCGGGATGCTGTGGCTGCTCGACGAGGAGGCCATCTACCCGCACTCCAACGACGACACATTCCTCGAGCGCCTGTTCTCGCACTACGGCGACCGGGAGCATCACACGCTGCTGCGCAAGTGCGCCGGCCCGCGCCAGTTTGTGCTCCACCACCTGCAGGGCACCAATCCCGTGCTGTATGCCGTCGATGGCTGGGTGCGCAACAGTCGCGAGCATCCCGGCATTCGGAATGCCGTCTCCCTGCTGCAGGACAGCAGTCGCGAGGAGATCAACCGCCTGTACATTGGCTCACTCACGCGGGGCTCGGGGGCCATGGTCTTCTGTGGCTCCTTTGCCGGCCTGGAGGGCACTCAGTCGCTGCGTCGCGTGTCCAGCATTCGCCGATCCTTCACCACGGCCGGGGTGAAGCGCAACTCCATCATGCTGCAGGTGAAGTTCACCGTGGACGGTATCATCGATACGTTGCGTAGGACTGGCACTCACTTTGTCCACTGCTATCTGCTGCAACACAACGCAGGGAAGCACGCCAAGTTCACGGCCAATGGATCTCCAAGCTCTGCTCTTGGTCAGGCCACCAGCGAGGAGGAAATGGTCAATGTGCCACTATTAAGGAGTCAGGTGAGGTCTTAGCGTACTTATTTAATTTAAAATTAAATAAATCCATTAAGTTTTGTTGAATTATTTACTTTTTTCCATAAATTTTAACCATTATATTCATCCTTTTCCCTTTTTCTAGCTACGTGGCTCGCAAGTCCTGGAGGCCGCTCGGCTGCATCGTCTTGGTTTTCCCGAATCTGTGCCATTGCTGGAGTTTGTCCGCCGCTTTGGCCTGTTGGCTGGCGATTTGGCCAGCAACAAGGATGTGAGCGTGGAACAGATATTGGCTGTCAATGAGCTGGATGTGGCTACCTATCGCATTGGGCCTAGTCAGGTGAGTTTTTATAATTATTATAAGAATATAAAAATAAAATAAACTGTTTTTTTCTAAGTACTGTTCCGTAATAAGTCCTATTGATCCTAGTATAAAGTTAATCCATTATCTTAAGGGTTTCGAATGTGATTTGATCTTAGTATAAAGCTAATATATTATCTTAAGGGTTTCAAAGGTTTCTTCAAATAAACTACCTTTGGTTTAATCTTATAGCACCATTCCACTGCAAAATATTTTCGAAAATTGAATTTAGGTGGTTCCACTGCTCCATCAACATTCTTGGTCGTCATGTGAATGGAACGAACATCTGATGCGGCTTTGTTTACATATGAATTGGGACAGCGTCCATCATAACGCGGCCGAAAGACCACGAAATGCTGCGCTGGATCTAGTTTTTATTAATCTTTTTATCACATAAATTCAAAAATTCAAAAACAATAATAAATTAGGGAAGGGCCAGAAGGTTTAGGGAAGGAACTTACGAAATATCGCTTAAGAATAGATATTTTTCGGTATTTTTTTTAGGTTTGTATAGAAATCTTCGGTAGAATGGTGAATGTACGGAACGTCCATTTTGGATGGACCCTTATAAGAGACTCCGTGTAAAAGAATGTACCATCCTCGAGAATGTAGCAGAATGTTGCAGTGGAACAGGGCTACTATTTGTTATTTCATTTACTTGCTTAACTAAGTAATTTATTTACTTGCATGCAAGTGACAGAGATTTCAATTGCTTATATGGTTACCTCTTTTTTTTTATACATTCCAATAGAATAGGCTGCGACAGGTTTTTAGCTAAATATTTTTGTTAATATTTAATTTAGCAATTACCAGAGTCGTTGAACCAGTTTGATTGGTGGAGTCTCTGCTGTTGTTTGTGCCCACCATAATGTTGTTATTTTTTCAATCTCACGTTCCTATAAGATTAATCGCTCTTTTTTGAAGGCAACTCCCAACTAATTGCTTTTACTCACGCGTAATTAGTCGCTTAAGCCGCCGATGAGTTGACATTGACATTAGCACGTTCAATAGTTACTGTGCCAAGAAGGGCAACCCAATCAAAAGCAGAAACTGATCAAGGAGTGGGATTAAGCTTGGAGAATGCTCTAGTTTATTTTGGTTTTTCGGGGTTAATCAAATGAATATTTAATAGGGACAAACTCTGTAAAGTTAAACTCGATTTATTCTTTGTAAAAATCACTTTGCTTTATTCGCATTCTTTGGGCTAAATGGCTAAAACTTAATGCTAATCTTAATGCTAAAAATATAGATAAATCACTTTTTTGGTCGCTCGCTAGTAGCTTTACTTGCTCGGTTCGCCTACCCAATCAGTCGTCGTCGCTTTGCCGTCTCCCGAATGGTGGACGGCATCGGTCGTCGGATGTAGACCAGGCCATCGCCAGTGCCGTATGGAGCTCGCTGTCGTGTGCTTAGATAGAAGATACCTTGCTTGGGGACCGCCGGCTCACCGCCCATGAACTCGTCGCCGGTGCATGATGTCTGGCTGCCACCGCCACCGCCGTTGTGGCAGCTGCAGGTGGCCGAGCGCAGCGCCTGCACCGAGCTGCAGCGCACGGCGGCAAACGACTTGGGCCGACGCACTGACTCGGCGAAGTAGAACACGGCTGCATAGTGGTCGCACACAAAGTCGAACTCCGTGGCCGTGGCATTCGGACAGTGCGGCTGTCCCAGGCCCCAGTTGACAAAGAAGGAGGCCTGACTAAGCTTGGTGCTGGGATTGCCCAGGAGCGTCAGATCCGTGTGGATGGACTCCACATACGCAGCGTCGTCATTGGTTAGCCGGTCCTCGGGTCCCAGACTTAGTTGGGTGAGGCCAGCGGGATCTAGGGCGAAGATGGCACCCAGGCGATACGGTTTTATCATCTTTCCCGTCAGCCCAGAGATGTGACTGCCGGCGCTGTGGCCCACCAAGTAGATCTGCTCGTAGGGAACGCCTGTGTTGTCGTGCAGGAACCGCAACAGCTTGGCCACGTTGCCGGCTATCGAGGCCAGTTGCTTGGACACGCGGCCATAGTTGATGTCCATCGCCTGGCGACTCCAGTCCAGGATGATGACATTGTAATTGCCACGCGACAAGTAGGCATCCTTGAGGACGGCATTCGAGCAAGTGGTGCTCTTACCCGCCCAGCCGTGAATAAGGACCCTGAAAATATCGGGAATTAGTATCAAAATATTAATATTTTTTAATGGAAAAGAATATATTTTATAGGTTTAATATTTACTCTTAAATATATTAAACGTAATCAATACTTAATACTGAAAATGAAGATCTTAAATATTACTAAGACCTTTTATTTGTGATACAACTTTGTACTCTTAGGAAAATGTATTTTATTATTTTAATTTTTGCAACATTTTGTTTTTAAGTTGTTTAACTTTTTAAGTTGATTTTTGAATTGGAATTTATATATCTAAAGTGAACTTTGATTGGGCAAAAACCAACCCTTTCCTTACCTCACCGGCCACTTGGGATTAAAGTGCGAGTTCTTCAGCATGCTGACATCTCCTGGCCTCAGAAACTGGCGCTCCTCTGGGTTAAAAGGCGTGTAGAGGTCGTAGTGGAGCAGCTTGGATTGCTGCAATCGGGGTCGCGTGTGCAGGATAATGCCCAGCTCCGTGGTGAACATACTCTCGATCACATTCGATGTGGTGAGCTCGCACTTGCCGGGCGCGTAGGCGAAATACTGACCGGAGACGAGGCCTGCAGGAGGAGGAGGAGCAAAACTTGCAGATCGAACATTAAGCTTGGTTTTGGGATGATTGGAACTCACTTCCCGCTGCGCCGAGCAGCAGCAGCATCAGTAATATATGCATTCCCGCTAACGATCCCATAAAACCCGATGACAATTCGCGACAAGGCGTCAATTAAAATCCACTTAAGTGCGATTTAAGGTGTTCTGTTGTTTTTCGATCTTCTCCGTCTCAATTCACGATCCAAATTTTATCACAGGCGGGCGCGCGTTTGCACGTTTGCGCCGCTCACTAAAAGAACGCGAAATTTCTGAGCGGAGCTGGGTCGGACACCTCCGAATCGTTACAAGCGCCGAAGCGAAGTATTGCAAGATTCTAGACGGAGGCTTGTTTAAATAAAGCGCGCTGCGTTCTGTCTCTGCCGCCGGCGAGCGGCAAGGGCGTCCTCCAGCAGCAGCAGCAGAGGCAGCGCCGGCAGAGCGGTCACTGCCATGATGAACGACCATTAACTGGTTGGCCAGCAGTAGTGGCCACTGCAGTCTTGTTGACTCGCGGCACTGCAGTGGCAGAAAGCCGAACTAAGTGCCGGCAAACACTCCAGCTCCAGGCTTGTAAATAAAAGGGAAGCTGCCACTAGAACAGAACGCGAGTTCGATGAGAATTTGTGCTTATTTTCAGCCAATCAATTCAGCCAGTTGGGTCAATAGGCTTTCACTGGCAGGCCTTAAGTTATTCATTTATGCATTGATTATGGATGGTCTTTATATATACTTATGTATATATAATAATGGACACGCATATCTTTGGCTGATTTACAGTTGCGGGTCACCACCATGTGGCTTGAGTTGGTTGATCTTTCCCCAGTCAGCCGCTGCTTGCTTATATAAGTTGGCCAGAGGCATCATTAATATTAATTGGAAGATTATCGAATGGCTGAGTCAATAAAGTAAGGGACTGTCAATCCAACTTGAGGGATTAGCTTAAATAAACTAAATAATTGCGGTTAGTATTACTCGAGAGATCAGCAATTATTTGTTATTAATATCTAATTAGCTGAGTGTTTATTGTTAGACCAAGCACTTAAACAAGCAACAAGTACAAGCTCCAAATTTGAATTATTTTGGTTTGATAAACTAGGTCTGCAAACAGAAAGTGGCAAGTCGTTGATCTTTACTTTACTTAGAATTAGGCACTTGATCACTTCCCGGCTGAGCCCCATAAAGTGTACTGTGAGTGTCAGTGACTGGGTTAGGGTTCAGCTCAGAGATTTCGGCTGTTTTCAAAAGCATTTAGCAGGTATTTGGTTGAGTTTTGGCCCCTCCGCTCCTCTGGTATTTTTTGCTCAAGCCCCATTCATGCTCATGTTAACATGTAGATAGGTTGTATTTTTTGTGAGATCGTTAAACCCGAGCGAGTGCCTCGCGACGACTTGTTACAAAAAGTTTATTGACAGGATTTACGTTTTAAGGCAAATACATAATACGTACTTATTGTTATTATGATTATCTCAACGAAACGAAACGCAACGAAACGAACGTCGTTGCCAGTGTTCCGTGTGTATTTGTCCAAACAATTTGCTGTTACTTTCAATCTAATCGAGAAATTACCTTGGAATTCGTCGGCTGTCACTCGCCGTCGTTGGCCATATATTGAAACGTAAGCGTTTTTATCTGGCCGCAGCCTCAAGTAATTGCTTTTGGCATGCGAACAATCGCCGGCTCGTCAGGATACTTTCATTCATCGGCTCGGCTCGGGCGGGCTTACCCTGCAATTATTATATTAAATGGCCACCTCTCAATCATCGCCAGATCCCTTTCTAGATGAGTCCACAGCAGCGTTCAGCCTAGGAGGAAGCCGCAAACTGGTTACTCATCTCCAGTTTTCGGGCCTAAATGAAGTAAGCATGACTTGACGTTATGATCGAGCGATTTGATTTGTCTTTGGACTCTTTCACCACCGAGCCCAATAGTTCTTTCTTTCAGCCTCTAATCGAATTAGAATATATTAAGGCATTTGAATAATTTATGCTTGAAATTAAGACTAATTCACGTTGAGGCTGGGACGTTACTTCCCGGCGAAATCGTAAAGCGCAAACGGGAAAATCACGTATTTTTTTATAGAATCATTTCGTAAGTGAGACATTTTTTTAGTGAAAAAAGTTGCACCTTGCGAATTTTGTGGGCTTGAGCTAAAAGGAAAACTTAATGAATCTGGTGGGGAACCTATTAATACATATTTTTGCTCAATTTATCTTTTGTCATGCGAGTCGTGAATCGTGAGGAATTTTATATTCTTGATTGTTTAATATTATCTCAGGTATCTGTGGTGTTTATGTGGAGTAATTAAAATTTACTTATATTTAGAAAATGTTGAGCGTGACTGTTTTTATTATTTAATTATAGAGCGTGCCTCAGAAATAGGATTTACAGTTTTGTACTATGGCTTCCAAAAGTATGCAATAGTTATTGCTAAAAATAATAGTAAATTGGTTTTACTACAGCATTATTATTTTTATTTTTGACACTATTTTAACTGGTTTGAAACCCTAGAATGAAACCTTATTATTATTATTATGAAACCGTATTACCCTTATCATCCTAAATAAATAACATTTTTTTAATAAATAAAATAAAATAGAATAATAATAATAAATAGAATAAGAATATATTATTCTATTTTATTTCATTTATTTAGGGAAAAGCCATTAATATGGTTTCCTTCTACGGTTTCAAACCAGTAAAAACAGTGTCCAAAAGTATGGTGTATCTTTGACTTAAACAAAATTTAGCAGCTAATAAATAAATAATAAATTTTAAAAAATGTTCGCAGGTTTATGATTTTTAGTACCCGATTATAAGTTTGTACACAAATTAAATCCATAAGAGCTCTTTGATTAATAGGATTATTATTAGATATCACTGGTTATTATTATTTGTTATTATTATTATTTATGTAGTTTTATGATTTAACATAAGAAAAACTTAGAGTAAAATAATATTTAAAAATCAGTACTTTACCACAAATTGATGCCTGATGATCAGGCCCTATAGCATTGGACGCGATTGTGGCCGGGAGCCATGGGAAGATATCACTTACATGCAGCTTCCCTGGCTTCTCCGCTTGGCTGGCCTGGGCCTGGGCTTGGGCTTCTTCTTATTTCCTGTTCTCAGCGCTGCAACTGTGAATCGAACTGTGCTTCTCTGGCTGCTCACTGGCTCGGTGGTCAGTGGTCAGTCGGTGGTCGGTGGACGGTGAAGTGATCGTAATAAAGCCACCACTTGACGTCACTGGCAGCCAGTCCAGCTTGTTCGTTGCTGCCCTTCCTCCGCTCTGAATCTGCGATGACGCTGGCTGGCTGCTTTCACGGTCAAGTTCATCTCGCCATTGTTGCTGGCTGAGTCGGGTGTAGAATTCCCCCAGATGTAATCTCCGGCGAAGAAGACGGACGGCTGCTGGCTGCTCAGTTGGATTTCGCGAGCTCTCGACAAGATGTGGTCGGATAAAAGCGCCGTCTGCCTGCCATGGAGCGGCGGCAACGCCAGTGCCAGTGCTATCCGATCATCCCGCGACAGTGATCAGCTCCTCCTGAGCCTATTTAGGCATCTCTGCGCGGCGGATGGAGCGGGACCGGAGGAGCTGCCAGTCCTGGGCCTGCTGGCCATCGCTTGTGCTTGTGCCATCGTCGGCTTGTGGCTTGTACGTACGGGAAAGTGTCCAAATCCGAATCCGAAACCAATACCGATTCCCCACCGATTATGATTACGAACACACGCACAGCCAACGTTGGTTGGCGACTTTCACCAAAAAAAAAAGACACTAAAAACGGCGAGCAAAACAAAAATCCAAAATGACGTTGCAACCTGCATTCGCCTCGCACCGAAACCACACTTGACCAGTGCACATTAAGTTTTTTTCCCCGGACCAAAGTGAAACTTCCAGCGTTCGCTTTCATTAGAAATGCCACGGGGGGAGTGGCACACACGCTTTGATGGCTGCTGCCTGATGGCTGTCTGGTTTCCGATTGTGGTTACATAAGCCCCTCCAAGGCGGGTTCTGTCAACGCCAGCGGAGGGGCGGCGGATGAAATTAGCTCCCAAATCAACTCCAAAATAGCTCTCCCAGCCGCCGAGACCGAAGCTCAGGCGAGTGTTGAAACAAAGACCCGCTATCGAGACACGAAAACTTCATTAACGCCTCCCCGTGGCAGGGGGCGCGGCTGGCGTCTTTAGCGGCTTTAATCTCCGAGCCCACGAGACGAGCCCTGCATATGTAAACTAGTTTTTAATTATGAAACAATAACCAGGAAGCTGCGTGAGCTGTGTAATCTCATCATTGACTCCTTGGGCGGACTTGTTTTCATCAGCTTTCGGGTTCGGTTCTCTTGTAATTGCCTCAATTTCCAAGACAGGGAAGCCCCAATGACATCGTTACTGGGGATTCTCTGTCACGAGCTCGATAATGATGGTTAATCTACAAGGATTTCCTGATCTTAAAAAGGGGTTTAAAGTATAATTGCTTAGCTGTTATAGATTTTATTAAGGTTGCAGGGCGATGGCCTAATTTAATTGGAGATAACTGTGGTTATGCCTCACGTACAGATCTTTCTAATCAGTTTGAGCCTCGAACAGAGCCAGGTTCAGGTTAGTTTGTACACAAAACTGACCAATACATTGTTTACATTGTAGACAGAACCCATGTCCGCTCTGGTTAACGACCTTTCAACCGTGTTGCAACCTCTAAAAGTCTAGACCAGCTTACCCCGTTGCCTATACCAATATTTGTTTGTCCCCAATGAACATGGCACTTTTGCCAGGCCCATCCATGGTTGGATCTCTTTGCATCTTTTGTGCTCCAGCCAGGGCGAGTCCAATTGCTGGCAATGAAAAGGCAAAATGGAAACACAAATAGCAGCAGTCGAGGGCCAGACCCGACCTAGCCTATTGCCTCACTTCGCTTGTCGATGATGATGATGATGATGATGTGATGATTAAGCTGGGGTAACTGCAAGTCGAGCATTGGCTGATGGCTGGTGGCTGCTGTCTGGTAATTAGCATCGTCGCTCCAACTTGTGGATCGGTGGCTGGTGCATTCACTCGGTTGCCCCTTTCCCTCGGCCAATTACCAGCGACCGCGACCTCAGCCAAGTCTGCTGTTTTGTGTTTTGTGTTGTGTTTGGTTGGGTTATGCTCCGTGCTCGGTGCTGCGCTGCCAGCCGTTTCTCGATAAGCCACTTTCGAATGCAGAGCCAGCATTTGGCTCTGGCTCTGGCTCGGACTCGGAGTCCGTGGCTTTGGCCAGTTCAGTTGCGTTGCCGAGCCCGAAGAGAAAACACCATAGCACAGCCACACCAGACTCGTGAAAGTGGACAGTGGACAGTTGCCGAGCATTGAAAAGGAAACTGCAATTTATTGCGAAATTATATGCACTTTTACTCGCCGTCGCCGTCGTCGTTGCCGCCAGTCGCTGGTCAATTGCTTTACATAATCCCAGGGCAATGTACAAGCACACGGTCAAGTCCAAGTTGGCCCAGGTGCGCAGCAGTCCTTCGCCTGCAGTGGTCGCCGCCACGCCCACGCACGCCTCGAACAAGCATGGCTTGGGGGCGGGCAAGAAGTTCTTCTCGCACATTCGCCACAAGATCGAGGACAATCTGACGCCCAAGCTGAGTGGAAAGCTGTACTACAAGGGCAGCAAGCACACCAGATCCATGAGTGCCCTGTGCACGATGGACGGAGGCAAGTACACGCCCAAGGCGGTGCCAGTGAATCCCGTTGTGCCGCTCCAGCAGCAGATGACCAGCAGCGTGTGCAGCTACGTGGACAGCGACGAGGAGAGCCACCTGAGCCTGAGCCTGAGTCTGGCCCAGCAGTCGCTGGAGGACGAGATATTCGCGGAGCTGGAGAAGGTGGCCCACGACGAGAGCAAGCTGAACGAGGTCCTCCAGAGCTTCGATCACATACTCAATGAGTACCCGCCGCTGGAGGGGATTCCTCCTCCGTTGTCGTCGCCAGAAGAAGAGCTGCCCGCCCCGCCGGCGGAGTTCTGCGATCGCCAGCCGATGAGGATGTTGGCCAAGTCACACAGCACCCTGAGCATGGGCAGGACCAGGCTGCAGCTCTACCAGTCGCCGGAACTGGCGGGATCCATCCTGTTGCTGCGGGGCGCAGGAGGAGATTCGCGGTACAACTCGATGAGCGACCTTAATGGAAGCAGGATTCCGGTGCGAAAACAATCCAGTCTCCGCAAGCGCAGCGAAAGCTTCTGCCTGGAGCAGCCCGGGGCCTTGAGACCGGCCAGACAGCAGCGCACCCGCTCCATGCTGACCCTGAATACGGCAGCTCCTCCTCCCAGAGCTCCAGTGCCAGCCAGCTCCAGTGTAGCCATGCCGAAGCGCGCCAACTCCAGCCTGGAGCAGCGACCAGTGACCGCCAGACCGACAGCCAGGAGAGCCAACTCCACCCTGAAATCGGGAGCCATGAAGGCGAGGTCCCCCAATGCCAACAGCGACGAGCTGCTGGTCAAGTGCCTGGCCAAGGGTCAGGAGATCCTGCGACAGGTGGAGAGCATGAGCAACAAGCCCAAGAGGAGCGGCAGTCGGGGCGTCACCAAGGAGCACTCGCAGCTGCTGAGGAACAAGAAGAAGCTGCAGAAGCTCCACTACGCCAGCGAGGAGAAGGTGGGCAGGCCCAAGCTGGAGTCCTGCAAGATCATTCCCCCCAAGCTGGGCGAGACCTCGGACAAGAACCAGGAGCTGCTCGTCAAGGTGGTGCAGGAGGTGAAGACCCCAAGCCAGCCGCCCCTCAAGAAACCGACCAAGGAAATCCGGGCGGAGCGGGAAGAGGACTCGGATGACTCGGGACACATTAGCAACACGCAGCTCTCCACGTCCACCTCCTCCACCAGCAACTCCACGGGCAGCCTCTGCGAGTCCGACGAAGCGGAGGAGCTGGTGCCGGAAACCAAGAACTCTTCCAAGTCCAACAAGATCGCCGAGCTGCTTCAAAAGTTCGAGGCTGCTGCGGCGGCCGGAAAGCAGGGTGCAGCCATCGCTCCGCACCCGCCGGTGGTGGTGGCCAGCAAGGTGGTGGCCCAGGTGCAGGCGGTGCGCTGCATCCAGACCCAGGTGGAGATCTACCCCACCTACACGAAAGAGGTAACTATGCAGCTGCACTGACCAGGCAGAGCGGCCGATCCTCCCCAGCCACTCTCCACTCTTAACTCTCAGCTGCATCCACTGGGCTGCCCCTGCCCCTGCCTCTATATCTAACTTATCTAACGTTTGCTGTAAATGGAATAAATATTTATTGTACAAAACCACTTGCTATGGGTTTATCTTTCCTCCTCTCCTCCGGCTGTTACTATCCCTTACCTCTACCTCTGCCTATACCTCTACCGTTTTTCCCGAACTGGCTGTATCTGAAGCCCTAACATCTGGTTTCTGGAGCATGTTCACCCAAGGGGGAGTCTCTATTTTATGCCAATCTGTTGTAGAAAGCAGTTGTACTAGCGTTGGGCTTTGGGTTGAGCCACCTTGTAATTATTCATATGAAATATGTGAATAATAATTTGATTATTCAATCCAGTTCATTCACATTAAAGTTAAATTTAATTAAATTAAATTTTGTTATTGTAAATACAGGTACTTCGAGTTCTATCAGACTTTATTATCATATAAATAGCTAATGCTAATATTAATGGGTTTCTTAAAGTGAACAATGAGCTTATTAATCCGTTTACAAATCAGTCAGTTATTTCTTTATTTAGTATTTTTTATTCCGTCTAAATAGTTTTATTTTCTATTGTATCAGTTCTAAATAATGGAATATACTTTATTAATAACTAAAGTAAATACAATAATAAATTCTTCAGAAAAATAAATTAATATGTTAAATATTAAAAATAAATAGCTAATGCCAATATTAATGAGATTCCTAAAGTGAAAAATTAGCCAATAAAGTCCGTTTACAAATAAGTCAGTTATTTCTATATTTATTATCCATTATCAGTCTACAAAATTGGCATTTATTTCTATATAGTCTATGGGCTCTAAACTATACAAAATCCTTTTTTAATAATAATAGTAATAAATTCATCAACAAAACTTTTAATAATACTGCCTGTTGACAAAGTTCAATGAGTTAACCGCGCTTTCTCCCAGTTTTAAGCTCGTCAACATTTAGTTTTTATTTGCTGCAGTAGGTAGCCTAGACACACAGACTCATTTGACTCTGAGACGCACTTTAGTTGGGGTTTTTCTGATTGCTCCATGCCAGCGCCGCACCCTGTATGATGATCCCAATGGGCCACATCCAAGTGTCCGAGTGTCCGTGCATCCAGCCATCAGCTAGCGATGACTGAGCTACAAACACTCGGCTTCGGTTTGCCATTTCACATTGGTTTACTTTCATTTTTGTCTACGTGCCGGGCATAATTAAAATTTCGAGAAAATAGTTTCTCGACCAAGTCGCGAATTCGGCGTTGACAGAGAGAGAGAGAGAGAGAGGGAGAGATGGGGCCACACCTTGGAGGTGCGTCGGGCCAGCAGCTAATTTGTATGGGAACCCGGTGGCCCTAAGTATGCTAAACACCTTTGTGCATTTCCACCTGCATGAACCGCCATTAGGAGGGCACCATTCCACTCTACTCCCGCTTGGCTCTGGCCTGCCTTTATGGTGATATCTTGTTTACAATTTCGTTTTCATTGCCCGCTTCCCACTTTCACACCTGCGAGAGTTTTTGGCATCTTTTTTCGCTCACAGGTGTTCGAATTGCCATAGCTCATGCCCTGGATGTTTCTGCCGGAGGCACCTGTCTTAATCTCAGTCTCAGTCTTCATTTGCAAGTCGGACCCACCTTGACCTTCACTTCCTTGAATTGATTTGATTTTGTTTCTCACGTTGTGCTTCGCTCTTGGGGTTCGGTGCACCTGGCACCTGATTGAGGCTGTAATTATGGGGAATAGGAGTCAATTATCAAGTAATCATATAAATTGCATAATAATAAAGTTTAAAGTGCTGTTTTAAGTGTATTTAATAAGTTAATTAATAAGGAAACCTATACTTATTGTTCAATCTTGCCTCCCTCTTTCAGATCCTCTTCCGCTCGGGAGTCCTTAGTGAACTGGAAGCCAAGCGAGATGTCCTGCTCTCCGATCGCATCATACAGCTGCAAGCCTTCTGTCGCGGGTACTTGGCCCGCAAAAAGATGTCCCAGCGTCGCGTTCAGGTAACCCAAACTTAGCTCCTCCTCCGCTGATTCCTTCCTAACAAATTCCTATAATAACCCCTAGGAACTGGCCGTGCGCTGCATCCAACGCAATGTTAAGGCCTTCCTCGCCGTTCGCGACTGGCCCTGGTGGCGTCTCCTGGTCCGTGTGACGCCCCTGCTCAACGTCCATCGCACCGAGGAGCAGCTGAAGACGGCCAACGAGGAGCTGCTCATGCTGCGCGCCAAGCTGGAGAAGATCGAGTGCGATCGCAGTGAGGTCAAGGCGGAGAACCAGAAGCTGGAAGCCAAGGTGAGTCAACTTTTCTCTGTCTGGTCTGGCGTGGTCTGCAATTTAAATTGCGCCACTTGACACGACGTGTCATCTGCGTGATCTTGTTTGGCGTTGGCAGTGCTCGGATATCTGGGGCGCCAAAAGATTTAACCATTGCTACAGAAGCAGAAAGCCTCATATATTTAGATTGTATTGCAATGGCAGGTTCTTTATTTACAGAAACAATTTTAGCTTTATATTAAGGAATCTGAATAGATAATATGGCAAGAAAAATTAATGTATTCCTTTTGTATTTAGTTAAAAGAACATTAATTTTGGCAAGTTGCACAATTTATTTTGTGTAAGCTTTGGAAAGGGAAAATAATATTACTTGAGGAAACACATTTAACGGTGGGAATATTTCTTAAGGAAACATATTTAAAAGATGCAATATTCCATTAAAATCAAGGAAACTAATAAGTGGAGTCTTCATCTTCCCATCACCCAACATTTTTAAGGTCTGAATGAGTTCTTCTTGAACTCTAGTATGTTAATAGTAAACCACAAATCCTCATCCTAATTATCTTTAATTAAAACAAATAAATAAGTTTTAAGATCGCTAACAATTCCCTCGCCAAGCTATACGAGAGATGCACAATTCTTTGTTGGATTTCCATTCCCCCTTCATTTGTATTATTTGGTATTATTTTGAAGTGAGCCAAAAATAGCCCTTTGGGCATTGAACACCAACTGACTTGACTCTGACTCTGAGAGTGTTGTGTATATACGTTCTGGTGGAGATGGATGCGATGTGGATGCTCCGTGCGGCAGTGTTTCGCACATATCGCTCGCCAGAATGGCCAGAATAGCCAGATGTATTTTTAAATGCTCTAAAAGATCATTAATAATACTTTGTCGCGCTACAGTTGAGCTGCAGCTGGGATGGGAAATGCGATAGAATCTTTTGCCTGCCTGCCTGCCTGCGACTGCCTCGGTTCGATTTACATAATTCTTCCCTCGGCACGATGATTGCCAAATTATTGGATCAACAGTTGGCCGAGAGACCATAGATTATGTGATAGGCGGAACTGCCGCCGATGTTGCAATTGACTTGGCTCGATGATGGCGCCTCTCCGGCTCTTGGCGATTCCTCTCTTTTTTCTCTTTCTCTCTCGCTTGCCAAAAAGCGAGGAGCTTTTTCCGCTGGCTGGCAAAATCCGTCCGTACGCATCGCTTAGTCGCCGAGCAAACGTCGCGTATGCCTGAGGCCCCGAGGCGCCGTGTCCGGGAGATTCGATGCGATCCGATCCGATCTGACTCGCGAAACCCAACCGATCTGATCCGATCTCATCTCGATTCGTGCGTGTATGTGAGAAGCGCTGCCAAAAGCAATAAAAGCTCGGCGAAAACAAAGGAAAATCGGAAAATCTGCTGGCGCGTGCACAAGTCACACAAAAAATTCAGCCCGAGATAAATTTAAATTGCATCAACGGTCTCAAGTTTTTGACAGCCCCTAGCATAGTCCCCCTAGATAATACCCAGCAAAACCTCAAATAAAAAACCAAGAAAACAACGACATCGATTGATATAACGAACCACGACAAAACGACACAGAAATTTCGAAATTTTGCTAAAAGAAAACGAAGAATTCGACACAAATTGGCCAAGGAAACTTGCACAGAAGCACCCAAGCCATCCCTCTAACCCATTCCTCCTCCCTGCTTGCCACTAATCCGAACCCATGCCTCCCCTGTCGCCTGCTAATGAGGCCACTGCTGACATTGCAGCTTCGGGACATGCCGATGCTGATGCGGATGCTGGCCCTGTAGCATCGGACCGTTTGGAGAAGGAGAAGTTCCTGGCCCGCGTGCTGGCAGCCATGAACGGTGGCCCGCGTCTGGGAGCCCTGGGCTCCACCAACAACAGCAGCGGCTCCTCGGTGAACTCCACTTTGAGTGGCTCTGCCCCCTTGGCGCGTCCTCCCAAGCCGCCCACGAGCCAGGCACGGAAGCAGCTCCGCCTGCTGCCCAAGCAGCGGGAGCAGAGTCCCGTGCTGAGCAATGGCCACACCACACGAAACACACCGAACCCACACACCAACACGAGCAACACCACCACCCACACTAGCAGTAGCAGCATCCTCCACAAGTACACTTCACGGAACACCACGGGTGGCAGTGGCAGCTCGTCGCTTTCATCGTCGTCCCTGCTGGGTAATAAGATCGTTCCCCCGGAGGACCCTGAAAGCCCGTACGAGATCTCGCTGAAACTGCCACTCAACTCGCCCACAGGAGCGGACAGCAGCGATCGCCTGCGTCTGGTCAACCGTTCGCCCAGTCCCGCCTACTCCGTGTCCTCGCGCTGCTCCACCCAGTCCTCGCTGTCCAACTACCAGTCCAACTCGCGCCTGCAGACGCCGCCGCGAAGGATATTCCCGCAAACCTACACGCGGGGATCGGGCGGAGTGGATCCCTACGAGATGCGGCAGCTGGAGAGTGCGCCCGTGGTCTTCGATGGCAACCTGTCGTTCGTCTTAGGGTGCCAGCGCCAGCCGGTGCGCCAGTCGATGCGTGCCTCGCCGTCCTTCGAGGATCCGCGCACCTCGTCCGCTTATCTCAGCGAGAAGATCCAGAACTTCCTCAAGCGCACCGACCACGTGCAGGAGGAGTGGACGGCCATGGGCAGGAGGACGCGCAGTAGCCGAGGCGGCGGTGGAGGAACGGACAGTCGCTGCACCACGCCGGGCAGCACCTGCTCCGGATACGATGACTACGACACCATCTCGCTGATCGAGCGACAGCGCGAGCGGAACAGCATGGAGCGCTGCGGATCGGTGGGACGCACTCGCTCCTCCCAGAACATCCTGACCAAGGCCTTCCAGCTGGCCAAGCAGCTGCCACACACACCGACGTCGCGCGGCAACTCGGTGGCCAGGGATCGGGAGTCGTCGGTGGCCACCATTAGCCTGACCAACGGGGACCAAGACGACGATGATGATCGCACCATTCGCGAGGAGGATGATGAGGTATTGTTGCTTCTGGGCTAACCTTGAGCTTGTCGCTGACACAATTTCCCCACTGAGTGCTCTTGAGTGCGGGTGATGATGTCTCCACCCCATAAATCCTCATAAATTCCTAAACAAACACCACCGCGAACGGGATGGGGCTTCCATTCTGCGCTGACATTGACAGCGGCAAGTATCTCCGCCCACGCCCCACACCTGAGTCGCAGGAGGGAGGAGGAGCAGCATCTATTTTTGGGGTCGTCGGGCTTTTCGTGAATCACACGGCGGCATTCTTTGGGCGCGGAGCGGGGAAATATTCCATATTCATAAACATATTATTTGTTGTTTTCCAACTGCGGCATTTGGGGCAAAATAAAGTAGATATATCAAGAGTTTGGAGGCTATAGAAATGATGTTTCCAAAAAGTATTCTTCTGGAAATTCAGTGTATGGAAATCCTATCCTAGAAGGGCAATGAACCAACCTTACCTCGCACTCATTCATTCATTCAGTCTGATTCAATTTGTGTCATGGGAACCACTTTTTTCGGACAGTTGGGCTTTGATCTATGCCCAAGTAAATGATCTTACGAAATGAGTAATTTCCTTGGGTATTATGCGATTTTTAGTCGATTTTTCTTGCTGACTTTTTCCTAAAATTCTAGTATAAACGACGTCAGAAGAGTGAGGAATTTATACAAATAGCGTGTGTCATTATTAATTAAAATGTTTGCTATTATTATAAGATCTTTATAGAATTATCCTATTAAACTGATTACCATTTCGTTTTTAATAATTACACATCTATATAGGATGTATATTTAATGTTAGGAGGTACTTCCTGTTGGTACTCCATTAGTTCAAGGTCATAAGTTCACACCATATACTCTGCATCAACATATATATCCTGTACTCCCTCCGGCAAATGTTGTTTTTATAAATAATGATCTCACTTGTTTAGACACATGGCAGACATGGCAGACATGGCAGAAGTATGGAGATCGCACAAAGCTAAAGCCAAACAAACAGTCAAATAATACGATATTAAATTCCTTGAGAAAACTGACACACAATTAAAAAAATGAATGCTCTATATTTTCCGAATACCCTCAACGACTCTTTGCAGCTATCCGAGCTGACTGTGGACCTGGCCGAGGAGCGATCCACGGCCCACATAGCCACCGAGCGACTGGAGGCGGAGACAGGCGAGCGCCTGAAGCTGGAGAAGGAGCTCGGCGATCAGGCAAACAAGGTGAAGAACCTGCAGGAGACAACGGAGAAGCTGGAGATGGAGCTGATATGCGCCAAGTCCGATCTGAATGGCATATCCGAGGACGAGGATGCCGAGAACGAGGACGGTGGCGGCGGTGGAGTTTACAAGCTGAAGTACGAGCGGGTGGCCCGGGAGCTGGAGTTCACCAAGCGGCGGCTGCACACGCAGCATGAGCACGATCTGGAACAGCTGGTCGGGCTCAAGAAGCAATTGGAGAAGAAGGTAGGCTGAAGAGATCCCTTTAAGAAACCCCAATCTAGCTAAACACTCCGCTGATCACAGCTTTCCGATGCCTACGAAGAAGTTGAGGAGCAACGTCAGGTTGTGGGCCAATGGAAGCGCAAGGCACAGAAGATGACCAACGAGATGAACGATCTGCGCATGCTGCTCGAGGAGCAAAATGCCCGCAACAATTTGCTCGAGAAGAAGCAGCGCAAGTTCGACGCCGAGTGCCAGTCCCTGCAGGATGCGGCGCGCCAGGAGCGTCAATCCAAGGAGCGTTATGGTCGCGAAAAGGACGTCCTGCAGGCTGAGAAGTTTACGCTGGAACAGTCGTTGGCGGTAAGTAGTCTTAGTACTTGGGGCTTGGTTTCAGCAACATACAATATCTTGGGAAACATGCTGCTAATGGGTTTTGGATTTGAAGCAACATGCTGCTTGTGTTTAATGTTTAGCAACATGTTGATAAAGACGGTTTCGGGCAACATGTTGACAATGACGGTCTCTAGCAACATGAGTTCCAATAGCACACTGTTCTGCGGGAAATTGGGGTTTTAGCGAGGCATTCTTTTTTAAATAACATTAAATTAGGTAGGAAACATAAAAATATCTATTTAGCTTTATTATCTCAATAAATATTCAGGCCCTAGTCAACTAATTTGATTAATTCTAAGTTATTTTTGACTTAGTGTATGAGTAATTTTAAGATTAATTTCTTAATTACCAATCATACACTCGTACCCAAAAAAACAAGTGTTTAATCTTTCTACGCAATGGCTTAAAAGTATACTCAAGCTGTGTAACAAGTTAAGTATTGACTTGATACTTCATAATATCAAATGTATAATTGTGAGTATAGTTTTTATACTCTATAGGAACAATTGTGTATTTTCCAGTATTATTTTGATACATCGGAAACTCGATAGCATATAGCATTAACTGGAATTTAGTGTTTTACTCTGTGTCGCGTTAGTGATTTTTCTTAAGGCCTAGAGCAGATTAGTATTATTATTATAATTTCGTGGTATCAAATTAATAGGCATTTTATTAAGAAATTTTTAATACTCAAAAGTATAAAATTTATGCAACAATATAATAGTTTCTATGACGATTTTTTGTGATTCCAATTTTCCTAGTGTTATTCTTTGGGAAAGCATTTCCAATTCTGCAATCAAAAAGCATTATTGAGATTTCCAAGCTAAATAATGGTAATATTTGGCGATTTGCCTCATACATTTCTATGAAATACTTAAATATTTAAAAATGCGTCCCGAAAAAAATGTAATTAAATATAGATTCTACTTTTATTCCCCTTTGTTTGTGTAGGTCAGGTAGGCAAGAGATACCCCATGTTTGCTGGCCAGTGTGTGCGAGCAAGTGGCGGCACGTTGCGCACATTGCAGCCGAGATACAGATACAGATACTGCATATCTCGGGCTCGGTCTCGGAAACTCGTTCGGCTTGTTTGCCCATGGCCTGGGCCTGCGCCTAGGCTGCCTGCCTACCTGCCCACACCGCGTATTCCAGACATGCACGCATGTGCGGCATGTGCGACTCGCTCTCTCGCCTAGTTTCATTCCGAGATCTTTGAGTTCTCCGTTCTGGGTTCTCCGTTCTGGGTTCTTGGGGTTTTTATGTTTTTATCGGCCTGTACTCGAGGCGTTCCCTCTCTCTGCTCGCTCTCTGTATCTCTGTATCTTGGTCTCTGGCGATTCGGTCACACATTTGTGGATCTCCGCTTTGCCGCTTTCTTCATTGTTCCGCTCGACAGTAGCTCGACGAACGTCAACGGGCGATAACTGGAGTACATAGAGCTGTCTTTCGTTCTTCGTTCTTGATTGCAAAAAGAAATTAAAACGTTGGCGGCGACGCCGTTGTTCTCATTACGCTTTCGATACTCATAATTAGCTGGAAGAGGAAGAGCCTCCATGGAGGGCAGAGATAACTGAACTGGCCACTGCTGCGATTTAGATACCACACAAAAGCCCCGAGGCAGAGGACAGAGACACAGAGACAATTTCCCAGCACCAAGTACAAGTACAGCCATGAGTTTCCGCTACTCAACGCGGCTGATGATTCAAGTGAGTCCGAATGGGCACAAACTCCACAAAACAGAGTCCATTAAGCTGACTAACTGGGCATGAGCGGCACTTAATTGCTCCATTCTATTGTATTCCCATGAATGTACTTAATGTAATTTAATTTACTTTCTAGGACACCCGCCTAGATCTGGAGCTCAAGGAGGAGAAGCTCGCCTCGCTGCAGCGCGAACTGGACGAGATGACCTTTGGCGGCGGCACCGAGGAGGAGTTTGCCCAGCTGCGGCGCTCCAAGAACGAAACGGAGCGCCGGGCCAAGGAGCAGGAGGAGGAGCTGGACGAGATGGCTGGCCAGATACAGCTGCTCGAACAGGCCAAACTCCGACTCGAGATGTCCCTGGAGACGATGCGCAAGGAGGCGCGTCGCGAGTCCCAGCAGCGCGATGAGGAGCTGGAGGAGGTACGCGGCAACGGGTACAAGAAGATTAAGGCCCTCGAGTGCCAGCTGGAGACGGAGCACGAGGAGCGAACGCTGCTGCTGCGCGAGAAGCACGAGCTGGAGCGACGCCTCTCCTCGATGGAGGATCGCGATCGTGTGGACCGCGATGCCGAGGAGGCGCTCAACCAGAAGCTGCGACGCGACTTGCGCAAGTACAAGGCCCTGCTCAAGGATGCCCAGACGCAGCTGGAGCGGCTCAAGGCGGACACGCCCGGCAAGACGCTCATCCGTCAGCTGCGCAATCAGCTGGAAGATGCCGAGTCCGCTCGCACGCTGGCCCTGAAGGCGCGCCAGGCAGCCGAAGCGGAACTAACCGAGGTTCAGGCCATGTTCGAGGAGTCCCACAGGGGCCGAAACGAGGCCGAAGAGCGGGCCAATGCGGCGAACAGGGAGGCGGTGGAGCTGCAGGCCCAGATCGATGAGAACGAGGAGGAGATGGGCGAGCTGATGAAGAAGTACAGCGCCACGGTCAAGCAGCTGAATTCCGAGCAGATCAACGTGTCCGAGGCGGAGTTTAAGCTCAACGAGATGGAGGCGGAGCGCAACAACCTGAAGGAGCAGGTCACCGATCTGCAGCATCGTCTGGACAACGTGGAGAACCTGGGCGATCCCTCCATGGCCATGATGTCCAAGCGGTAAGTCAAGGTTACTTTTATAATTACTAAATTAATTAATTGAACCATTAGCTTGGAGCTACGCACCAAGGAGCTGGAGTCCCGCCTCGAGCTGGAGCAGGCCACCCGCGCTCGTCTGGAGGTGCAGGTGAACCGTCACAAGGAGGCCCTGGAGAAGCTGCAGAACGAGGTGACCCAGTCCAAGATGCGCGAGATGCAGGCCCAGGATGTGCTCAAGAAGTCACAAAAGAGTCTGCGCGACATGCGCGAGGAGTTCCACACGGTCTCTGGCCGCGAACAGGAGTCGCTGGCGCGGCGCAAGGACCTCGAGAAGAAGATGGAGCAAATGGAGTCGGAGGGGGCGGCTTTGAAGAACGACCTGCGTCTGGCCCTGCAACGGATAGCGGATCTGCAGCAGGCCATGGAGGAGGAGGGCGAGGAGGAGCTGAGCGAGAGGTAAGTCTAATTGAAGCTACCTTTTAAGGGGGACACCTAGCAAAATCAATATCATTGCAGCGACGAGAGCCTCAGCTCTGTGGGCTCCATCAGCGACCTGGAGGAGCGGCTGCGGCCCGTGCATGTGAAGCGCAGCTCTCAGCAGTCGCTGAATGGGAGCATCAGCGGCAGCACCACCCGCACCGTGGTCTTTGAAAAGGAAGACAACAGCCCTAGGTACGCCGATAACGAAGTCAACTCGAACAGCAGACAGCAGCACAAGCATTAAGGCCCAAGCACAGCGTAGACTCTCACTCACTCACCCTCTCTTAATATCGCCTATCGCCTATCGCTAGTTAGCTATAGTCTGTAAGGTCTGTTGCTATTGCCGGCTTATCTAATTTAAATAATTAAATCATACATGCAAACCATCCGCCATCCGCCATCCACAACCGCCTCCACACCCACCAATGACCCCGAAAACCAACGCGCGACAATGCTCCAACAACAACGCTCCAACTGCGGCAACGCCTCCTGCCACCGCCAAAACAAACTCATAAAAACCAAACACCCGAAAAAACGATGCGTGTAAATATGTTAATGCGTATGTGACAACGAAAAACGAACCAAAACACACAACAACTCCTCGTTCCACTCCGCTCTCATCCGCTCCGCTCCGCTCCTTCCTCCTCCGCGTGTGTGTGTGCGTGTAAACCATTAGCTTTTTCTTATTGTAGAATAACAGTGACGTCGCCATCGTCGCCACACATTCATAAGCTGGCAGTGGCGGCCAAAGCCATACCGGGCCCCAAACCGGACACAAAATCTGCAGCCTCGGCAGCCGCAGCACCGACCAGGATGGGATTGGCGGTGCCAAAGGTCCAGCAGAATGGCCAGCCGTAGTAGAAACACATCCTAGGCTGCAGTCTGTAACTTGTAATTCTTATTTTTTTATTAGTTGTTTACCGATTTTGATTTGATTACTGTTTAGTTCAATATGTTTAACTATTTATTATCGAAATATAGCTACATGATATGATATATATGGTATATGATAAACCCAAAAGGCATTCGCAAGCAATGCTGAATCGTAGTTAATTTAATTTGCGCGACAGTCCCTAAAGAAAAGTGATTAACAACAAGTTTTTATCTCTCTCAAAACAAAAGAAAACAAAAAACAAAACGGAACTAACACCTATAGCCTATATAGAATATAGTCTCCATTGTCCTATAGCCAACTTAAATGAAATTAGTTAAACGCGTTTCAAAATCATAGGAAAGTGTAATGCTAAAAATCCCATATAAACGAGTATTTTACAAATAACTCCCTATTCTTATACGAATCATCATCGTCATCATCATCATCATCCCCATCATAACGTCAGTAATTAAACCCCATCATTAGCTTCATTCATCATGTACGGGAAGAAATTAAACACTTATATAAGCAAAGATACACTAAACTATATATTGGAATACGAAATTTTGCAGAAATCATCAAAAATAACGGAATCCTTATTGAAAACTAACAAAAAACGAACACATAAACAAATAAATATATTGTTATAAAACTCATAAAACTGTTTTCTTTCTGGGGAAAAGGTGCTAAGCTGAAGATATCTGTCGGAAAGACGTGTTAATCGCGGCTTAATCAGTTGAACCAGTTTATACAGACATCGATGATGAATGAAAGATACAAATAATGTTGCATACTTTTGGGCCCTAATCTTTACATATGTAGAGAAATGTAGAATCTTCCCATTATACATTACTGGAATGAGTTTATTATTACTGTCCTCTGTAGACACTGTATATAAACCCTTTCTAATAAGGATTACGACTTTAAGGTTGGCCTTTGTGTTCGTTCTCCAACCTTGAAGTTCCTTAAAGTTTAAATTAAACCCAAACCAAATCCAATAGGTCACGGAACCAAGTCAGCACCACGGAAATAAACTCTTCAGCACTTTCATTTCCAACCGAGCCCTGTCAGAATTGATAATCTTCAGCGCTTTTCGCCGAATAACATTGCCACAAGTTTGTAAATCAATGAGCAACCATCAAAAGTCAGTGCCTAAAAATGGCACACGAGCAGCACTTGGCCCAGAAGAGAACTTCCGGGTAAGAAGTAAGTAAGCCAGCTCTTATAGTAAGCTCCCACTGAGGCACACTGATTTATTTGGGTAAACACGCACGGTGCTAGGTCGAGGTCGAATGTGTAAGACACAGACCAGACCAGACCAGGGGCTACAAATCTGGCACCCACTTACCCAAACCCGTGCCTCTGGCCTGGAGAGGAGCCCCGAAAAGCCATTAAGTGGCACCGTTTGGCAGTCGCCATCCCGGTTGACTTTGAAAGTTGCAGCCATCGCTGGTCCCACGCTCACGCCCACTCCTGGGGAGTCCCGGATCGGTCACGAATAAAAGCCAGGCACGCAAGTTGCCCGCTCTTACGGGGGAAGGCCCCGAGCACTTGAAAACACTTGTTGTATGTCAAAGCCGGAGGCCCAGACATCAATCAGGCGCCTGACATCCATAAAGCCAGGCGAAATGGCTTTCCAATCAAAGAGCGCAGCAACAGGTGCTGCCAGTTGTTTGGGGGAGGTAGCTCATCCTCCCGGGGAGAGTGCCCCGTTTTGAGGCCGCGCACTGCCGTGCCCTGTCTGCGGAGCTGAACTCAAAAACAACCGTCAACTAGGCGACTGTCAAATGCGCCACGTATCCGGATTATCGATCAAACAGCGGCACCGACTTTACGCCACTTTCTGGGTCTCCGTTTTGGCGCAGACACATATTGGATTTCAAAGGCTGCGGAACATACTCGCGGAGCTGCACTTGCGGCACACTTGGAGCAGAGATAGAGACACCAACCGCGGCCAGCCATGGATGACCGTACCATTGACTCGATATTCCTGGGCTCCCTGGAGTCCCTGCCGCCGGTTAGCTCGAAAATCGTGCGCATCTTCACCAGCTCCACGTTCACGGGTGGGTTTACAGGCCGAGAGAGAGCCACCGCCTATATCCTATATATGCCGGGTGGCGGCGGTGAAGTGTGAAAAGTGTGAGCCGTGCCGTGGTTATGTAATATTCGGATTTTCGCAGACACCACCATGGAGCGGAACACCCTGATGGCCAAGTGCTATCCGCGCATCAAGGACTACTGTCGCGAGAAGCACGGACTGGAGTTTCAGGTGGTGGACATGCGTTGGGGAGTGCGAGACGAGGCTACGGACGATCACATGACCACGGAGCTGTGCATGCGCGAGATCAAGAACTGTCAGCGCCTCTCGATGGGTCCGAACTTCATTGTGTTTCTGGGCCAGAAGTACGGCTACCGACCAATACCCACGTACATTGTCTCCTCTGAGCTGGCTCTGATCTGCGAGGAGCTGACCTCGATGGGCGTGGACCGAGCCCTCCTCGATTTGTGGTACAAAAAGGACAGCAATGCCGTGCCGCCCATCTCGGTGCTGCAGCCCATCTCGTCCATTTTGATTAATTTCAACAATAAGGTGAGTCTCTTTCTTCTTTTAAAAAATTAATAACTGAATAGATTGTGAATCAAGTGCATTGGAAGTGAAACCATTGTGTTAGTAAGGTTAAAGTGATAGTTAGGTTTAGTTTTTAAAGGTTTTCAAGGAGGTTTATGAAAAGTTTCTGATATATTCGCATTATCCGATCAAGACCCCGTAAAATTAGTATAAAAAGGAACCCTAACTCCGTATATCCCTTCACCCCACAGCGAGTTCCCAAGTTGCAGGCTGAGGATCAGGCGGTGTGGTGGGACACCCTGAACAAGATGCAGAAGCTGCTGCGCAAGGCGGCCGCCTCCTTGGGGGCCAGCAACAAGATGTCCAAGGACGATGTCCACAACTACTTCATGTCGGGTGAGTGCGTAGCCTTAGCTGCGATAGGTAGCGATTGTAGAGGTAGCTGAACGCATCCCTGATCCGCGTGTAGTGACGGAGCGGGAGGTGATCAACGGGATCCTGAGCGTGAAGAACACAAAGAACCATTGCCTGGCCTACGTGCGGTACATCAACAACATCAATCTGCAGAACCTGAAGAAGGCCTCGCTGTTCGTGGACATCATCAATCGCAGCCTGGACACGGAGGCGGCCAAGCTGATGAGCGACCTGAGGGACACTCGGCTGCCGGCCAAGATCGAGGCGGTCAATGCCCAGAAGTAAGAGCGAAGCGGAGCACGTGAGCCGCAGAGAGAGTGAATGGAGGAGGCTGGTGAAGACGGAGGCTAATGCAATCTGATGGGGGGCGGGAATTTGCAGATACACCGTGGAGTGGATCGGACGGGAGGGACTGGATATTGAGACGCACGAGGAGTACCTGAATCATTTCATCTCGCACTTCTATAAGAACGTGGTGAAGCTGGTGGATAGGGCGATGCGCAAAGAAGACTCCAGTGCACAGGGGCAGATAGTAACTGAGATCCTTCAGCATCTGCACGCTTGCAACAATTCGGTCAAGATATTCTACGGGCGCGAGGAAAGTTGCGAACGTATCAAGCGCTACATGCTGGGGGATTCAGATAAGCCACTTGTCCTTTTCGGCGACGGAGGCTGCGGCAAGACCTCGCTGCTCTCCAAGAGCGCTTCCCTCGTGGCCTGCGAATGGTTCGCCCACGCGCGGCCCATCAATGTCATCCGTTTCCTGGGCACCACGCCGGACTCCAGTGCCTTGACGGCCACCCTGATTTCCATCTGTCAGCAGGTGAAGTCCATCCAGAACCAGAGCCACCAGGCAGTACCCCCCGAACTAACCCTCTTCCTCTTACTCCTCCCCCACACCCACACCCACAACAACACCCACATATACACACCCTAATCCGGTCTGCAGATCTCTTACAACTACATGCTACCCTTCGAGAACATACCCGATGATCTTGTCCCCTTAACAGCACACTTTAAGCAATTACTAACTTACGCCAGCCCCGCCCAGCCGCTCACGCTCTACCTCGACTCAGTCGACCAGCTGACGGGCACCCAAGACTCGAACAAGGTATCCTGGATACCCACGCGTCTGCCGCCGCACTGCAAGGTGAGCCCTCGATCCCGGTCAGAGGCTGTGGACTCCACTCCGGGTCCTGCATGTGCATCCCTGACCAGATTTACTTACTTAACTCTCTGTGCATGATGTACCTTTCAGACCTTAGTGCATGATATTCTCCTTATTCTACCTTGAGCATGAGACCCTTTTGTAAATACATTTAATCCCTTAAGATCTGTAAAGACCTGACTTATGTTACCTCTTCTTGCATGTTATTTCTCTCCTAAGCCTTTAATGCATGATATTCTATATTTTATATGTAAATATAACCAATCCCTTAGGATCTCTCTTTCCCTCAGACACTGTATATAAATTTATGCATGATATTTTCACTTTATATATCTAATATTCCGCTGCACCTTAACAAACCTCGAACATAGTATGTTTCTTCCTAAATTTGTCCTAGTTAAGTTAGTGTCTTCTAAATAAATATCCAGTTTAAAAAGACTTTCTTTAAAAAGAGTTAGTTTCCCATAATCTGTGATATATTTCGAAACTATAGTTTTTCTTCAAAGCACTTAAAGACAGATTTTTTTAATGGTATTGCATTCCACTTAATAAATCATATATAAGGTTTTTCAAAAGTGTATAAAATAAATGATTTATAATCTATTAACAAGCCTAAAAGTATGCTGCACAATTTTTTCAAATTTTTCAATATTTAATACATAGTGCAGCATACTTTTAGGCTTGTTAATATAGCCCAAATTTGTGCCTATTTACAAGCCTAAAAGTATGCTGCTCTATGTATTAAATAATTTTAATATAGCACACTTTTAGGCTTGTTGATGAAAAAAAAAAGATTAAAATTACGCTACACTATTTTTTAATGTAGCATACTTTTAGGCTTGTTGATAGGGTAATATTTGGGCTACATTTACAAGGCTAATATTATTCAATATTTCTAATGGCTTGTAAATAGAAACAAATTGGGCTTTATTTACAAGGTCCTGTTTAATTTATTTCCAACCTATGCATCTTGATCGTGATCTCAGTTTATTTAGGTTTATTTACGCCTTCAAGAGTGAACGTTTTTGTCTTGTTGGGTTCTCTGGTTATCTACTTAGTATAAAACGTCTTAGGTTCTTCCCTATTTCCGGGAAAGCCCCTTCTGTATTCGATCTCAATCCCCTGCTTCAATCCAATCTCACCCACTATCATTCCTCATTAGTCCTGTACAGACACTGCTGCATGAATGCCCCCCGCATGCTCCAAACCCAAACCCAAACCCCCATGGGGAAACTGTGTAAGTTTTTCCAATTGCTTGACCTGTGCGTGCTAAGCAAAATCACTCGCCACCGCCACCAGATCAGACCAACTGCTGGCAGCACCTCACCCAAAACGACGCACCGCAAGGAGGCCGTTCTGCATGAGGCGATCCTCGCTTGGTTCCCACTAATGTCCCCCTGAACTTGTGTACCAGATGCGTTTCCGACTGCTTCCAGATCATCATCTCGTGCGCGAACGAGCCGGCGAACCCGACGGTGTCCCACGAGTACCATGTCCTGTGCAAGATGATCGACGTGGAGGAGAACTTCATCGAGGTGACGGCCCTGGGCGAGGAGCTGGCCATGAACGTGATCAAGATGTGGATGAGGACGGCGTGCCGGGACCTGAACAACTACCAGTGGCGTCTGGTGGCCAATGCCATCAGCAAGTGCTCGCTGCCGATTTTCGTGAAGCTCGTCTTTGCCGAGATCTGTCGCTGGCGGAGCTACACGCGTCCCCAGGAGACGCACCTGGCCAACACGGTTATGGACTCGATTATGCTCCTGTTCGAGCGGGTGGAGAAGCAACACGGCCGGATCCTCGTCTTCCATGCCCTGGCCTACATAACCGCCTCCAAGTCTGGCCTCTCCGAGAGTGAGCTGGAGGATCTTATCTCGCTGGACGACAAGGTCCTGGACGATGTCTACCAGTACCACATGCCGCCGGTGCGGCGTATTCCCCCTCTGCTCTGGACGCGTATCCGCAACGATCTGCCAAACTATCTGAGCGAGCGGGAGGCGGACGGGGTGAACGTGATGAACTGGTATCACCGGCAGTTCCGGGACACCGCCAAGGAGCGCTATTTCAAGAACATGAACATGGCCATTTACTTCCACTCCATGATTGCAGATTACTACCTGGGCATCTGGGGCGGCGGGGTGCCGAAGCCCTTCAAGTTTACAGAGATCCAGCGGCACAGGTTCGGGTTGGCGGACAAGGAGGGCTCGGCGGACCGCAAGGTGCCCATTCAGCCGCTGGTCTTCAGCAGCAAGGACGGACTCTCCAAGCGCTACAATCTCCGCAAGGTACTTGAGGCTCCTTTGTGGTGAATCCTATAGTAACTCCCGATCCCTGACAGTTTGGCGAGCTGCCCTTCCACTTTGTGCGCTCGCGTCGCTTCAAGGATCTGTTCGAGCACGTGCTCTTCAACTACGACTGGCTGCACGCCAAACTCTCCAGCTGTCCGCTCCAGGCGGTTTTGGCCGACTTCGAGGACGCCTCCAGCAACACGGACGACAAGGAGGCCAAGCGCGAGCTGATGCTGGTCGCGGATGCCCTGCGCCTGGGTGGGGCCATTCTGGCCATCTACCCCAATATGCTGGCCCCGCAGCTCATCGGGCGTCTGCTGCCCGAGATCGGGGGTAATCCCAACATCAAGATGCTGCTGCGCGCCTGCGATCACAGCGGCCCCAAGGACTGCGCCCTCATTCCGGTCAATCATTGCCTGCACACCCCCGGGGGGCCTCTAAAGGTAGGAGCAGGCCAAAGGATCTCTATTATCGATTCAACATCCCTTGATTCATCATCTCCCTTTTGTAGTATTCCCTGGAGGGTCACCAGTTCGCGGTGTTTGCCTTCTGCTTGACCAGCGACATGCGCTATATGGTCTCCATATCCACACACTTTATTACCTTTGACCTGTCCACCTCGGATCTGACTCGGGATGTAAATCCTGGCATCGAGGGCATTATGCAGCAGCTCGTCCTGAGTCCGGACAACAAGTGGGCCGCCGCCTACTCGAACAACAACCAGACCGTGCTGCTCAACATGCTCTCCAGCGAGTTCGTGGTGATCAACAGTCCCTTCGAGGAGAGCCACGGCCCCGTCAGCGGCCTCTTCCTGCTCAATCAGAAGTGAGTTGGATCTCCCAGGATCTTCCAGGTTACTACTCGTCCTGTTTCCTTGCAGCTTGTTCATCACCTGCAAGCTCCGTTGGGCGCAGTTCGATATGCGGGGCAATCTGGTGGCTACCTTTGAGGTTCCAGGAGACAATGCGGATTGGGAGATCCTAAGTGAGTGGGATTAAGAGAGAATCCAGGGAAAGTAACCTGACAGCTCACCCTATCCCTAGCTATGGAGTTCTTCAGCCCCACGGACTACAATGCGGTCTTCTGGTCGGGCTCCATCAATGACATGCGCCTGAGGCTGGACTCGTGTCGTGGTGGCCACTCCTCCAACTCCCAGAGACTCTTCAGCGCCATGGTAATGAACAAGGGAAGGACCAGGGCTTACGGCTGTGCCAACGAGGAGAACTTTGAAGTGTCCGTCTTCGACTTTGTGGCGGATGAGGCGACGGGTGAAATGTCCTGGACTCTGGTGGAGAGTTTGCCGCGCTTTGAAAACGACGAGAAGGAGATGCTGCTGCAGCTGCGACTGGATCAGCACGACAGGATGCTGCTGGGCACGGCTGGCAAGGGATTTGTGATCTGGGACTTTGGCTCCCGCGGCAAGGAAGCGGAGGTGGAGGCCCGCCTAACCGAGGGCGCCCTGTACTTGCCGCTGCCACATGGCGTGCGCAACATTACCACCCGCATCATGCAGTCCAACTCGATCATGGTGAGCTCCAAGTTGGATTACGCAGTGGCCGGGGTGCGCAAGAATCTCTACGTGTGGTGCCTGACCTCCGGCCAACTGGCCAAGGTGCTGGACGCCCACTTTGGGCGCATCATCCAGCTGGAGCCGCTGACCATCGGCAACTGGAACAACCTGGTCACCTCCTCCATCGACCGCTCGGTCAAGGTCTGGAACATCAACAATATCTTCGAGAAGGTCCACGTCATCGATCGCCACGAGCTGCAGATCGATGACATCAGTCTGTCCGAGGTGGACATCGCGGTGACCGTCACCCGCAGCTGTGTGGGCGTCTGGGAGACCCGATCTGGGCGGCTGCTGGCCAAGCTGGCCGACAGTCCCCTTGGCGCTATCGTCACGCATTCCGAGATCACGCCCGACGGCCGCTACATCATCTCCTCGGAGACGGGCAAGTTTCTGGTCTGGAACCGGGTCTCTGAGCAGGTGGTCTTTCGCGATGACCAGCCCGGCATCCAGCAGATCACCCTCATGGACTATGGCTACAAGGTGCTCACCGTCTCCGTGCCGAACATCAATCAGCGCGACATCCTGGCGGCGGCCACTGGGGGACTCTCGGACGAGGCCAACCGGCTGACGGCCATAACAACAATGCGATCAGTGCCAGGTGAGCACCTTCTTGGGGCACCTTTTAGTTAGTTATTGATTCCCTTACGTTGCAGAGGGCACGATCCTCTTCCGCTTCGATTTCCCCATCCGGATGATCACGGGCATGCCCTTCCGGCAGTCGGTGATCACGGCGGACAACGCCTACATCGTGGTGGTCACCGTGGACAAGTCCAACAAGGATTGCCTGGGCGTCTACAGTGCCACCAACGGGGCGTTCGTGTCGAAGGTCCTGCTGAAGGGCTGCTCCATCAAGGAGGTCATCTCGCTGGTCCCCATGCCGCACAAGGCCAACCAGGTGGCGGTGATAAGCAGCGAAAAGGGCAGCGTCATGGACATCAAGACCAAGAAGCACGTCCGCTCCATTGCCAAGTGGGGCGGCAGCATCACTCGGGATGGCAAGTGCGGCCTGTACGCGCCCACCCGCGGAGGACTCGAGATGCTGGAGCTGCGCAAGGGCACCACAGTGAAGACCTTCATACCCAAGGTGGCCGAGGGCGTCTTCTCCGTGATCTGCATCTTCACGGAGAACGACGAGTACGTGGCCTACTACCACAGCGGTCGGAAGACGATTCGGGTCTTTAGAACAGCGGACACCGAAATGATAGCCAACTATCGGCTGCAAGCCGAGCTGACGGCGATCAAGAGCAGCAAGGATGGCCGGGCCATTGTGCTGGGCACCGTGGACGGCTGCATGTCCGTGCTGGCCATTGTGGACCCCAAGAAGGAGGAGATGATAGAGTACCTCAACGATCTGCCGTCGCGCGACGAGAACTGGAAGGCCAAGCTGGCCAAGATGAAGGCCCGGGTGGGCTTCAAGGCCGCCATCCGTGTGGCGACCATCTCCTCGCGCTACGCCAAGACCAGCAAGGGCGGCGAGGACGGCGACGAGGAGGAGCTGCTCACGGAGATAACCGAGGAGGTGCCAGTGGCCGACTAAGACTAAGCCAAAGGCAGTAGGTTGGTTTATAAATATAACATTTATTTTCGCATATATTTAGTTTATGAGGAGATGTTACAAAAATACGCTGCGTGTGTCTACTGTGTGTGTGTGTGTGTTAGCCTGCGTGTAAGGAGTGCTTGTGGCAAAGAAATCAGTGTGTCTGAGCGGTTAAAACTGAAGTAGAATGGGGCTTAAATTAACAATTAAACAATGGTAACTGCTATTCTTGTAAAATCTACGGTTAGCTAAGATACGAGTATAAATTAGAGTTGATTTTAGAGCGCGCACTTGGCCACAACAAATTTGAAACAGGCGTAAGAGAGAGTGTGTGGAAAACATAACCAGACGTAATACGTAATATAACAAGAATCGAGGCTAGCACAAACCTTTAACAAGCCAACTGCTTTCATTGATAATCTGATAATTTGATAATTTGAAGCGAACTAACAAGCTGTCTAAATGGAACCCGGTCTCAGTCATAGCCCTCCTCCTCTCAATCTAATCTATAATCAAACCCAGCCAATGGAAACACAACTCAGTGCTAATACATACCATATATAGACCGATCAATTGTTAATTAGTACAAGTTAGTACAAGGAGAGGGAGGCTCGTAGTAGTAGTGTTAATTATTGTTACTGTTACTGTTGCTGTTTGCCTGCTGCTTTCGCTTTCGACACTCACTGCTGCTGCTGCCGCTTCTGCTGTTACTAAACGTTATTACCGTGAATATATATATATATCTGTGCCGATTTCGTAAGCATACAACTATGTTAAATAATAAATGATTCAATGTATGTAGTTTACGAGTGTTCAGTGTGATTCAGTGATTCTTATTGGGCATTGTTCTCCTTCTTGATCTGGGCCAGCTTGGCCTGTAGAAGCTGCAGGCGGTTGGGCGACATGTCGCGTTTCTAAGGGAGAGTTTCCCTAAGAATAATTTGAATAATAAAATTTATAATACACTCACATCCCGCTTGATGAGCGACGTCTTCTGAGAGCTCATGCCGTTGAGGCACAGGTTCTCATCGGCCACCTTGTTGTCCAGCATGTGGGAGGCATCCTCTGCTGAACGGCCCGAGGACAGTTTGCCGGCGCCACCGGTCATGTGACACTGCAGGCGATCCATCCAGTAATCGGCATCGTGCCCAGAGTTCTGGTAGTTGACATCTGTAAGATAGGAACGGGTTGCTGCTGCAGTGCGTCGATTTGGGTTCGGTTGGGGGGTTAGTAGTGGAAATTGGGCGTTAAAGGCTGCTGGCTGCACTCACCCGTCCGATTATCAGGCACCTGAGGGTAGCCCGTATGCAGGTAGCGATCAATCTCGGCCAGGCCCTCCTCAATGTACTTCTGGAAGGTGGCGCTGGAGCCCTGCAAGAAGGTGTTCAGATCGATGTCGGGATTTTGTTGCTACAAAAAGAGAGAGAGAGTTAGAGAGAGGTTATGAAGAATCACGGAATGCCAAGCTAACCTTAAAGTCGTACAGCTGCTGCAGACCCTGCTGCTTGGTGTCCTTGTCCGAGATCATCGTGAAGATCTGTGATACTGTGTCGTGTGTCTGGTGCGAGATGCGCTTCGAGGCGACCTCCTTGGCTTTCTGGGGCGAGGCTGCCACTCCGGCCACCACGCCATCCCTCTGAAAGTTCTTCAATTTTAATATATTTATAAATTAATCGAGTTCAACTCTCTCGCTCGAAAGTAAGCAAGTACCTTGAGGATACGTATCAAATACGTATGCAGCTCCGAGTGCGTGGGAATCTGGTTGAGGTGCTGCAGTATGGCGGTGCCCTTCACCTTGGCCATGTTGTGCAGAATGGTCTTGATGGTGCGCATCGGCGTGTCCGAGGGTCGGTTCTGCCACCAGGTGCTGGGCAGGGCCAGCATGAACTCGTGCACCTCCAGGATCACCGCGTCGTAGTTCAGTTCGTTACTGCGATCGGCCAGCATCTTGACGTTGCGCCAGATGCACTTCATCAGCAGATCCGTGAACTTGGGCAGCTTGGCCTCCGGACAGGTTTCGCGCAGCAAACGTATCAAAGCGCTAAAGGAAATGTAAGGGTACATTCAGGGCTGCCAGTGAATGGGGGCCGCCTTCCCAACTTACCAGTTCAAGTTCGTAAAGTCCACCTTGTCCAGTACCTTGAGGCAGATGCCATTGATCACCTTGTTGTACTGACTGTCATCGCCCACGGCCAGCTTGGGATCGGCCATCAGGTTCAGCAGGGCCGACATGAGATTTTTGACGCAGGCCACGCTCAGCGTTTTGCCCAGAATGTTGGCATGGAAAAACTGGTACAGAATGGACAACAGCGGCTGGTACACCACCACAGATTGGGCAGAGGGCATCTGCGAGAGATTCTGGGGGAAAGTAAATCGTATTGTAATCATTTCACTCGGGAATTATATTTTAATGGGGTTATATATTAATTCTAACGGCCGGTTTCTGCCCGAACAGCTTTTGCCTTGCCTATTATAATAAAAAGTTCGAGCTTTTTTATACTCAAATGTTTAATAGCTTTGTGTTTCCAAGAATACTTTGATTTTGTTTTTGAATACAGTCTTTTGTTTAGGTTTGTAACCCTAACCTACAATTTGCTCAATAAAAACGTAATTTTATATTTTCTGCCTTTTTCCGAACTTTTCTTGAATTATTAAGATATAATTTAATATATATTAAATAATTATAAAATTGATACAAGCTCATTTAATTATTTTTGTTCTCTTTTAGTTCTTTATAAAGGTATCTGAATTACACTTATTTTAATGCAAATTTCCTCTTAAAACCTTATTGCTTATACTGCAGTATGTTCATTTCTTTTGATTATTAACTTTCCGCATTCATTTTTCACTTCTTTTTGAATGTGTAATGCAGGGGTGCTCAAATCTGCCTTATGGCAGTGCATATAGCAACACCAATAAAATAAAGCATATGCACACTTGTAAGAAACCTTTTGCGTTATTTCAAGTTGTACACTGAGAGAACGGCACTTGCCAATTCATTGCTCAATTTACCAAATTTCCTCAAAGAATGCGAACGAATCAAGCATAAAGAAGAAAAAGATGTTCAGTGTAGAAACAAGAACAAATTACATTGGGATTAGCGGTGGAAAAAAAAAGATCAATAAAATTGTTGTTGGCTAGCTCGGTCTTATCAGTATAGGATGGCGACAGAAAGAGGAATGTGCAAAATTGTTTGTGTATCGCGCTGTGGCATCGAAAAACTTTACAAAAGCAAATGTGATGCGTGGGCCTAGGCTTGAGCATCACTGGTTTAAGGCTTTTTTGCACCATTCAAAATTGTTTGAGCTTTTACACTATTTTTATATACTTTTAGCATACTTTTACTTGAGTGTTGTAAAGTTCTTGAACGTCGCTGGCCATGGGTAAACCATTTTTGGTTTCTTTGCTGCCGCTACGTGGAAATCTTTACATCGGCATTCATCTGCGAACTTGATTCTGGTGCTAACTTCTATCTAGGATTAATGAAAGAACTAAGCACCATGTTCGACATTTATTGAGGAAGTAAAATCTTTAAAAGTATATATATTTATATATATATATATATAATATAATATAATATGTATTTATTTTTACAGAAATATATTGTAAATTTCATTTAAATCGCAGCACAATATTTTATAGCTGACATAGAAATTAGCCAATGGGTCCAATTAGCCGATATTCAGCCAAAAAAAGAAGGAATCCTCAAGGTATCCCCGGAAATCCTCGGGAATCGCCATGAATCTTGCAGGAATCCCTAGGAATCTCGCAGGAATTCTCCCGAGGAATCCTCAATGACTTTTACGGAGCTTTTAGGGAGGAAGGACCTAGAGAAATTCCTAAAATCATTAAGGAATCCACAAGGATTTAGTCTGGGTCCCGGCTAGAGTTAGCTCTCACATTTACACGATTGAGAAACAAATGTTCTAAGCCGGAACTTTCACTTTCACCTCAAAATGTTGACAGGGAAGGTAGGAGTCTAAATCATATTATAAGCCTGACTCACCTTCAATTGTGCCAGCACATTCTGTATGAATAATTCCTCATAGTCGCGCAGCACGGCCTGCTTCTCCGGCGACTCAACAATGGCGGCCAGCTCGTTGATGGCAGCCCGAACCCTCATCGTGTCCGTGCTGCTCACCGCCTTGATCACCTTGACCAGCTGCGGGTCATGCTTGGGCAGCATGTCGGCCAGGCTGCAATGCAGGGTTAGGAGAAGGCACAAGCTAGAGGATTTTCAAGGTACGTACTTGGGCATATTGTTCTCCAGTTGCTGGGGCGTGTGCTGCTGCTGCGGATGCTGGAGGCGCATGGGACTGCGATAGGGAGAGATGCCACTGGCAAACCCAGCGGCGGTGGACGACGGCGATGTGTTTATGTACGGCTGACGCGAGATCAGGCGATCGAAGTTCTCCTTTGGATAGTGCACGCCTCCGCTCGTGGGCCTGATCTGAATGGGTTCGTCCAGCGAGGAGATGTCCACGTTTAGCAGCGCCTTCTGCTCGATCTGGTCCACACGCACCCAGTCCTTTTCAATCTCGCTTATCACCTGCGAGTCGAGGCCAAAGGGTCCGCTGGACTTTTGCTGCTGCGCCTGTTGCTGCAACTGTGCCAGTTGCTGCTGCAGGAGGAGAAGCTGCGACGACGGTGCCTGGTCAAAGGTCCTAAAGATTTTCGGAATAAAAGCAATGTAAGATTTCAACTTTGAGCTGGAGAGAGGCACACACGTAGGCTAGGCAATGACATAAACGAGAACAACAAAGGCAGAGGCGACTTGACAAACACAAAAGGCAGTATAGGCAACACAAACGAAACGAAACGAAACAACACATATAAATAAATAAAAAAGAAAGCCAATTTACGCCTGTCGAGTCAGGGAGTTGAGGTAGGCGACCACATTCGTGGCACTCCGCTCCGTCAGGTGGTTGTTCTGCCCACGCACATTCAACTGCAAACTGAGTCAATAGAAATTAAACGAAAGTCAACGGAAATCAACGCAAGAAATCAATGAATAATCATAAGGTTGAGCCACTGGAAAGGCCCCGAGGGTGGAAAGCACTGGCTGTTGAATATTGATTGTATCGCCACCAGGAACTCGGAAAACATCCCACACTGGAACTATATATTTCCGATGTTCGTTGTTTTTAAAGATATCGGATTAAAGCTTAGTAAATGGTCTTTTAATTTAAATCAGAGGTGCTCAATGCTATGGCACACGAGCACATTTGTTTTTGTTTTGGCACATAGCATACGGAGCGGCACACGCCATACTTCCCTAGGGCACACGCCAATTCTTCTTTGCGTAGCGAGGCAAGCCAACAACAATTCCATAGAACTTTTTGTTCTCCTCTTTGTGTAGCTGTACGTATCGAGACAAGCCAACAACACAATTCCATTGAATTTTTTTTTTAACCTCAACTCACAATGCAAAGTGTTGTTGTCCTCTTATCTGCTCTGCACTGACACTTTTTTTGTTGCGTTTTTGATAGAATTTGATTTAAGTCTGATTTTAGTTTATTGTGGACCAGCGACGCGTGCATTTCATTGGATTTCTTTGGCGTGTCGTTAAAATAAGTGATACTTTTCTAAATCAATTTTAATTTTTTATATAAAATAACCAAATAAAGAAACCAAAATTATTATTTTTTTAATTAAATTTTTTTTTTCTCTCAGTGTTAATTTTGGTGCAATAAGACGGCGTCAATACATGTGTGCGTGTGTATTCTTTTGCTTGTGTTGGTAAGGGCACTGCCGTAAGGCAATTTTGAGCACCCCTGATTTAAATTATAGCTGATTTTCGTTGCTTTTCAAAAGTTCGGATTAAAACGCTATGTATAATTCTTTATATTTATTATAATTATGTTCTGCAATGGTATATAAGCTTCGGCTTGCCGAATTTAATTTCTCTTGTAAATTTAATTTAATAATTTCCAATTACGTGTTCACACACAAATGCTAGCTGGGGTTCCATAACAAAATATATATGATTATATTGAAAATACGCATATCACAAAAGCCTCTTCTTGAGTCTGGGTATTTTGGATGGCATTAATCGGTAATTCACTTTGATCGTAATATTGCCGACAGCGGCAGTAGCAGCAGCTGCAGCAGCAGCAGTTTTCAACCCTCGGCTGTAGGTACACAGGTGAATGGGCTGTAGCTCTGGCATCCCCCCCCCTCGGATTGGTCCCCTCTCACTTACCCCTCCTCATCCGGTGGCGGCAGCTCGTCACAACCACCGTTGGCCACCACGGCATCCTCGATCTCGATGCTGTCCTGCCGCTGAGCGGGCGCTGACCTGCCGCCGCCACCGCTGGCCATCTCTGCAGCTGCGGGCGGTGGCGTGGGCTTCTTGGTCTTCTTGGCCCGCTTGATGCGCTCGTCCAGCATCGACAGATCCTTCTCGTTGAGCTGCCCGATCAGCTTGTAGGTCTTCTCCCCGGACAGGAAGAACACCTGGACGATGCAGTTGAGGGCCGCATTCCGCACGGAATTGTCGCGGTCGGAGATCTGTCGCGCAATCTCGCGCACCGCCGCCTGAGGGCAGATGTTCATGCCATAGGACTCGATCAGGAAGGACAGCTCGTCCAGGCACTCGGTGCGCTGGCGGGCGTTCTTTGACTTGAGGCCCTCCATCACATACGCAAAGACCTTGGCGTAGGGGAAGACCAGGATAACTTGGCGCAGCACTCGTCGCACGCCATTCCGGACAGCGTCCTTGGGATCTCCGATCTGTAATCAAATGATGTTGTTATACTGTTATACTTCCCTTATGGCTTGAGCTTGCCTTCAGCAGGAGGTGAGGTATGAAGCAGCTGCCCTCGTTCTCGGCCAGTATGTACTCCAGGTCGATGAGCATCTGGAAGACCTGCACCAGATAGTCGAGGCCCTTAATCAGGACAGAAGGGTTCGTATCGTAGAAGCGCAGCGTCAGCCACTTGAGTATCAGGTCCAGATTGCACAGCAGCGCCTTGCTGTTCCCAGCCAGATCTTCGCTCAATTGTTCAATGACCTTCAAGTGGTAGCTGGGGGAGGGTTATGCCAGGATCAGGAATAGAGAGAGCGTTACTCACCGAAAATCGTCGTGGAGCATGTTGGCTATCAGCGCCTTGTTCACATTGGCCGCCATCATCTGCTCGCGCAGCAGCTCTGTGAACTCCTCGCGGGGCGTGGTGAAGGTCCACTTGAGCACCCGCATCTTCTGCTCGTCCAGCAGCCGCTGGTTCTTGGAGTTATTCACGGCCAAGAGCGGCGAGGTGTCGACATCCTCGTCCTTCTTGCGCGCCGGTGCCGGCAGCTTATCCTGCCCTCCTGCTGCCCGGGCGGAGGCACTCTTCTGGATGCCCGTAGCTCCGCCGCCAGCACCTCCGCCGCCACGCACTGTCTTGGCCTTGGGTTCCTCGGGTATGGGTGCCTGCTGCTTGCCCTTGGGCAGCGGCTTCACTGGCAAGTTGGGCCGCGCCTTCTCCAGGGCTGCTTGGATGTCCTTCTTGGACGCCGGCTTCTGCTTGTCAAGGGCGCGGTTGAGGGCATCGAATCCCAGATGGATCATGATGCCCAGCACCGCCTCGTTGGCGTTCTTGCGCACGTCCGCATTGCGATCGCAGATGTGCGCGTACAGATGCGGCACCATAGAGTTTAGATCCTCCTTGGACACCGACTTGGGCGGCAGGCCGGGCAGCTTGTCGGCCAGCCAGGCCCAGAGCTCAACCTTTAAAGCGGGCGAGCCACCCTTGAGGGCGTCGGCGATCATCTCGTTCTCGAAGAACTCCTTGTAGCCGCCCTTCTCACCGAAGCTGTTCATGCAATTGAGGGCGGCCGCCCGCACAAAGATCTTGTTGTCCCCCAAAGCGTGCAGGAAGCCGGGGAAGAGGGTGCGCACATGGTTGCGACACCCGGCGCCCATGGCCGTGGCCAGCTGCTCGCAAATGGAGAGCGTGGTCTGGGCAATCTTGGCGTTCGAGTCCACCAGGCGGTGAGCCAGCGCCGGGGCCAGGTCCCCGATGGTGGGCTTGATGAGGCGCGCCTCCGCAATGATGACCTGCAGCTTGGTCAGTCCCTCGTTGCGGGTCTTCCAGTCCTTGTCGGACATCTCCTTCAGCAGGGCCTCCGTGATCTGGGGTGCAATATCCACGCGCGGCAAGAGGTCGGCCATGTTGATGGGCTCCTCCTCTCCGGCTGCTGCTCCCTCATCGTCCTCGTTGTCTGGGGAACTACTGGCCCCGCTGCCCCGCTGGATTCCCCTCACCGGCTTCGAGGGTTTCTGGTTCACGTACTTATCGAACTCGACTTGGATCTGGGACTTTAGCGCCGGCTTCTCGCTGTCGAAGAACATCATGAGGGCATTGCCCATGTACATGGACATGGTGCCCACCAGCTGGATAGCAGCTCCTCGGACCGTGGGGTTTGTGCTCTGCACGCCCTTGCGCACGTCCTCGATGAGGGTCTTGGGCTGCAGCTGGAAGCCAAACTCAATGATGGACTTGTTCACCCAATTGAAGGCCTCCGACTGCACCTTGGGTGACTTTTGCTCGAAGGCAAAGCTCAGCACCTTGGCCACAACGTACTCCAGCTTGGTGGCGTCCGCAAAGGCGGAGAGGACGTCGGCGGCAACGGAACCGTTCTTGGCGTCGGCCAGCTTCTCGGTTATCTCGTTAATCACCTGGTCCACGGTGATCGTGGTCAGCGGGTAGTTCTCGGCCACACTGCGGATGATGTCCAGCTTGAACTTGAGTACCTGGAAGTTCATCTCCTTGAGGCCGGGCTTGCGTCCGCTGATTGTTCGTATGAGGATCTGGGAGATGCCCGGCTGCTTGGCATCGAAGCCAGTGATCTCGCCGAGCAGCTGCTCCACGGCGGCCAGACGGTTCTTCCAGTTGGAGTCCACCAAGCCGCTGAGTAGGTCGGTTGGCAGGATCTCCTCGGCCTTTTCCTGTACCTCCTCGGGCGTCATTTCTCGCTCTGTGGCGAGGGCTTTGCCAGAGGCCTTCGAAGCGGCTGCCGGAGCAGAGGCACCTCCTCCCCCGGCACCAGCACCAGCTGGCTTCTTGAGGACCTTTCGTGCGCCAGTCGTGGCCGGCCGTGTGACTGGCTTGGGATCCGCACTGCCAGCCGTGGCCTTGCCCGGTGCAGCGGCCTTCGCTTGCGGTGCCGATGCGGGACGCGCCTCCTTCTTGGGACCTGCCACCTTAATCTTAATCTCCGCCTTGTCGTGGCACTCCTTAATCTTGCCCATCTTGAGCGGATCGACTTCGGCCAACAGCGGCGTCACCGCCTTGTCGCCCATCAGCTTCATCAGGGTGCCCAGGGCTTCGGCGCTGCTGTCGCGAACCGTGGGATCCGACTCGTTGAGCGTCTTCACCAGGCTGGTGGCCAGCAGCTTCAGCAGCTTCTTGTTCAGCGCCGTCGGCTGGGTCCGGGTCAGAGCTCGGGCCAGGAACAGGGCCGTCTCGGACTTTACACTTGGATTCTTGTTGGCCAGCGCCTCCACGATGGACTCTTGCTGGGCCTCGAGTGAGGTGGAGGCGTAGATGGCATCGATGGCCTCCCGCAGGGCGGTCACCACATTCGGTTTCTTCTCCTTGAATTTCTCCAAGAGCGAGGGCACACAAGCCTGTGACAGATAAGTTCTAGTTCTAGTTCTCTGGAAGGGGGAGAAATCACTTACCGATGCATAGTTGGAGAAGCGCTTGGCCAGTCCCTTGGCCAGCATGGCCAGACACTTGCCAGCCAGGGCCACCAGGACCACATTAGAGTCCTTGGTTATCACCTTCTTTAGGGCGCTCACCAGGGCTCCGTACTCGCCGTTCTCCAGCTTGGGATGGTCGGTTAGTAGCTTCTCTAGAGCCTCCAGCGCTTCCTTGCGCAGTGTCCATTTCTTCTCCTCGAGCTTGTCGTAAAAGTCCTTGGGCATCTTGGAGAGTATGTCAACGGGATCGAGAAGATCCATGGGATCGATTTCCTCAACGCCAGCATCGCCATCCTCTTCTGAATTTATGAGAATCATTCAATAAGGAAGCAAGGCATTTATTTAATGCTTTTAAGTTTATTGATTTAAATGAAAATAAATCAAATAATTAATGTGTTAAATGCAGGGAATCAAACCGGAACCAGTACCGGAACCGGAATCGAAACAGAACCGATTGAAATTCAGAATAATAAAATTATTATTATTATTAATAAAATCAGGTCAATAAATAATGTGTTTAATTTAATTTTGTTCTATATATATATTTTTTTTTGTACCGGTACATACCGGTTCCGGTACCGGTAAAATTAAGGTACCAGAACCGGAACCGGAACCGATAAAAATGAGAACCTTTTCAGAACCTTTTACCGAAATGTTAGTTTCGGTACGTACCAGAACCGGAACCGGAACCGAAATACGATTCGGTTTGACTCCCTGGTTAAATGTCTAAGCAAAATCCAAAGGTTATTTATTAATTTTCAAAGCATATTCATTAAATTCTTAACTTAATGTTAATGCTTTATAAAAGTCAGTAATAAATATAAGATATTCCTGTAATTATGTGTTTTAGTTAAGGACAAATAAATACTTTGTAAAAAAGGAAAATATGTTGCTGGGTCCGTTTGGAAAATAAGTTTAGGTATGAGGGAAAAGCGTAATAATTATGTTGTATCCTTACCGTGGTAGGCATCCTCGGTGGCAGCGGCATCAGCGATCTTGGCCTGCTTTTCCTGCTGAGATTTGAGATACCTAAAATAAAAAAACCCAGCTCAGCAGGGGCATAAGCTAGCGGGGAGGGGACAACCCACCTGGAGGGCTCTACACGCTCACCCTTGAGCTTATCGAACTCATCGTCCAGCTCCTTGAGTGTGACCTGCGGCAGTGCAGCGATCTGTGCCTTCATCGCGGCTCCGATCCAGCGGTAGATCTCCACGGCCAGCTGCTTGCCCTCGTCTCGCACGGCCTTGTCTCGGTCCGACATCAGCGGAGCCAGCTTCTTGATCAGTGGCTTAACGCCGACTACCTTGTGTCCGAACTCTCGGAGAGCCAACGTGGTGGCTGCCACGCAGGCGGAGACGATCTTTGGATTCTTGGCCTCCATGCCCTTGACCAGTTCCTCGACCACGGCCTCCTGCTTCTCGATCTCCACGTACATAAGGGCCACCTGGACGGAGAGCTCCTTGGTCTTTGTTTTCGGTGCTGCAATGCACTTCTGGACAATGCCGGACATAACATCGCCGACGGTGCGTCCGGCGAGGCCGCTGTTCTCGACGAAAATCAACGCCGCCTCCAGACCCTTCTCCTGGGCCAGGGCATTCGAGTCCACCACCATTTTCTTGATGAGCCCAGCGAACTTGGACCACTCCGGCGACTTCTCGTCGTCCAGCTCGCGAAAGATCTTGGCGGCCTCCTCATAGCCATCGACGCGAGCCTTCCACAGCTTGTGTACGCATCGCTCCTCCACCGGCAGCTTCTTGTACTCGGTATCTTCGGCCATGATGTGTTCGGAACGCTGCTATTCAATGTGATGTGAGGAACGGGTTCTCCTCAGTGTTTGTTGGCCAAAGAGTTGGTCTCAATGAACATTCTACAGAACGAAACAAAAACAAGAAACAAGAAAAAACTAAAACTAAAATAACATCACACGTAATTTCGTGAAAAAGCAACTGAAACTGAAACCCAATGGAGCTGAACTATTCTGGCTGTCAGGAGCAATCGAGCTAATGTTTCAAAATTGAGCTTAATCGTCGATGAAATCTCTCGGAGGCCAAGAAGGAAGGAATCATCCGTTGTTCCGTTCCGGCCGAGCAACTGCAGCCGCCTGAGGAGGTTGAGGAGAGGCGACAAAAAGTAAATGGGTCGGCGGTCCATATTTAGAATGCCGTCGCGTAAGTGCAGTTACTTTTGCAGAAATAGAAGCGAAATAGGAGCGTGCGAATTTTGGTCATTTACGGAGGGTTCGTCGCGGGCTTGTCACCAGGATGGGTGATATCATGCGTAAGAAGTACAGAGCAAGCTCTATAAGGTGAACTCGGACTCATTTCGTTTTAATTAAATATATTATGTGTCTTTAATTGGATGGGTAGTGCCGTATACATTTCCTTCTCTACACCAAAAAAAAAGTATACTCAAGCAGTATAACGGGTTTAGTATAGATTTTATACTTCAAAATATCAAATATATTTTACAAAGTATAATTTTTATACTCCAAAGTTTCAATTGTGTATTTTCGAGTATTATTTTTATACGAACCTGCATCGAAAATTCGATAACATATCGCGTTAGCTGGAATTTAGTGCTTTTCTGTTTGTCGCTTTAGTGATTATTATGAAATATTGGTGCAGATGAGTATAAAATGTATACTTTCGTAGTATCAAATTAATAAGCATCTTATTAAGACATTTTTAATACTCAAAAGTATTGAATTCATGTAACAATCGTATAGGTTCTATGATGTTTTTTTTTTTTGGGTGTAGTCTTTTCTTATTTCTTTATGCGACTAAAAATTTCACAACTTGAATTAAACTGGAATTATTTTTAATATTAGCTATAATTGTTGCAGATACAATTAACTTAAAAGACCCTTTTTATTGGACATTTTAATTTAAATAAAGTAGTTTCTTCAGACTCTTCTTTCGTCAGCATCACAAGGCGGCTTGATCTAGACATTTCCCCCATTTCTTTGTAATTAACTCACTCAGTTTAAAAGCTTTCGACTTAAAACTTCCCAGTCGCATATTTAGGCATATCTTAAGGATTTAAAAAAATCCTTATTAATTTAATATAATAAATTAAGAAAGAATATTCTCTCCTAACTGCCAGCTAGTTTTCGTATAGTCACTGCCGCATTATAGGTTCACTGCATCGAGCAGGCACTGTAAGTGCGTAAGCGCGCGAGTTATTTGTTTGTAAGCCGGAGACAATAAATCGGGCAGATGCCCCTGCCCCCTCTCCCAAGAGGATGACACACACGCAAGCCTGTGAGTGATTTAAATAAATATACTCCAGGTAGAGCACTCCAGCAGTCGTATAGGCCCGCCCTCTTTGTCAACCACCGCCGACTCAGCCGCTCTCTCGCGGGCTCTCATAAGCTCACGCTCTATCTCTCTGTCGCCCACCGTAGCGACGCTCTCTCGCTTGCTTGTTCGAATTAACGGATCGATCGCAACAACAAATGTTTCTCCTGTGGGGATGTGCGTCAACAAAATGCCGTCCATTACCGTTGATTCAGGCTCCCAATTGTTGCTGTTGCTATTAATTTCAAGGGCTATTAATTCGAGAGCCGCAAAATGGCGAGATTGGAGTCTAGAGGGGCTTTGAGATCTGCGACAACCGCAAGCGACGCCCACCGCCGGAACGGATTCCCAGCATTTCGATGCACTCAAGTGCATTCCACCACACACACCGCGCACACCCCACACAGCACAGGCACACACTCACCATCAGCATGCAGATCCGATGGCCTCTGGGCTGCAGGGGAGCTGTGGGGCGCCGGACAGCTGGCCAAAAAGGCTGCGCAATGCAATAACTTCGATTTTTCGCAGGCGACACACAGCGCACTCACACACACGGCACAGTTCTGAGGCACGAAGACAAACACGCCTAAAACACAACGAATTACATTTATTTGCTGCACGCCAGTTGCAGCAACAATAAATAAATAAATAAACTTCGATTTTTTCACTGTGTGGCACTTGGGTGCAGCGGAATTAAGTTGTTTTGCGCGAGGTAAATAAATAAAAATTTCGCAGTTCTTCGAGCGTCGTCGCGCGCCAGTGTGACCCCAAGCGAGGAGTGAATCCGCAATATACCCTAAATAAACCAGAAGAATTTATGGACCGTACCGGTGCATAACTTTGATAGAAGCTAAGTGGTGACTCAAACCGCGAAGAAAGCAGCCATGCAGTACTTCAAACTCTTTGGGTCATAAAAGAGCTAAACTAAATCGGTTCAGTTGCTGATACTTCAATATTGCTTAATAAAATTATGCACATTTTTCTTGGAAAATAGGTATCATTTTCGCTAGCCGCCGCTATGTTACAATTTTATCAAAAACGAGAAATCTAGTGGGAAAATAGCTACGTTGGCAACACTGCAGCAGCCAAGAAGCGCGAAAATCAAAGGAAACCTTAATTGTTTAATCGTGAATTGCGACATTTTTTACCTATTATTTGTTGTATATGGGTTTTCTAATTCGCTTATCATTGCATGTCGAATTAGGCAAGTATTTTCTTATTTAAATGAGGCACAAAAGAAGATAATAAGCAGAGAACATACTAAAATACAAAAATAATTGTTATGTAGCATTTATTGTGCCGCCGTTCTCGGCGCGCGTTATCTCTAGCAGGTGAATGGTGTGGCCGCCCATAAACTCCAGCAGATCCACGCCCGACTCCTTTCCAATGTCGTCCATGCTGATGGGCAGCGCCTGCAGCTTCCACTTCTTGAGCAGCGCCTCGATGGACCAGTCGGCGCTGCGCTCCTGGTACGTGAATATAAACTTGGCCCCGGCATTCCGCTCCAGCAGAAAGGCCACTGTGACCACGATGTCCTCGAACACACTTGGATCGTAGAAGCAGTCGGCAGCGATGATCAGGTCCAGAGGCGGCAGCCGAAACACGCTATTCAGCAGGAGGCCCCAACTCAGGCCAACCACATCGATGTCAACGCCTGGCTGCAGCTGGTTGGCCAGGCAGGACTTTCGGATGTGGGCCAGCGACTTGGGCAGGATGCAGTTATCGGTCAGCACCACCTGGGCGCGGCACTTAGCTGCGAGGATGCCTGGCAGAGCGGTGCCGCTGCCCAGCTCCAGGATGCGCTTGCCGGCCAGAGTTTGGCGGCGCTCCCATAAAAAGTGGGCCAACACCGGGGCACAGGGCCACGTGTAGAAGGAGTACGCTCCTTGGAGAAGCTACGGAGCGTTGGACCACAGATTAGTTGCTGCGGGGAGGAGCATCTGGACACATGCTCACCTCAGGTATTTTGATCTCCAGACGCTCGGCGGGCGATCCGCTGCTGAAGACAAACTTGCGGATGTGCTCGGCCGTGGCTGTGGCCACAATGTCGTTGTCCTCGCTGCCGCTCTTCATGTGGAAACGCATTGTAACTCGGGCATGCAGGAATGGTTATTTTTTCACTCAACTTTTGCTATTTTTCCAGTTTTCAGCTTTTGTTTACAACCTGTTTGATTAGCGATGAGAGTTTACAACCATAACTATGCATTATGGTCACACTGAATCTCATCGATGCTTATGCCGATATATCGATATAGCAGACTATACATTTCTTTAAAAAAAGAAATCCCATAGTCCGGAAATGGGAAATGCAGACGGGGCCTTGGAATAACCAAAGAATATTATCACAATAAATATTTATTAATAGATCAATATTCAGATGTTTGGGCAAAAAATGATTGCGATATAATTATCTAATAAAATATCGATATATTGTAATGGTATGCATATTTTCCCATCCCTACTGTGAAGGTAAGATCGACTATTTGAGATTTTTTAGGGGGAAAGCAAAATTTTCATCTGGCAACACTGATCACTGTGACGGTTTGGATTCTCCCGGGATGGAGCGATTCGTTACGAACGAAAGGTGCTGCGTAAATTGAATAAGTCGAAACAATGGGACACCGGAACTCCTGGGGGAACTGGGAGTGGTGCGGCGAACTGGGCCAGGGCGGATTTGGCGAGGTGCTCCACTGGCGGCACCGGACTGGGGGCCAGGAAATCGGTGAGCTATAAACAACTTTTCGCGGTGCGCACACCGACGTACACGCATATACTGTATATGGAAATGCTTTTCCCTGTGTTTGGGTGATCGTGTGCGGTTCCAAGAAATCGGGCTGATGCAAGCGCTTTCCCGGTGCTGCACTGATAGGGAGGACGGCCACCCGCGCGCATTCGGCGTGTGTGTGGTCGTGGTTCCCGGATGCGATAGCCGTAAACCGTAGGCTTCGTAGGCTCCGGCATACAGCTGACTCAGCCGAAAGGCGACTGCGTCGCAGATACTTAAACCCCGTCTTGTTTGTTTATCTTTCGTCGCCAAAAACAACAGCCACCAAACACATCAAGGACTTGCGTTCGCTGAGCGCCGATCAGCAGATAAAGCTTAGCGAGCGTTGGAATAAGGAGTTCGAGTGGACGCGCCGGTTCCAGCAGCAGGCACACATCGTGTCTGGCGTGATCCTGGACAAAGCGGACCCGGCCTTCTTGGACTACCTCAATGGCAGGCACATTGCCAAGCTGCCGGTCATCGTGCTGGAGTACTGCAATGGGGGCGACGTGCGCAAGCGCCTACAGAGTCCGGAGAATGCCAATGGACTGGTGGAGTTCGAGGTGCGCGAGATCCTGGCAGCCCTGCGCAAGGCCGTGTATTTCCTTCACTCGGAGTGCGGGGTCTGTCACCGCGACTTGAAGCCAGACAACATTGTGATACAGCGCGGAGCGGACGGCCAGAAGGTGTACAAGCTAACTGACTTTGGCCTGGCCCGAGACACCCCCGACAAGACGATGCTGCAGAGCATGGTGGGAACGCGTCACTACTTCGCTCCCGAGGTGGTGGAGTCGGGCGTTTACAACAAGCCCGTCGACTACTGGTCGCTGGGCATCATTGCCTATGAGCTGGCCACAGGCGAGCTGCCCTTCATCCCCCATCAGACGCCAAAGAATATTATTACGAGTCTCCTGAAGAAGCCCAGAGACGTCATAGCCATCACAGAAGACCCTGAGAGTGCCAGTCGCTTCCTAAACCAGAAACACTTGCCCAACGAGCATCATCTGTCGCGACCCTGGGCGGAGAAGTTCACCGAGTGGCTGCGCCTGCCACTGGACAGTGACCCGAAGAGGCGTGGGATACTGGCATCTGATGAAGTACAATCGGTTCCAGTCGTATTCTCCGCACTCGACAAGCTGCTCCAGATCAAGGTGCTCACCATCTTTGCGGTGAATTTCAGCAAGCGTCTAGCGTACATCGTTACGGCGGGCATGACCAAGGAGCAGCTAATTGCAGAGATAGCCCGGGACACGGGAATGGCGGCCAAAGATATATACCTGCTGCTGCCCACCTTTCACCCACACAAGAAGATCACGCCCAGCACCAAGCCCATCGATCTGTATGTGGAGGAGTGGCGGGATACCAGCAAGGATACGCGCAAGTGGACCAAGCGCAGCATTCCGCCCGTGATGGTGTACTTGCTTCACGGTTCAAACACGGACTTCCGCGTCCCTGAACCAGCATTCTCGACGCTGATGCTGAAATGTAATGGCAGCAAGTTCAAGTCAGAGGAAAGGTGGCTGCACAAGCGTCTCGCTCTGGATATGCACTACGTAATCAGCAAGGAGCAGGCGAACCTGGAGATGGTTCTGTCTGGCATCAACGAGCATGCGCTCTCGCTGGAGGACGAGATAATCGCCAACCCGTATATTGACGTAATAAACAAACAGTTGCTGACCACTGCCTGCGTCTTTGATCAACTGAAGAAGCTGCGAACAGAGGCCCAGGCGGAGAGTCCCTCCATTCAGGTAGCTAAAGATTCAGGTAGCTATAGATTCCTATAGATTCCAATCGCTTTCAGCTCAACGACTCTGCGGAATGGGAGAAGCTCAAGGAGAAGTATGAAGAGATCACAAAGAATGCCCAAAAGCTTCTGGGCCACTTTGAATCCTGCTCGCGTTCAGCCCGAGATAAAGTCAAAGCCACCAAGCAGCTAATGATGGACTATGGCGAAAAGGACGTATTTCATGTGTAAGTCCAAAGGGGTCAGCAACATTTAAAAGCCAGAATAATTAGCCATCTGACTTGTATCCCTCAGCAATGGCTTTCAACGGCGGTACATGCGCAACGGTGGGAGCATTTCCCTGGCCCAATACAGGGAGACTGTCCAGGAGTTTGGCAAGACCTATCAGCAGCTTCAAGAGGTCGGAACTTGGGCCAAGGAGTCCAAGATGATCGGCCACATACACTTGCATTTTGCTACGTGCAAGAATACCGTCCTCAATGCTGAAGCCACATTTCAAGACATTAAGAGCGATGTCTCTAGGCTGCTCTTCAAGATGCTCAAATCGGCATCATCGGCCTCGCCTCCGATGCCTGCCGCTGCTCCGCCTGCCATGCTTCAGCTGAGCGACGAAATGAGCCGACTGACTATGAGCCAGTCATCGGGCTCGGATCCCTTTGACTCTCTAACCACAAACAGCGTTATTCTCGAGGCTGAACGGATTAACCAGATGTAAGTCCACCTTGGCACCGTTTCCGATGTCTCGAAGAATTATTTTTGGCTTTTTCAGGCTGCTGACTGAGATGGAAGTCGATCCTTGCTAGTGCCTGGGGTTCAATTCGAAACGTGTGCCTTAATTGAATCAAAACGCGCATCACTTTAATCTAGGATATCATTGTATTTACTCTCTCTATTTTAGTTTGTTATCTCCAGCCAATTGATGATTTATCTAGCTTTAATGGCTTTACAGATACTATATGGCCCGAATAATGTTTATTTTGTTTTAATTTTTGCATGTTATCTTATGTCATTGGAATTAAACAAGAATATGTTTATAAATGTTTGTTTTCTTTTCGTTTAACTTGGGGATAGTGTAAGCAAAAGAGGGTATTGTTTGTTGTGCAACACGTAAGGTTTATAGTTTGGCTGGGCCTATTGAGTTTCAAGCAGCCGTTAAATGGATAACGCCTGCTTGCCAGATGGTCGTCAGACTAATTGGGGTATCAATCATTGAAGTATATACGTTTTTATGTATTTAGAATGAACGTTTTTATAACTTATACAACGAAAAATGAACTAAAGGTGTTCTGGAGCAAGGCACTGACCTGAAGACTTGATTCTTTCAGGGAAAATAGAGATTTTCAGGAGAAAAAGGAAGAGGCTAAGAGCCATGCTTTAAATTTCCTTAACTCAAAGTATTTTATACGTTTTTATGTATTTAGAATGAGCGTTTTTATAACTTATACAACGAAAAACGAACTAAAGGTGTTCTGGAGCAAGCCACTGACCTGAAGACTTGATTCTTTCATAGAAAAAAAGGGATAATCAGGAGAAAAAGGAAGAGGCTAAGAGCAGGGATTTAAACTTCCTTAACTCAAGGTATCTTATGCCTTTTTTATGGGAAATATAGTATTAGATATAGTATTAGTATTAAATATAGTATTAAATATAGTATTATATTCGCTAAAGTCTTCGCGGTATACATATATGCTATACAAATAAACGGGCTGTATATAGCAAAGAAACGGCTTGTATATAGCCAAGAAGCGGTGTGGGTAACAGCTTGGCTTGGTCAATTGGTGAGAAACTGCTGAGGATTGCAATGTCACGAGAAATTGCACATGCGGCAGAACCGAGAATGCGTCAGCTTCTGGGGCTGGCACTCCAGACGCGGCTATAAAAGCGATCGATGCAGCTGGGCAGCCACCACATATCGCTTGCCATCGCCCGCAGTCAGAGCACCAGAAGGATCGCAAAAAATACGGAATGAATCTCAATTTGTTAATAAGACTGCTTCTCCTGCTAGGAGTAGCTTTCCAGGCGGACTGCGCTGCCACCAAGTCGCCGGCTAAGCTGCGTGAGTACATAGAAGGATAAAGGATACTCGTACAAGCCAAGAGCTCAGTTCTCGTATATCCTTATAGCATCCTTCCTCAAGGTGTGCTATCGCAATTCACCGAATCTAAACACTTGCGTAAGGGAATCCTTCGAGGCGCTGCGACCGCGACTGATGGAGGGCATTCCCGAGCTCTTCATACCCCCCATGGAGCCGCTGGTGATACCGCAGGTGAAGATGGACCAGGACTCGGGTGCCATCTACCTGCACTCCGTGTATCGTGACGTCAAGGTGACGGGCATCTCCAAGCACACGGTGAACGAGCTGCGCTTGGAGCCGTCAAAGCTGAAGTTCATTGTGTCGCTGACCTTCCCCAAGCTGCACATGGAGTCGGAGTACAGCATTAAGGTCAGTAGAGAAGTAGGAAGGCATTGTTACCCCGCAGTCCAAAGAAGCAAAGCTTTCATTTGAGTGATTCTTTTAGGGTAAAATCATGATGATGCCGCTGCTGGGCGAGGGCCACTGCAAGGTGGATTTGAGTAAGTCATAGTTCACATTTTCAAGAAAATAGGTATCACCCTTAACGCTTGTAAATATCGCCACCTTACAGTGAACATTACCATGATCACGGAGCTGATTGGACAGGAGGTTAAGAAGAACGGAGCCAACTACCTGAAGATCAATAACGTGAATGTCCGGTACGAGCTGTCCGATGTGAAAATCCACCTGGACAACCTGTTCAACGGCGACAAGGCTCTGGGCGATCGGATGAACGAGTTCCTCAACGAGAACTGGAAGGCTCTGGCCGAGGAAGTGCGCCCACTGATGTCCAAGGCTCTGGTGAATATTCTAAGAGCCTCCGTGGACAAACTGTTCGCCTCCTTCAGCTACGATGACCTGCTGCCCAAAGGCAAGGGTAAATAAGAGGACAGCAGACCACCCATTCGATCTTAATTATTTAATCGTAGTACAAGGATTAGCCTAGACATAAGCAGACAATTAAAGGTGAAATAAATTATGAATATAATACACAAGCGGCGGACGACTACCGGAGGACCACTAGACCAGCCACAGCTTGGTGGGCATCTTAGAGAACACGTTGTTCCACAGTCCGTGGAAGATATCGGCCAGTCCCAGCTCCAGGTCTGGCCGAAGCTCGGCTATTACCTCGTTGCCGTTCTGGTTGAGGAACGAGTTGATCGAGGCCGCCAGGATGTCGTTGCCGTTGAACAGATTCTTCAGGTGGATTCGCATGGCGCCCACCTCGAAGCCCACCTTCATCTCGTCGATGTGTATGATCTCATCGCCCGTACGGGTCTCGTTTCGAAGGGAGATCCTCGTGTAGACCGTGGTATGGACGTTCTTCAGCGCCATGGCCACATCCCCACTACCGACCAGCGGCAGCAGCAGGATATTACCCTTCAGGTTGTACTTGGCCCGGATGCGGAGCCGCGGCAGCTCCAGCTCGAAGTTCAGCAGGCGTCGCTCCAGATCCAAACTGATTCGAATAAAAGGAAAAATTAATACAAATATATGGAGTAAAGGCCTGCGAATCTTTTATTTTAATATCAATCTTTTAAATTCTCCCTAAAGTTGCCATTCCTTTCCCTTACCTGGCTCGCCGCACAGTCGCGTTGGATGGTCCACGGATGATCAGATTCTGGAATCCGCCCGACAGCACCAGATTGCCACTGCCCTTCGACACGGATACCTGATCAATGTTCAGGGGCTCGAAGCTTTTTACACCGATCTCGGGAATACCAGCGGCCAGAGCCGGGAAGCATCCCTCGAAGAGTTGCCGAAAGCACTTGTTCTCGTTCGGATTGGAGCGCTTGCACGTCTGCAGCCATGGAGCTGGGATACAAGAGGTGGGGAATATTATTGTTTACACATTTTAAATATTATTTATAACGGTTTTTATAATAAAGTCTTTAAGGGGAAGCTAATGTTCTGGGGGAACTTTATTTCAATAAGCTTTCCTTAGAAAGTATTTTTGTCCCCGCCTTTGGATTCCCAAAATGCAAGGTATTTTTATAACATAGGAAATATATTTTTAAACAGTAATTGAGATCTAAAAAAATTAATTTAAATAATTATTTAACTCAAAAAAATATATACTCTATAGAAATCTCGTAGAAATCGATTTTAGTGGCACTTTAATAAGGAAACTGAATAAATTCATTTTCTAATGGTTTTTGATTTTAAAAACGTATTTAAAGTGTCAGAAAATTCGCATAATAGCTTTAGACACCGAATATCCTTGCAGCTCGTTATATCCTTTTTAACTATTCCTACTTACGCCTCTCCTGCAACGGAAGTTTGTCGTTGACTATCTCGCGCGTATAGGCCCCGGAGCCTGGTGTCACCGAAACGGAGGCGATAATGGCCAAGCTAATGGCCAACTTCCAGTATGTTGTGGCAAACATGTTTCAAAGAAATCGATATCCTTGAGGAGGCACTCAAATCGCGGCTTAAAGTCCGGTATCCGTTGCGCGTGACCGTTGGCGACGATGGCTGGAGCCCAAGTGCCGGGACCGATGAGTGAAATGTCGGACGAAACCGTCGAAGGCAATGACAATAGTTGGCTTTTACGTCTGCCTCTTTTGCGTCCAGTTTTTTTTTTTTTCGTACTCTTTTTGCCCACACTGACGCTACGAATTCCGCAATTTTTTAACTGGCGGCGCCTCATACCCGCTTGAGACCCTCTTCCACCCGCCCAGCCAGCCGCTCACCGGTTTGCCGACTGACCACGGGAAAAATGTCGAAAAATGTGTTTTGGGATGCGCTGCAGTTACTGAGAGGAGTTTAAGTGGCCATCTGGTATTAAGATAATAATTATTATAATCTCTCATTTTATTAACTTTAAAAAATTAATGAATAACTATTAAATTCAATAATGAAAGCCCATACAAAATGGAATCTGGCTTTAGCCATCTAAATTTAAAACAGAAGTTGTGAAACCTTAAAAGTAATTGCACTTTACGAATAACTTTTTAATTGGCTACCTTTTTTGGGTTTTCAATTATTTTTAAAAACATTTCATTTGTTTTTAATTTGGCTAAGTGAGATTTCATTTTCTTAATTTCCATTTCCATAAGTCTAAAATATAACTTAAACCTGAAAAATAATTGCTAAACGTAATTGTAAAAATACGATTATTTATATATATTGACCTACTGTTTATAGGTACTTAAAAATTTAATTGTTTGAACTAATTACTACAGGTACCAGGCCCCACTTTCCCAACTGTAGCGCATGGAGCTGCCCCACTTGACCGAATATTGGTAATGTCTTATTTGTTGTATTGATATTTGGACTTTTATGCTGTTTTTAATTTTACTTTCGTTCGAGCCGCAAAACGCCGCCGCTTCCAGCTTGTTTATGTTTATGGACGTTGCGCCACACACGCGGAGTAGGAGGAGGAACAGGCCGGCCCGCTCCCGAAGTCCGCCTGGCCTGCTTCCAGTTCCACCGAAGTTCCCTCCGAAGCTGTTCACCTGTTGACTACTTCTGGTATTACGCAGACACGGCCCGACCGCAGCTGGAGCTGTTGGAGAGTTGGGGTGGGGCTGGGACTGGGGCTGGGACTGCCTTGCCACTTCATTGTCACGGGTGTTGTCCGGTTTTCTCGCTCTTCGTGCTCCAATGCCTCGGGCCACGGAGGCTTACATATTTGTAGTATGCCCCTGCGGCGGGTGTCTCGTGCTTTCGGGTTGCAAGTCTCTGTTACGCAGTCGCCGCAATTATATGGGGCCTTTAGTGGTGGTCGGATGATCCGATCGTGAGCGTTGGACTGAGATTATTTAAATCTTTTATATTTTTTTTGGTTCAATATAAATAATATTATGATCAGGAAGGTGTAAAAAGCTTAAACTTTAACCTATTCGCTACTGAAAACTCAATAAACTAAGGTTATGATCAAAGATACAAATTAAATTAAAACATTTAGGAAAATCACTTGAGAGAGCAATAAGATTTAAGTTCCTGAGGATCTTGTATTCAAAAAATATTAATGGTTATCTTCCCTTTAGTTCAAACCTCCCTGTAAATATCTCTTTCTAATATATAAAGTTCCCTGATCACGTTTTTCTCACGCTTTTATCGCTAACACTCGTTTGTCTCTTGGCTGTCACTTAATTGCCGCAGTTTACGAAAAACATGAATATGCAAATTGGGGCTTCGACGGTTATGTGACTAATATATTTTTTTTTAAATAATTATAATCTTTCTTCCGCGGGGGTCGCCGCATTTCAATGTTGCATGTTGCGACAATGCCATTCCATCCAGCCCAGACTCATCTTGTTTCTTCTTTTTTTGGCCAAAAAGTCGCGTGCGGAAACTACCAAAAAAATTACGCCGGACAGCGCTGTGGGGATTGCGTTATCTTTAATAGCTGCTTCCTCGCCCCGACTGAGAGATCAAGTCCAGCGGCGGAGGAGAGTGAACAGCTGTCGAACCGCCGCCTGGAATTGCGCAACTCTTGGCTCGATTTATTTACAAGCATTTTATTTTCTTTGGACGCTAAACAAACGAGTTTAATGTTCGCTAATTTGATTTGGTTTGCCTTTCGTCGCGGTTCATGTTTTATTGGCGTTTATTTTCACACTTGCCATTGCATTCCTCGAAGCCAGGTCTTTCTTTTTTCTCTTTTTTATAGCTGCACTCTCAAGTGATGCAATCACCCCAAAACTTCATTTCATTTTGCCACACTTTTTGCAATGTCATAAAAGTAGAAAAAACGGACAATTGAAGGGCCTTTCCCACACAGCCCTCTCAACCGCAATCCGGGCCTGGTCACGTGCAATTGGAGCCAAGAGTTCAATAGCTTCGATGGGGACTTTTTCAATCTGGCACTTAACATGCAGATCACGCCTCTAATTTCGGTTTTAGGCGCCAGCCAGCAGCTCCAGCTCTGGCATTGACCGATTAACCCGACGTCTCGTCGAATGTTGTGAAAAGGGCATATAAAATAGTGCCAATAAATATTCCTTTATTGCATCGTAATCGATTCTTACCATGTAAGTTGTTTGCTTTTGGCATATTAATTAAGAAATTATTTAAACTTGTTAAAGTAAGTTTTAAGACACGTGAAAGCAACACATTTAATTACATAGACCTGTGGCGTGCAGAATTGGCATAGAGTCCATCTGTCAACGGAAAGACTTATCGACATATTGTTGCCCCCAAAGCAGCACTGTAGCACATTCTGGGGAATTTGTAAACCACATTTTCTTTAATTGATTTTTTATAGTTTTAATCACTATATAATAATTATAGTTTTATTATATATAGTTTTTATACGTTACATAAATTAGATTAATAAATTGTGTTCCAAGTTTTAAATCATTTCTTCTTCTCTGTGCTTTTAATTTACTGAAAACACCCTGGGATACCCTAGAAAGCAAATAAGCAACGCAGTTCCCAAATTGGCCGTTAGAGAGCGCTAGGCCAAAGGTTCGCTGCTTGCTAAATCCAAGTTTTAAACCTTTGCTTAGCGCGCTCTTCAACGCTCTCTACCGGCCATTTTGTGAACTGCGTTTAGCATTTTATAATTTCTAGGGTATCCTAGGGTGTTTCATTTCATTGCAAGCACAGAAAAGAAGAAATGATTCAACCTTTGGCCATCAATTCATATAATATTTTTAATTAGCATGCTAAAGCAACAATTCTAAATGTCCGGTTTAGGCTAAATTTTAAATTAATAATCGCCAAGTGTGCAAACAATTTTTCAATTTAAAATTTCAATAAAATATATGTTTGATTTTTGTATACAATCTTTATTTAATCGTAGCATGGATTTTTAAAGAAAGAAGTGTTATAATAATACTATTTTACTTAAAATTCTAATGCTAAATGGTCTATGATGGGTTGGGTGGAGAAGTGCGGAGTACACAGGGAATATTTAGGCTAGTTGAACAAGAGTTATGATAAAGAACTAAGCATAAACAAAGCGATAAACAATATCTTTACACACACACGAATATCTCCATCAAGAAGCACATATAGTAGATTTGTACAACGAGAATTGCTATATAGTTATTTACAGGACATTAAAACTAATGCCAGCTAGTAATTAAGTGGCGGATATTAACCTAGAAACAACCCTGTGAATCCTTTCCATTTTAATCCAATTTAAATATAACTATTATTTTCTATTTAACTTGGATAGAAATGGAAGAACGAACAGGGCCTAATGGTACTAATGCCTAAAGTCTTTTCAATGCGGTGATTCCAGTGAAGGCTTCAAGTAGGGTGCAGTGGGTGCGGAGGAGGGAGATCACATCACAAAGCCGGTGTCCAGGCTGTCTGTCCTTATGAGGTGGCCATCAGCTTGGCCGCCTGGATGACGTTGTGCTGATGATGATAGCCGGCCAACTCGCTGGCCGCTCCTCCCGCCATAGCGGCCGACGACGCTGCCCCACCCAGCGCCCCAAAGGATCCGCCAAAGTAGCAATTGTTCACGTAGTCATAGTTGGTGGCACTCGCCTCCGTCTTCACCCCGTAGGCAGCGGCAGCGGCGGCGGCATGCAGATGGTGGTGCGCCGCCGCCGTCACGTGGTGTCCGTGGGATCCGCCCAGGTGATGGTGGTGCTGGTAGTGCGGCGAGGGTGTGCCATTGCTCAGAGCCGGGGTCTCGGCGCTGTGCGAGGTGTAAGCCGATGCACTGCCTCCACCCGAACTGCTGCCGGGCGTATAGAGTTGCGCCCCGGTCGCTCCGTGGAGCTGCCGCGCACTCAGCTGCGACTGGCCGGAGGACGGGGTCATGCCGTGTCCGTGCTGCTGGTGTTGCGCCTGCTGCTGCGTCGCCGCCTGGCCGTAGTGGGGAAAGCACTGTTGGTGTCCTGCCTGCTGCTGCTGCTGATGAACCGCCTGCTGTTGCTGCTGCTGATGCCCCGCCTGCTGCTGTTGGGCGTGGTGCTGACCAAGCAGGCTGGAGGCCCCGGAACTGCTCTTCAGATCCGTGTGCAGCTTGCTGAGACTGTGGCGCTCCAAACTAAGCGATGGCTTGAGATCTGCAAAGGGAAGGGAAGGTTCTTGATTAGTGCCTTTGTTCATTGAATTCTAAGAGAAATTGAGTCCACTTACCGTGCTCTTCCTTGCACTCCTTGATGGTCTCCAGCGCTGAGCTTGATCCCGAGCCCGTTCCCGCTCCCGTAGCCGAGCCGCTGCCCGTCTTCTTGGGCTTCCGCTTCCGCGTCTGGATGCCATCCTTGCGCATGGCCAGTGGCCTGTTGACCCCGTGCAGCTTGTAGTAGAGCCCGCAGGCATTGCACACCGGCTCGCCGTCGTTGTTCCGCCTCCAGAGGGTGGTGGTGCGGGTGCCGCAGTTCGTGCAGCACAGGCCCAGTCTCCTGGTGGCAGTCTGGAGAAAAATAACCTGGATTAGCAACAGAAACTGAGAAGAATCGGAGGGCTATACTCACTGCACTCACCAGGCGCTTGCTGGGCTTGATCAGCGGCCGGTTCATCCCGTTCATCTTGTGGTACAGTCCGCAGGCGTTGCACAGGTAGTGCCCGGTCCCATCCCGGCGCCACAGGGGCGTGGATATGGCGCCGCAATTGACGCACTCCCGTCCCTCGCCGAACTGAAAGTCCATGGCGCTCTCGTAGGGCGAGGAGCGCTGGAAACCCGTCGGGTCATAGGCACTCCGCCAGGTGCCCATCATCACGTTCTGCGTGTAGAACTGCGCCGGCAGCTGGGCGTGCGCCGATCCAAAGGTGTCCGTCGTCCAGGCGTTCGGTGCCCCTCCTGCTCCGCCAAAGTGGGCAGCCACATGGTTGTACTGGCGGTTGGAGGGCACATACACTGGCGCATTCACGGCCTGCTGGTGGTGGTAGCCGGACACCCCGACGCCAACACCAGCGCTGGCTGCACTCCCGGCGGCAGCGAGATCCGTGTACGCCGCTACGGCGCTGCTGTGGTACATCTTTGCGGCGGCAGCAGCGGAGACGGAAGCGGAGGCTGAAGCGGAGACAACCTGATGGTCACCACTGAAATGTGGATAGTCCCGGGTCGAGAGCTGATCCGAAGTGGACTTGAAAAAGTGAGAAGAAGGTTACCAATTAAATTAAGATTTTTTATAAATTAATAATTTAAAAAAATATATTCAAAACTTGTCCTTGATTACTTAGATATTACAAGACTAAAGGATCCTCCCTCTAGGCAGTTTCCATCTCTCCCGCATATCTTTCCCTTTCCCCTTCCCCAATTTCCATTTCCCTTTTTCATTTCTTTCCCTCGAGCTCTGCCATTGGATGCTCCGTTTCCATGGGCAACTCCCCTCGACTGGCAGCCATTTTTGTTTCTTTTCTGACTGCAGCTCCTGCGCGCCTTCCCTGCGCCCTGGGCGCTCCCCTTCTTCAGTTTCTCCTGGCTTGGAACCAGTTTTGCCAGGCTGCGCCCTTTCGGTCAACAGCTCGACTTAATGGCGCTCTCTGCATCTCAAGGTGCTCGTGTATCTTTGCATCCGTGAGTCTGTGCATCTGTATCTTGCTCGGTCCACAGCCCACTTATGTGATGCGTAGGCACTTGGAACTCTTCGAGGGGAACCCATCAAGGGCAGAAGGAGGATGCGGCGGAGTCGTGACCATAAAGTGTCATTTGCGGGCACTTGGTACTCATGCAGATATTATAAATTGGGGAAGTACGTGAATACGTTTTCATGGAGGAGATAAAGTGACTGAGGCGGGTATTAAGCTGGTTTAAAGGGATGTTTTAATTGCAGGGAAGTAAATGGAGGACTTTTAATTAGGGATTATTAAAGTTAGCCAAGATATCTTAAAGCTTACATAGTTTCATGACTTTTAAAGAATGTTTAAAGATTTCTTTAAACCTTTTGCTAATTTTAAAGGGCTTTTAATGGTTACTCTGTGATGCAGTGAGTATTACATTTTAAAACATCGATTATTTCTTCTGCAAAATCTTCGAAATAATATTTAAAAATCTAAATACTGAATATTCTTTCCATCTTTCAGTTAGCATCTTCACTATTTTGGCATTGTCTCTGCCTAGCCAGCAATATTTTTATTTTCCATACTTTTCATAAAACGTTTTCATTGTTCATTCAACATTTTTGCACCAAATGAGGGAAAAGTCTTCAAGTGGCTTTGATCGTTTCTCCCTACACTCCGCATATTTATTCTGATTCCATTTTTTATTCGTCTTTCTCGAAAAGTTCAACAGCCAAAGAAGCCACAACAACAAAAAGCGATACCCGACAGCGATCATCGAAATCTGTGCTTCACATCGGTTTCAATTAAGGCGCCAATTGCATATTTTTATTTATGCGGATATTTTCGAATATATTTTCAAATTGCCTTTACAGTTGAGCACAAAAAAAATGAGAAAAAAACGAGGGAAAACATTTGACGTCTTTATCTTATCCCACAAATTTAATGCGATGATGTATGAAATTTTTAATTTTTGTGCCTTTCCTCCCTCGGGGCTGCCCCAAGGGAGCCTCGAATAAATTTTATTTGTAACCAGATGGCCACTCAAGGGGCGGAGGGATCGGGAATGGAACTGTTTAGCCAGTATTTACGAAATATAAACTTTTTAAATTGCAGTTCAACGTAATCGAATGTAGCTAAGTTGTTGGACAAGAAAGTGAGGCAAGAATTGTTGATCGAGGGATTAAGATGCCGTCGGCAAGTCAAGCTATAGGAAATGAATGTAAAATTATATGATATATTAAATGAATAATAATAATTAATTCTCTTTACTAAATATATAAATATAAATTCTGTTTATTTTTATTCTTTATTTTGGGTATGAATGGTGTCAACATAAATATATGTGGGATTGAAATATAAATTAAGAAACGTAATTAGGGTTTTCTTAATAATTTCAAAGTGCAGCAGGTTTAAGAACATTAAAAATATTATTTATGATTTTAGTACTCATACAAAAATCTGTTCAAATATATTTTTAGAACCAATTCAGTGGCAATAAATTTAACATTATATTTTATGGCATTAAATTTGAGTACTTGTGCATTAAGTTATGGCTTTCCAGCTTATTTTAGTAGCAAAAGATAAAATTAAGGGATAAATATGTACTTATAGAACAATTTTATCAAATTTATAAGGCCTAAAAATAAAATTATGTTAATTTCAGTTTGATTTCAGCAAAATTAATTCAAAATGGCACCAAATTATGAGATATTAAGCAGATTGATTGAGTGCAACGTGACGTATGAGCAATAATATTTAAGACTCAACACGCAGCTGTCAAAACAAATTAATTGTGCGAGGAACAGGGGGAGCGGGGGCAAGTGAAGATCATTGCAACAATTTCGGCTGCAATTCCCCAAATTCCAGCGAGCCAAGCGAGCGGAGGAGATCCAAGGAACCAAAGGCTTTGAGTTGACCACGCGTGCATAATGATGTCGCTCCCCTTAGAAGATCACTCGATCAAAGAGAGCGCAGAGCTGGAGCGGGATTTGGAGTCGTAAGGGAGATCAAAGGAGGCGGCGACCACACGAAAAATTGTCAACGAGCTGCAGGAAAGGATGAGAGAGATCTGGCCGAGAGGGCGCTTTGGCGCTTATTAAAAAGCGATCATCCAAAAAGGGACAAGCCGGCCCGGCCCGGAGAAGGCGAGGAGGAATCGAAATAAACAGCAATAAAAAATCAATTTCACATAAGTGGAGGGCAGAGGATAGCGATACCTGCATATACGTTAATAATTTGTCACCGCAAATGAAGGAACAAAAACAAACAGAGAAAACCACTTGAGCGGGAATGGCCGGGCAGGATGAGGATCAGGCGAAGCAGAGGGGATAAGTGGTGGACGAGGATGAGCGGCGCTTTGAGTGTTTCTCTACTCTTTCCTTTCCCCCTTCCCTCGGGCTGGCGCTCCGCCGTCAAGTGGAGGATCCTGTTTTCCCCGCAGCCTCTTCAGCGTCCCTCCACACGAGGCCACTTGACTCATTCATTCATTGAGCACCGCCTGGCCAGGCCGAGCTCTCACAGCGCTTTCTTTCTAGCGGAGATTATCCGCTTGGATTTAGTTTTTCCTTAAATGTAAGTTGCCGCCTGTCAAGGCTCATCTAATAAGCTTCCAATTGATGGGGAAAATCTATTTACTATAACTAACAGATGCATTGAGATTAAGGCTTAAGTCGATGTGGAACTAATTAATGGGATTAAGAATATCTGGGATATAGAGATAAGATTGAGGAACAACTGTCTTGTATTATTTTAAATTAATGAATTGCTTAAATATTGAAACTAAAGAAGGATTAGAAAAAAATATATAAAATAGGGAGAATACATTTCTGTGTACTTCAACATTGTTTTAGTATTATTAAAATTATTAAAATTGAAGAAACCATATAGAAACTCTAAAAACAAAGTAGCTATATGAATATATTTTAAAATAATATATTTTAGATAATGATCACACCATTCAGGGAACAGATTTAGATAGTTTTACTTATATTAAAACTTTTAAAATGTGTTTTGATATTGCAGTTCCCTTTCTATTCAATATATCTTAACTCCTCACTTTAACAGGTCTAAGAGAACTCCCCAATATCGATCCCCATCGTAAAAAAAAAACAATTTCCTTTATGATCTAAGATCTTGAACTCTCTATTAAAAAGAGAGGAAGCTAAACACGCTTAAGCGACATATTTACAGGAAACGAGAACAATGAATCGATAAAAACGTGAGTTAAACTTACATCGCCATCACTCAGTAAGATGCCCATGATTTATGTCCGAATAATTCGCGACTTGCGGCTCGTTTTAGAATGATTAATGGACCACGCACGCAGCTCAGTTCAAGTTGAGGTTGAAGCCGATTCGGATTCGGATTCGGATCCGATCTGGATATATTATGTAGCAATGGTTAATTGATATTGACGGTGTCGCTTGGTCGTTGCCGGTGGGAAGTGTAAATAAATAAGCGAGCGAGTATCACAAATGCATTCAGATTAATTGCAACAAATTCAGAAATGTTTTATTGCACGTTGGCACGAAGTTTTGTTTATTATTTATATGGCATTTTATGGGCCTTGTTGTAAGACATTTGATTAATGTGGCCTATAAAGTAATAAATTTCGTTTTAATCCATTTACGAGCACTCAGGCGATTCCGCGATGCCTCTGTTTTTCGGTTTTATTTGTATTCTTTGTATTTTATTATTTCGAGAGCGAGAGCGAGGGCACAACGAACCGACTTCCTTGAGACGAACAAACAAACTAAAAAACGCCTCAAAGTAAACAAAAACTTAATCCCAAATATCCAGCTCCAGATCCAGTTCCCGGCAGCGACTGCGACTGCGACGGTGACGGTGACGGCGACTGTGACAGCGGCAGAGGCAAGAAGTCGGCGACAACAACACAGAAAGTCAATTTCATCAATGGGCACTTCGCCGTCTCGTTTCTCGCTTCCCCTCGAGCGTGTCCCTTCTGCGGAAGCGAGATGCACTCACAGCTGACAGGTAAAAATTTGTAGGTGCATCTCGAGACCCGACGCCGGCAGAGACTCCCAGCAGCGACGCAGGCAGCGGAGTCAAAAATTAGTCAATTTCATGTAAGTCTTGAGAAATGATCTCGGCGCACACTTGAGCCGGGAAATCGAGGCAGGTCCCCGCACTTGAACGGTAGGCCCTTGGCCACTCTGCCACTCCAAGCCACTCTAATCCGCTTTTCCAGACCCCGAACCCGAATACGAATACGAATCCGTTTTCCGATCGCAATCCCAAATCCCTTTGACAAACAGAGCCCGAGGCGAGATATTGTGGGCACCGATGGCCCTGCCCATTGTCAGCAGCTCATTAAATCGAAGCTGCGACGGGCGTGTGTCGAGTTCCCGGCCAAGGATCGCAGGATCTCGACAGGCTCGATTAATTGATCGCTCAACCCCGAGTTCGAGTGTGTGTGGGTCTGTGTTTATATAGCTCCTAATGGCCGGCGATTAATTCAGATGACTCAAATTGCAATTACGTGTCTAGGAGGATTACACATAATTCAGTGGAAGGAATGTCCCCTGTCCACATGCAATATAATAGGAGTAATATATATAATAGGGACTGAATACAGAAAGGAGTAGGAGTTTACTGGGTAAACAGATATATGGATATGGACAAGACTCTAAGAAAACCTTAAAATGGATTTGATTTTTCCTTTAAAATGTTTATTGGTAATTAATATTATAAAACTATTGTAAACTAGTCTTCTTGTAATATTTTTATTAAGTTTAATTCTCTTAATGGTTTTGTTATGTATTATCTATGTATTTCACTTCTATTTTCAATAGAATCTTAAGTAAATAAACTCAATATTAATAAATAAGTTCGCTACATAAAAATAAGATTTTTAGAAAATTAAATTATTTTGATAAATTCGCTTAAGCCACAACTAAAAATAAATATTAGTAATTTAAAAAGGAGTCTAGGTCTAAGAACTCTAGAGTAAATTATAATTTAAAGCTTAATTCTTCCAAAAACGCTTTCCTCTATGTTCTTCTATGTTTAGATGTTACACTCTAAAGCAAATCTAGTTTTGTTGCCTAAGTGGAAGCCTCAGCTCGACCACAAATCACTCCTCGGCCAACCGGTGCGACCCCAGGAGACGTCATTAATCAACCAATTTGCCTTAGTTTCGGGCAATCAGGCGAAACAAGAAAAGGTTCTGAAATTCGCTCCATTAAAATGCAAAGCCAGCGAGCCGGGAACAAAGGCAGGGCGACGAAAGTCAGTCACAGAGCCAGCCCAAGGTGAGGTACGAAAGATGTCAAAACAGAAACCGCAAGGAGGACGAGTTGGAGAGATGGGCCGGGACGGGACAGAACGGAACGGGGCAGACATGCGCATATTTCAATCCGCGCTGACACATCCTGCTGCGCTAATGGACCTTAATTTGTGAACAGCTTTATATATCATGCGCCAGACCGTTAATGTGATCATCCACACGATCTCTCGCGGCGACCCGGCGTTGAAGGCGGAGCTGGCGCGATAAAGTTTTTATGGAGCTTATCGGGCGAATGCGCGGAATGGAATGGAACTGGCACGCGCTTTCCTGGAAATGGAAAAGCGGCCAGGAGAAAGGAATAAGAAATGCTGCAGCGAGAGTGGAGTGGAGTGGAGGAGTGCAGGCCCATTGAGCCACTGATAACGTGCAGACAAATGATAATTGCCCTGGCTCCACTCTAATCCTGTCCCGGGCCCAGAAGAACCCTTCTCGGGGTCGGGGAAATGTCACCCGAATTTTCAAAGTGGCGTCACCGCGACCCAACCCCTTTCCCCGGCTTTCTCCCACCCCGAGCCCCGTTGAAGTCTTACTCGAGATACATTGCATCGCCATGATCACAGTTTCCATTGATCGTCATCGGCTGCCCCTCTCTCTCTCTGCTCCGCTATGTGGATCTCCCGATCGGCAAAGATGAAAGCGATCTTTATTGGTTTTTGTAGTGATTTTAAGTGGATTTGTGGTTCGATTCTTAATGCCCAAGTGCGCTAGCCCAGCCTCAGAATCGGATTCAGAGTCAACCTCCGCTCCTCCGGCCGCCTTCGATGTCTCCGCGGTTATATCGCTTTTATTCAAATTTGTATGTTTATTTCTTTCTTTATGCGTAATTATGAGAATCTTCCAGCTGTCGTCCGCCAGTCGACGGCGAAGACGAAGACATACTTGGCCCACGGCGGCCCTTGAGTGTTTTAGGCAGTTTGGGGCTTGTAATTATGGACTTTGGTTTCATTTTTAATGTCGCAAACGCATCTAGCCGAGAAAAGGGAGCTGTATGGGAGTGGAAAGGGGTTCCTTGATGGCATTTCCACCGCCGGTTGAAAAAGGAAATGAGTCCGTTTTGAAAAGAAGGTAAGCAAAGTTCTTTGGTGAATGGAACAGGCTTTCAGTTAGGAAAAGAAGTTCCTTATTTTTTATTTAATTTAATAAAAATGTATGTAAATATATGTATATATTTAGATGAGTGTATATTTTATTTTTTGTCATGCTTATTTTTGTGAATTGCCATTGGGTCGATTCCATTGAAGGCAACCTTTACAAATCCATGAATTTCAACAGTTTAAATATTTAATTGAGGCACCAATTATTTAAAATTAGATTCTCAAATTGTATGTATTACCATATTTAAATTTGAACCATTGTGAAGCAACTGTTAGAGATACCATGTACGAAGTTTCGATGAGCTGGTATTTTATATACTATTATAATATATACTATATATAATTAGACAAAATACCAACTTTGATTAAATGCTTGGTGCTTTTGGAAAGGGTTCTTATGGTAACATTAACAATTGGTTTTATATTAGGTTTGACCTCTGAAATCATTCGTTTTCCGACTGTTGAGCAGTCCAAAAGTTCATTTTATTCTGGTGGTTTTTAATTTTTCTTTTTTTCGTTTTTGCTCATTATTTCCCTGCTTTATTTTATTTCTGATTTAGCGTTGTGTATTAATTCTGTATAATTATAATGTATGGTATAAATAAAGTGGGCATTAGCTTATTTCATTTATAATGTCAGTTGCTCTGTATTTCGTGGTCATCCCGCATCCTCCAATAACTAGCTAACTAACATAACCCTCCCCTAACTAAATTATTTTAGGGCTGCTGCCCCTAAACACACAAACAAAAACATCTGTACATACACACGCATTCACCTCTAAATACAAATTGTATATAAAACAGTAGATTTAGATTAGATTTAAGCAGCAAAAAATCACGTACCAAAATAAAAATAAATGTAAATGTAAAGGTTAAATGGTATAAATACATGAATATTAGTGAATTAATAAAAATAATTGACAATTGGAAATCATTTAAGGAATTGTGCGATGTGTGTCTTTTATAGCTTCAAACCAATTTGGCGGCTCCTTTTATCCTGGTGGTTTTTAATTTTTCCTTTTTTCGTTTTTGGTCATTATTTCCCTGTTTTATTTTATTTCTGATTAAGCATTGTGTATAAATATTGTATAATTATTATGTATAAATACATGAATATTAGTGAATTAATTAAAATAACTAAAAATGGGAAGCGATTTTAAGGAATATTTCGATGTGCGTCCTTTTTAGCTTCAAGCCAATTTGGCGGCGATAGCTTACAATTACTTTGAGGTAATCCAGCTCATGCAAATGGAAATAAGTTAAATAAATGCCCCAAAAACAAATGGTTTGAGGTTTTCCCTGCGACACGGATCTGCATTCCTTATCGCACTGCCATTAGGGGCTCTCTCGAGCGGCGACAACCGCGGCAATTACTCATCAAAGTTACTCCCCGAGCTCCACTTTCCCGTACACTTGCCCGCACTCAATCCAAGGAGGCACTTGACATGGCAACCAAAACGCAGTTGAAGTGCGACGGCTACTTACAAATTCCTCGACGAAGAATTCAATTTGAATGCGGATAGATAAGCGAGTCCCCCGCTCCGATGATGATTGTTCCAATCGCTGATTTTGAGTGTGTGTCAGTCTATAAACATCGCCTCGCATAGAGGCGCACTGAGGGCTTATCGGTCGCCTTCGGCAAGGAACTGATGGCGGAAATGGTGACTTATTGCAACTTTTTTTGTTGCTGCTAGGCTGATAATATTCCATTTGTGTGTGCATTTTGTTTTATAATTAATTACCAGCCCGATACGCGGCGTATCTATGCCTCGCCGAGCGCACTTTTATGCTGGCTTTACTTTTTTTTTTTTGGGGCGTGTGAATACGAAAGACTCAAGCGACAAACTCGATTCGGGTGTCCTTACGGGCGAGCATTGATGGCGTCTAAATTAAGCTCTGCTCTGGCTATTTGATCTCTGCCGATACCAGAAATACCTTCTTTCCTAACACTGAAAAAAAGAGTTACCCTTAAGGATGTTTTAATGGAATATTTTCGTCAAAAATGGGCTAGGATAACCGGGAAACGCTTCGATTAATACAAATGTTATGAATTTCAGACGAAGCATTCTTTAATCAGTATTAGCTTTGGTTTTTAAATAATTTTAATAAAACCAAATACAAGATAAATGCAAAATAAATAGGATTAAAAGAAGCTTAATTCCAAACTTGAATTTATTTTATTATTATTAATTTTTAATAAAGTCAAGCTGGGTTTGCCCTGCTTTTCAGCCTAATCGGAATTGAATCTATCTTTTCTCTTGGTGTGCACACTCCCATTATCGTGGACTCTGCTGTTGCCTCTCTTCTCGCCGCTCTGCTAGTGGCAGTGACAAGTTTTCGGCACGCGGGCAGACATATTCCGGGGGAATGTGCCTCGAATGCGCCGCGAATGTGTCTCGATGGTGCCCCCATCCGCCCGGCGGCCCCTGACCAAAGCTCTTAAGTGTCTTGGCGTCGGCGCGGCTTATGTCTTCTCTTCTCCTCCCTGCCTTCTTGGTGACATTTACATTTGTGAGATCAGAGAGAATCAGAGAGAAGCAGACAGAGAGAGAGGGATATGTATAGAGAACCCAAGGAATTAATTGCTGTGGAAAAATCAAGATTTAATCGGCGCTCTTGACTGTGAAAAGATGTCGCCTAATTTTCCCCAGTCTTTAATTAATTAATTATGGCCACCTAATGTCGAAGAGCGGGAAAATGGGCAACGGGTAATTTTCGAAAGTTTTTTATTAGCCTTTGGCGCCGCCCGAGGCTCGAGACTGAACTTTAAGCCTGAGAAACAATGAGATAAGGTTCAACTGCACCCGGAATCGAAATCAGTTTCAGTTTTCCCCTTAACAGAACCGTACAGTTAACGAGCTATCGTTGGGGCCTGTGAAGCCCAGCTTCCTCTAAGACCCCACGATAAGTTCGGAGATTAAGCCTCCTCCGCGAAGGTTCCACATGGCCTCGTTTCGATAAGTCCGCCCTGATACTGCTATCGAAGCGAATAAGGCAACCTTATCGCTTCAGAGTCTTTGTAACCAGGCCAAAAACTATACTATATTTAAAATATATATTTATTTGTATGGAGATATGGCAGGAATTTAATCTGCGTCACTGCAAATTATGTACTTTGATTTGAATTAATTCTATGTTTAGAAACAATTCGAATTGTTGTGAAATAAAAATATATAATTACTCAATTCTCATTATATTCTTCATAAAAATACTCTGCTTAATTTAATATTGATTTAATTATGAAAATATATAATAAATCACTATTTTCGAGATGCTTCCTTGAACCTCCAAAATATAGCACTCTCCCCCCTCTGCAAGCAATAAAGAAATTTTGAAAATAACCCACACAGCAAGCAGCTCAGACTGCTGACGCCAAGACGACGGCTACCGAGAAGTGATAGGACCTCGCCAGGATCCTTCCTATCTGTTGGTCCTGAACCCTGGCTAACACGCAATTAGCCGCCGTCTCGCAAGGCACGGCAGGACTTCCCTTAGCTGGGTCAATGGGTCTCCAGCCCCGGGGCCGCACTTCCTATTGGACCCCGTTCCTGGCCCTGCTGACCTGCTCGATGCAAAGTGCAGCCAGGGACATTTATCATGGCCTGCCAGTTGTTTCTGCCGCCGGAGCACTTTCCACTTGCGTGCCAGCTCTACCTGAATGTGGATATGGTTATGGATATGGACATGGCTACGGGTCGGGCTCAGCTCGGCCTGGGTTTGGGTTTGGGTTCGGGCTGTGTAGGCTGGTGGTCAGCTTGGCGAGCCAGTGTTAAAATTGCATAATTAGGCTGGCTTGTTGCAGTTTGCATTTTCAGCCAAGTGTGTCTGGGGGTTGCTCGAGCAGAGTTGCCAGGCTGGTTCGAAGAATGTTTTTCAAGAATTTTGAATGTTTGTTCATAATATTTTAAGCTTTTTATGGATTTATTGGGACAGCTTAAGTGAAGTTACGGGTTTTCGGTATAGTAAGAAACCTTTTAAAAGACGTTCCACTTATTGTAATTTACAATTGAAATGTTGTAGAAGTTATATTTTTAAAAAGGATACCGCTTAAACCATTAATATTGCTAAGCTGATGTTTTACTTAGTAAATGTAAGGAATTTGCAATACATTAAAAAAAAAAAAAATGTATTAAATATCCTTACTTAAATTAGTTTAATTAAACTTAATGTGTGTGCAAACGTGAATATACTTTTCCTGAAACTGCACTTATATATTTTATTTTATTAAGAACCTGTAAACCCTACCCATTCGATGACCTCGCTTACGATTCTGGGTTAAGATTTATGATGCAATTGCCCAAAAGATTCTCTTGGCCCTAAACTGGAGACAAAGTCAGAGCCATTTAACTAGTTTTGTTTTGCCTTCTCCCTGATGCTTCAAGCCAATTTCAGTTTTATGGCATTTGCTGGCCTCATAAAAGTGTCATAAATTAAAAGGCGCTTAAACACGCACACACTCTCGTCGTCTCGGGACAGGGACCATGTAACCTGTGCCACTGGTCACACGCAGCGCTTTTGACTCATGACCTCCTCCGAGGGCGTCGGGCACCGAGCATAGGCTGGGCCTCCGACTCACCTTTGGCCTGCTTTTATGGCCCCTACAGACCTGCCTTTACTGTTTTCCAGCTAATGATTTTATGGCATTTTTTTGCAATATTTTCCCTGCACTCGAGAATCTGCCGTCATGTTGTGTCATTGTCAACACGGTCCTGTGTCCCCGGGATTCTATTCTCTGGCCACTCCGGCGTCTGGTCCGCCCATTGAGCCGTGCCCGTCCCGCTGTTGTTGTCCTCTTAGTGGTGGCGCCAGCAGTTAATTGCTATATGGACTGGCACTTGTTCGGTTCCAGTACCTAGCCAGGATCGGGAGATTCGGCAGTGAAAGTGAACAGAAAGGGTTGCTAAGGACGTTGGGACAGCGATGCTAATTGGCTAATTGCTTGAAAATCAAGGTGATTGAAAGGGTTGCCAATCCGAGGGAGCTCCAAGGTTCCTATGCAGTCTTAGGGGGTATATTATGTAGTTCAAGGACTCAGAATCTTATCTAAAGTTGACCAGAAAGATGACTCGCAAAAAGAAAGATAAGACGTTTCACAGATGATACATTTCCCTTCACATCTTGTAAAATCCTAATTAAAATATATAAGAATTATATTTAGAATACTAAAAGTAAGTTCTTTCCAACTTTCCCAGCTAGTACTCCTTGTTAAAAGGCGATAAAAGCAGTTTAAATTCATGATTGCTAGATTGAGTCACTTTACGCTCCCTAATTGTTTTCGAATATTCTTAGTCGGTTCTACTTCCCCCATGGTTACGCCTGCCTGTAATTTATGTGCATTACCAAGGAGTTTTGGCCATGTCCGGAGCTGAGACGAGACCCTAATGAATAGTGATACGAGCTAATGTTAATGTTAATTCGAATGTTAATGGCCAGCGAGTTTAGCTGCGCGGGGTCTTTTGTTGGTGGGGCTGCCCGAGCTGGCAATTTATGTATCTGCAATGCAATTGTGCGAGTAATTATGCCGACTACTGTGAGTGCGAGTGCGAGTGCCAGTGCGAGTCATGAAACAAGTTCAGTTTTCAACTGTTTTCCGCTGCCTGCATCAATTAGGGACGGCGCGATGGAAGCTTGAAAGATTTTTGACACTTGGTCTTTCAACGGGCAGCTAATTGAAAACAAAACTGCGCTCATGTCAACTGCCAATGGACGCCAAGTTCATATCAAGCCAAATGGATATGCGCCGCCTTTCCTTTATATTCTGTGACAGCTCAAAAGTTGACCACAAATTTATGGCTTTTCTTGCTATATTTTACGGCAGTTAATGCCTGAATATAAAACTTAAGCGCATAAATTACAATTCAATTAAATTATTGAACAATACCACCACGAGATACGATAATAATAAAGGCCATAAAAATGCGATATACGCTCAGCCGCTAATGGCATAATCGAAAATCGAAAAATGATTTAGTTGCCAAAATGTTTTGTTGGCCGAATTTACGACCCTTTCGCCCTCTTGGCTTCTGTGTATCAGCCAATGCATCTGAGCGATAGCCAGGAGATACCAGAGATCAAACGCAAACGGGTTTATTCAGTTAGATCTGTATCTTAACGCGCTATCTAAAACATACGAACATGTTTAACATTAGTCCGATGCTAATTTCATTGTTGATCCATAAAGATTGTGTCGTGGCTGAGCTTAAGCTTAGCTAATTGATACCACAGATCATACTGTTAATGTCTAATTTAAGCTGCAACTGTTCTCGCACAAAGTTGCAGTTTTGCAATCACCGGAATCGATCATAGAATGGCATCTAACAGCGATCTAATGAGTGCGTTGCCACTGGAGTTCGGAACCAGTTTGGTATATTTTGAAGTGAAAAGTATTGGAATTCAGAGAAATGAGCGTACATGAAGGGGAAATAAATAATAATAAATTTAATAGACATTAATATGTCAAGATATTTCTTAGTTTTTTAAAAGAATTACAGGACTTCCTATGGTTATTAATAACGATGCTTAAAGTGTATGCTGTAACTTTGTAGATCATATATTTATAATTCAATTGATGATAGTTTCAGCACGTTTACAAAGAAACTCCCTAGATAAGATGTGAACAAGATGTGAGTAATTTGAATAACTATAAATATAACTTATTTGCATTTTTTACAAACTGTTATAGAAATAGATTACCCTTTTTTCTTGACTGTAATTGGGTATTTAATCGAATGAGTAGTAATTATAATGTTTAGAAAAAATCGGAACCCCATAAATCAATGATAAATGTGTTTCCATCTGATATTAAATACATTCCAACCATTTAATTTCTGTGATAAGCTAACAATACCCCTTAGACTTTAATACAAAGGTTTGCAAATAAAATTCAACTCACTTGTTTTGGGCTTTACTCGCTGTGAATCTGTATGTTTCCCTCCGATTTGAAGCTCTCCGGATCTCCAATTGCTTTGTTTGATGTATGCTAATGAGGATTCGTATGCCAATTGGCAGTTATGGCACTTAATGGCCTTTTTGTTGGGCGCTTAAACAGAAATGTAAACTGCTTTTAAATCGCATTTATTGTTTCCACAGCGGCGGCGACAGCGGCGATCGTTTTGTGAGTTTTTGTGTTTTGTGTGCGCTTTGATTTGATTTTGAATGGTGGCTGGTGCTGGGTGTCTTTCGCCACAAATCACACGCGATTCACAGGTTCACAGAGGCAGCTATCTGATGGATACATATATTTGCATGAAGTTGCCAAAAAAATCACTCACAAATGCAGAGACACTCGCGCACTATTGGAGACGGCAACCCGTTTAATTAATCAAAATGCGGCCATTAGACTTGTGAGTTTTCCAGTTTCGAATGATATTTATTATTTATTTTTTAGATCCGATGAGGATCTCACTGTTTATTTTCGATTTTTGGCGACGGCAATTCGCGTTCCGCTCGCTTCATTCGCTGCGTTTCGCGTTTCGCGCATAAACGTTCGAAGTCCAACTGAAGCCAAGGAATTTCGGCGGCGGCTCCTTGTCCCTCCGGTTGGTTCTGATTGGAATGGGGAAGCACACTCACACACACACACGCACGCAGGGCACACAAGATGGAGTGAGCGAGCGCGTTCTTTTTGGGCTTCCGGTTGGACGTGCGCTAAGAGAGCGACTGACTGACTGTCAAGGCGGCTGCTCTCGTTCTCTCTCGCGGGCAAACAAACGGGTTCCGCGCACACACACTCGCACACTCGCTATCGCTGTAAAAGTGGGTGTTGCCTTGGCTTCGCGCTCTCTCTCTCTTTTGCTATCAGTGTGGCTACCTTTCCCTCTCTCTCCCGTTGACTCGCTGGCTTTCGTAATCGAAATGTGGCCATATTAAAGTTTGCTTGATTTGCCGTTTAGATATTGGTGTGTGTCCATGTGAGCGAGCGAGTGAGCGAGCGAGAGAGGGAGAGCCTCTCTAGGGACAGCCCACTTTGCGAGGGCTAACGCGGCGTATGCGCAATATCGCCCCAGGCCAATAATAAGCGCTAATAAAGGAAATAAATAACAAAAATATCAGAGCCATAAACCATGGGCTCTGCTTTTAATACTCCGTTTTCGCGAAAGGTGAAATCCGCTTTTTATGTGCACTTTAATTGGCCTTTTCATAGCTCTTCTCGCATCGCACTTAATGGCCATGTAATATAGTGAGTATACTATATTTATATACTTAGCTGGCCCCGCCGCCTGCAATTTATAAGTTTAGCGCCCACTTGTGATTTATTTATCTGATAATGTCTTCATTAAGCTGATTCCATTTACATACATTCGATCGGAATGAACCCAGGAGGTGAGAATAAACAAATTCTTTTCGATTTACAAATTAGTTGTGCCATTCATTTGTCATAATGCAGATAAGGCAATCTGTTTGTGTCGGCTCCGATTCATAAATTCTTATTAGTAGTGCTGCTTCGTTAAAGTACAGTCAATTAGATTGCCTTTAATTAATAGTCTAGCTCGGTGATTCGCATAAAAGATTGCTTTAAGTCCTCTAAATAACAACTCTGATTTTAATACGTATTTTAATTTATATTTTTCATGGGGGGCGAAATTAAATTGTAATTTATTATGTAGTAAATCATGTGGGAATAACCCTTGTGCTGCTTTTTGAGAATCTAATATTAAATGCTTTTAATACCCCTTCCAAGTTTCCAAAAAAACCTATGAGGCAATTTGAATTAAACTAAAAGAATATATTTCTTGAAGATTTATTTAATTGAATTAATGATCAAAGTAGTTTAATTTTTTGTTAAATTTCTTTAGTAATAAAATAATTTCTATAATGAATAACATAATAATTATTAATAATTTATTAAGCAATTAACTTTCCTAGCTATATTAAAATAATACTTTATGAAGGCTTAAAATATAAAGTGTTTTTATTTTCTTTGTTGAACTCGATTAATCAATAATTAAGGCTTTTAGGGATATATGATTTTAAAGATATTGTATGTGCCAACAATTTCTTAGGTCATTGGTTATTTAATCATTGATGGTTTTGATGAATTCATTAAACAAATAATAACATCCATCTAAATATAGTACAAATTCCGTCTAACCCTTGTATTTTTAAATTCCCATTAAAAGGAATGGACTTCCACTGAAGTCTTGATCAATGGACTCCAAGCTATCAAATAAAATGTTCATAATATGTATATAGGGTAAACCATTTTACTGAAGCCCTTTAAGTGACTTGTAATCACTGAAAGTTTCAAGAACATTCCGTGTGACTCCGTTCCGCGGATTTCCATGAGGAATGAGTAATCTGCAGAGATAAGTTGGCATTTACATATATAGTCATAAATTATGCAGAATCTGTTCTTCGGATTGTCACGGCATGACACATTCCCCCCGCAGAAAAACCCCGAAATAATGTGATCTGATTTCAGTACGAAACGTACGCACCCAGAAGCTTTTCTTCCTTTTATTAATTACTCTTCAGCCCTGAAAAATGGACAATTTCAATTGGAATTTCAGGCGGGGACAACTTGATAAGTTTCCCGCTTCTCTTCGTGTCCAAGTCTGGCCTCTGCCAAATGTTCAATTACCACAAATTAAATTTATTAAATGGCGAGCGAGCCGGCGGGCGATAAAGTTCAATTATTTATAGGAACTGCCAAAATACGAGCAGTCCAAATCATAAAGAAAAAAAGGCAGACACAGACACGAAATGCGTTTGCTTCTACCAGTTTTCCGAAGCACTGAAAGAAATTGATTGCGATTAGGAAATACTAAATTGCAGAAATGGAAATATTTAAATGATTTAAACATTAGGGATGAAAAAATGCGAAGAACTTGTGAAAAGCATTGTAAAGAAGTGTAGAAATGGCATTTTATAATTTTTTACAGAACTTTATAGCTCTAAAAAATGTACAGATATTCGCCATATCCAAATATATATTTTTCCCTTAGTGCATGGTGAAAAGCTCATTCAAGGGGCTGGGAGGGATTGCTGGAAAGCCAGCTACATTGAGCTGCAAATGAATTGGACCTGAAATGCGTGTAGCCGTGCGATACCCGGACGGACTCGCGCCGCACGGACATAAAGCGCCGCAAACATGCAACAAAATTTATGCGAAGCTTTAATGAACGAACGCCAGACGCAGGGCCAGAGGGGATTGGAGGACGGGGCACACTCCCAGGCCAATGTCTGGCCAATCGCAGCGCGGCTGCCTCAGCGCCGACTCCACCTCAAAATGGGGCCCAGCAGTGTGTGGCACATGAAACTGGTTTCCGTTGCAGGCTGCCCCGCCGGGCTGCATCGGCGTCCTGCTGATTTCCAGGCGCGATAACCGCCGCGACAACCATGACAACCGCAGACCCGCTGCCAAACCGGAGGCCAGGTCCGGGTCTGGTTTTTGGTTTTGGTTTTGGTTTGGCTCTGGCTCTGGGGTGTGGCGTGTGGCGTGCAGAGGTTGCTGGCTGGGGGCAGAAGCCGCCACACCGTCGCAGCAGGGTCAGAAGTGGTAGAATTTGTAATGGTGGCCAAGAAAGAGCTGCAGGCCGAAGGCAGTGGCGCCTGGAAAAGGGTTAGGTCTTTTAAAGAGCAATTGAGGGCCTGAATTTAAAATTATTATGTTAAAAAAATTTTGGAAAATATTTTTGAGACTAGACTTTTTAAAATAATTTTCTATCTAAAAAATAAAGTAACTTTGTTTAAAAAGGGACTGAAAAACTAAAACAAAATATGTAAAATTCATAAAAATACTTCTGAAAATTACCTGAACCCATTTGAACTTCCTTTTCACCTCCACCCTTGACCGCCACCCAGTCTCAAGCACCTCTTTCTTGCTCCTAAAAAAGTGGGCTGTGGCCTGTGGCCAGGTCTGGACCCTGCTGCGACTCCATCTCCTTGTACAGCCCAGTACGAGCACCAGCAACAGCACCAGCTCCAGCTCCTTGAAGTGGCAGCATGGCCCGGCCTCTGGCTCTTTCGCCTCCATCTCGGGCCTTATCCTCGGCACTGCCATTGCAATTAATTTTGGCATTTTGACATTTACGCTTTTTGTTGGCTCCGGCAGTGGTTCCTGGGCCGTTGCTGGCACTATCTCGAGCATACGCACATACATTTTTGCTCAGGTATGCTGGCGCTCGATAACGAGACATTTTGCCTATATAATTCCGAGCGGAATTTTCTCACGTTGAAGGGTCGGTCCGCAAGAGCGGCGGCGGCGCCACCGAAGGATGAGGATACCTTTAATTGCACCTGGTTGGGACCACTTTTGGGGGCCAGCATTTGAAATATTTCCCCCAGCCGCCAACGTTCGATAAACTAATGAAAAGCCCAGCGGGATCTTAGCAGGCGCTTAATTGAGGAGGATGCCAGTCATAGATTTGCGCTTTGGTTCCGATATGAGCGATGCTGTCCATAAGTGGGAGCCATACATTGTAATTGTTATGGCCAGTATCGGGACTCTCTGCACCCTGGTCCTGGGGGCTGAGGTGGCGCCTGCCAACAAAGTTGTTAAGTATTCGTGATGGTCGTAAAATTTATCGCTTATGGTCTTAATACCGCGTCGTCCTGGTGACTGATCTTAACAAAATGACCATAAAGTAATGGTAAGCCTATTAGGAGAGCAATAAGAGTGGGTTTGCTTTACGGGCTGTTTACATTGTATTTGAAGGGGGGCTAAGATTATTACTAATAACAAGAAAACATTTACTATACTTTACAAAAAATATTCTGAAATCGAAAATAGAAGTGTCTAAAAACATAAAATATATTTTTATATTACAATGTTTTATATTCAGAATTATTGTGTCATCAAATCATATAATTTCCATTGTCTCAGAATATAAATATATTTTTTAAATTTCAACCTCTAATTGATTATTTTGATAAAATGCTTTGTATGTTTTAAATTTAAATAAACCTTCATGAAGATATTTCTTTAAAATAAATTTAAGTAAACCTTCAGGAAGATATTTCCTTAAAATAATTCGCTACTGAGTATATGGAACTATTTTTAGGCATTATTGGTACACTTTCCTAAGTAAAATTTGAAGAAATCTCACAATTAATCTTTGTAAGTCTTTAAAATAATAATATAACTCAATATTTATTTTATTGATAAGTAAGATTTATTTAATATACAATATAATTCAGAAATAATAGCATTTTACATTATTTTTGTGATCCATTACGTTGCCCTTATATTTATTTATTTGATTTACAATAAATTAAGCTTATTATTTTTATTCCATATCAGCTTACATAACCACCAGAAGTTGGTATTGATTTCTGAAAAACTCTGCCATCACTGAAACCATAACTTCCCCGCAGTATGAACAAATCCGAACTGATACCACTAATTATTCCAATTGAATACACACGAGCAACTGGCAACTGTCCAGTGCAGCCGAGTGGAGGCCAACCCGAGGGGATTACAAGATCGCAAAGTGGCCTAGCTGAAGGGCAGGGCTCGGATCCGGCTGGAGGAGTGCCCCTGGTGACATTTAAAAGCTGCAAGTGCATTAGTGTGAAACAAGGATCGAGGCGCCGTCTAAATTACAGTCACCAGATTCTCCCCCTTGTATCCCCCGAGCAGAGAGAGAGAAAGAGGAGTCATCGCGATCAAGATCAAGTACCATTTTCAACGCTTCCTTTGGCGCCACATTTCTGGGCCCGAGACCCAGGGCACCCTTTCCCAGCCTCGCTTTCATCTCATTTTGCCCAGGTTGCATTCCGTGATGCAAATGCGCCGGCAGCGGCGGCGGCGGGGAATGGGTAAGTCTGCAGCTCGGCCGATAAGCAAAGACACAGAAATATGCGGAGGAGATGGGACTGGGACTGGGACTGCGACTGCAACTCCTATCCTGAACTCTTTTCGGGCCTCATCTTTTCGGTGTCTGCCTTCCTCCTCGATAAGCGCCGCATCTTCAATCTTCCTCCAGCGGCGGCGTCTGCGGAAAGCGACAAGAGAGCGGGCCCATCATCATCATCATCATCGTCGTCATCTGTGATATGTTATACCATATAGCGACTGTGGATGGGATGCGGCATATCCATTAGCTGCGTCGCCATCTCGGAACGGAGAACGGAGACGGAGAACGGAGAACGCAGAAGATAATGTGATTTCGGGTCCGAGAGCCGAGAACCAAAACCCGAAATGGAACGAGACGCGCGTGAGTTGTGATAAGGGCGTAGAGACAAGGGAATACCTTAACCCATATCCCCCATCCCGGCTCTCGGGCTCTTCCAAGGCAATCGCATTTTGTCTTTCGTGTGAATTCTTGGAATTTCGATACTTATTCCTAGAACTCAAACTCACTCGACTGCTCCTCTCTCTGGCTGCATCTCTTGTGACGTCACTGGATCTTTGATCAGGGAGTGTCTTTTCTGTTTTTGATGGTGCTTTTGGTTGGAGCATTGCTGCAAGAAACTTATGGTTATGAGACAGGGTAGTAAGTGGGGAATAAAATAATAATAATATTAATTGTATTTATAGAAATTTTAATTGAGTTTAGAAAATAGAGAAAAGAACGCCCAACGAGTTTCTTCATGGTAACTCAGAAAGTAGCATTAATAAAGGTTATAGATATTTTCGTTTTGGTAACAAGTTATAAGTAAACCAAGGGTTTATAACATATTTATTTATTTTATTATTTAGTTACTAATTTATACACTTTGTAGTATAAGAAGGGCACCGACTATATAATAACCTAGTTCTTAGTTCGTAAAAAGCTTTGCATACTTTCTGGCAGTTCTTTCGTATAAGAAAATAATAAGATATGTGCCATAGAATGGAAAAAAATCCAATTTCATTGGGCTTAAGTCTAGAAATCTTTGTCTTTAATATAATAAAATATAATAAAAGTAATTCATATCCTCGTAAAAAGAAAATCTCTTACAGTTCCAACTTAAATCTTTAACAATTTAAAGGGTCTATCTAAAATAACTCTAATAGCTCCCTCCCAATCGTAATAGACACTAGAAATCATCATCAGAAATCTGATCAAGTCTCCGATTCCAATTTATATAGAATCTCAAGAGAAATGCCTGCAGCGCTTAAATATATAGGTAACTAATAGAAACCATTTTTTATTTTAATCTGCCTGTATTAGATCGGCCGAGCTTTGGGCGAAAACAAAAAATGATACACCCGATCTCGGGGCCCGCGTCCCGCTCCTCGCTCCAGCACATGGACTTGCCACGGTCTGCGGCGGCGTCTGACTATCGGCTTTTATCTATTTTAACTGCGCGTTGTTAAAGCGCATTTTCGTGTCGTTTGTCGATTTGTAATGCCAGCCATGAAGATGACGCTGGCGATGATGGTAGCTTGCAGCCCCAGCCCTGGAGGAGATGCCCGCCATCCACCACCGAACCACTAAGCCACCAACCAGGCCCTGACTGCGGCTGCCGCTTTGAAGTTGGCTAAGTGGCGCCTCGCCATCGGGATCGAGACCGAGTTCGAGGCGGGTTCAAGAGGCCGCCGTGCTAGGTGGTCAGCGTTGGCTAATTAAATGCACCACGGGAGTGGGGGAGTTGAGTTGACAGTTTCAACTTTATGTTGGCTTTTATGCCCCCCTTTTCGGTTGGAATAAGATGACCCGGGCATCTGAAAACCCATCCGGATCATATCTGGGAACAATCGTTATTCGCGGCGGCTTAACTGTTATGGGACACGAGCAAATGCGCGCTCGCCTTGGCCAATTGCAATTAACTTAATAGAAATTCAAATGCATGCAAGGCTCCGGAGATTAGCGGATTCCCGCGTTCCCTCCGACGTCGCTGCCGTCGCACGTCTGTCATAATTCTAGCGATAATGTCCGAGGAGCGGTGTCAGGTGCTGGGCGCCCGGCGGAGCGGTGCCTGGCGGGGAGTGGTATCTGAAAAATGGCGCCCGCTGTCGTATCTTGTTGCCTGTCACATTGAATTATTATTTTACGGTCTCCCCGCCTCACCTGCAATTGGGAAATGGAACAGGTTGGCCTGGCCTGGCCCGGTCCGCTGCTAATGTTTCAATCCGATGACGCCGCCGAGGATGTGCCGCCTCGCCACAGGTGCGGCGGCAATTAGTGGTACGCTTATTATGGCCAGCGAGTTATTAAAGCATAAATGCAATTGCGATTCCGATATACTTTATGGCTCTGACGAGACTAATTAGAAAGCGTATTCCGGTAGCACCTCCTTCAGCAGCGATTGTTATAGGGGAGAAAGTCTTTATATCTTTAAGTTTTGCAAATAATTATTTTACTTAATAAAACTGTACTTTTTAAATGTTCCAGACATAGAGAGTTTTCTTAAAACATTCTAAATAAATAGTATAGAATTTTTTAAGGACAAACATCCAGAAGTGGTGCTCTGTAAATATTCGAAAAAGGGTCCAAGGAGCTTAGAAGGGTTCAATAAAAAAAATATATAATTCTTCGGGGACTCATTATGATTTTGATATCACTTAAAAAGATGTCTAAAAGTAAGCAATACAATTTTTAAGGCACCAAATTCAGAGCAAATTTGTTTGTTTTACAATAACATATTGTGTATACTTTTAGTATACTTTTAGACACATTTTTAAGTGATTTTAGAACGTTAGTGATTTCTCTAGCACCCCCGATTATTTAAAAATCAAAATAAAATCAAGTGGGTTTCAGAATAATGGTTTTATTTTTTCTTAGTACACCTCTTTACCTTAATACTTTTGATTTTTCCTTGCAGATTCAGCTCCATTTCATGTTTATGATAAAAACTCTTATTATGACTTTATTGCTACAAAAAGTTTACTGCAAAATCCTGATAAATTCAGGAAGGTCTTAGATTTAGTCAACGACAATTCCATTTTTTTTGGTATATTTTTTTACAAACTCTCTCATAATTTGGTTGCTTTAGAAGATTTTGATTTAAATTCATACCTCAACTTTTCACTCAGTACTCTCTGAACCTCTTAAATCCACTTACTGGAAATGCCCAAAAATAGCTCTCCATGAGACCAGATCGGGCTCGGAGCTAGTCCATTTCATTCCATTCCAAATCGAAGCCATTCTTCCAATCCATTCCACTTGCACAACTTGACGCTGCACATAATTTTTGCCAACACATTCCATAGCTGCCGGGTGCTGGGGCCGCCGTCTCATTACTCATTCGCACCCAGTGCCAGTGCCAGTCGCTGTCCAACGGAGGTCTCTCCTCTTAGGCTCGGAGCTCCGTCTCGTTTGGAGCGCCGGCCAGAGCGGACGCTAATAAAAGCGGTCGTAAAACAAGTTTGCCTAATTGATCGAGCGTACGCCAAAAACAAAAAGAAGGCTCGGACAAAGAGCGAGCCGAGCGAAGAGCCCTGGCCAAGGCGTTAATACTGTGCCTCCTTCGGGGGCTCTCGGGCAGCGAGGAGAACTGGATTGGGACTCCATCTTCGGGCAGCAGGGGCAGAGTCTGAGGCAGAGTCAGAGCCCGAGTCAGAGTCGGAGTTGGAGCATTTTTGCCATACCACCGAAAGCAGATCAAAGGCAGCGGCTGCAGGCGGTGGCGTTACTCGGCGGCGGCGTTGTGCGTCGACAGGCTTTTAAGCGATGACACCAAATCGCTATTTAGACACTGCTCCAGGGTCCCGCAGCTCGCAGCTCGCCTGATCTCGGTCCCGGCTTGTTGAGGTTTTAAGGTCTCTCGCTCTGTGGTCCGTGGGGGTCATTAAAATTAATTTGGATCAATTTGGCCGGCTGCCAAATTGTTGACAATGAAATATAACCAGGCCGGGCTGAACTTGCGCGTCCTGGTAGAGCCATCAAAGTCCCGCGTCCCCTGCGTTTACAACTTATTTATTTTGTAGAATAAAAAAGCGGCTTAAACATACAAAATCGTAGGCTTCTTTATGGGCTCGTTCGGGCTTTTCCTTTCGCTAAACTACCTCTACAGTACTCGATCCCATCCGAACCGATGTGATCCTAAGTGGTTGGCACAAATCATTTCAAACTATTTGCTGACTAACTGAGGCGGAGGCCGGGCTGGGAAGCCAGGAATCTTTTCAAGCCATCCTCTTGGCCGCGCTTCCTTCTGCTTTTAACTGGGACATTGGTCTTTACATCGCTATGTTCTAGGCTAGGGCTTAAATAAATATTTTGGCAATCTTGAAGTTTTGGTTAGGTTTACGTTAGATTAGTTTAGAGCATAATTAAGTTTAGGATATAGCTTAGTTATTCGAAGATCGCTCCGGCAGTCCAGTGCGTGTGATCACGCTGGGGGTCAGATCGCTGTTGGAGCTGCGCCCGCTCTCAATACTGGGTACTCTGTAGATCCCAAAGAGATTAGAGACTGGACAAAAAGGAGGTTACTCCCAGGACTTACGGCTGGACTATCTGGCGATTAATGGTCACCGTGCTGGGCAGATGCGGCGACTGGCTCTGCGGCGTCGACTGCTGGCTGTAGGGCGAGTGGCTCTCACCGGTCACGTGGTGGCGAGCGGACATGTTCAGCGATCCCTCCGAAGTGGGCGGTGCCGCCGAGTTCAGCGAGATGGCCACCACCCGAGGTCCACCGGCAGGACCCGTCGTCGACATGTCGTGCAGCTCCGGACTGGCGTTCTGCTGGCCACCACCCAGCATGCTCACTGGCACCTGTGACGGATAGAGCGGACTGTTGGCCATCAGATTGACACCCTGCGCCATGCCTGCGGTGAGGGGGAATTGGAATAGGCCAGGAGTTGGGATTAGTCTATGGTTCACTCTTATCACATTCCGTTAAGGGAACCGAAACCTCTCTTTATGGGGACACTCACTTGGCAGCGGGGCCCGGTGCATGGGCGCTCCTCCGTTGTTCTTCGGCTTGCGCTTCCGCTTCTGGATGCCCTCCTTCTTCATCGAAAGCGGCCGGTTCATGTTGTGGAGCTTGAAGTACAGCCCGCAGGCGTTGCACACGGGATTGCCCTCGTTGTTGCGCCGCCAGAGCGTCGTCGAGTTGGTCTGGCAGTTGGCGCAGGTGACCCCATTCCGCCGGTTGTTGGGGGCGGCGGCAGCCTTGGGCTTCGCCTGTCGCTGCGGCATCCGGGGGGGCATCCGCATGAAGGGCGGGCAGTTGGGGCAGAAGTACTCGGAGGTGCCCTTGCGCATGTACGGCAAGTTACAGTTCTCGCACTTGAGCTCGTGATTCGGCGAGGATGTGGCCGAGGCGGTCACCAGGCTGGCCTCGTACTGCGCGATCCCGCCGGCGGATGGCCAGTGGGTGGTGGGCATGTTGCCCGAGGCGTACTCGTCGATCACCTGCGGATGGAAGTTGCCCTGTGAAGGAAGGTTACACATTTATAAATATTTAGGATACCCTTCAACCAAGTCTGGACTTACGAAGGACACGTTCTGGTAATCCGGCGGGGCTGGCGACGTCCACAGGGCCTCGATGGCATTGTTGCCGTCGGGAAAGGAGATCGTCTGGAAGGTGGTCGGTCCCGCCTGGCGCAGCGAGTTCAGTCCGGACTCGGACTTGGTCAGGAACTGCCCGGTCCCTGGCACCGTGTAGATGGTATTCGTCTGCTGCAGGGCCGCCGCGTAACTGTTGCTGCTGAAGCTGGAGCTGGGCGGGAAGGGGGCGTAGGCGTTGCCCAGGTCCGCGTATGTCTTGGACTCGTTGGCATGCACGCTGCCCTCCACCACAGGCGCCTCGTAGTACAGGCTCGAGGTGGAGGTCTCCGGTCCGGCGGTGCCAAAGCGTCCATCCTCCGTGACGTAGCGCACAGCGCCGCCGTGCGAGCTGCTGGCTATGTGGACGGCGGTCGCCGGGTGCTGGTGCTGCTGCTGCTGATGTTGCTGCTGTTGCTGTTGCTGCTGCTGCTGGTGGTGATGCTGCAGTGCCTCCGCTTCGCTGTTGATCACCAAGGCGTCGCCGTAGCTGCCTCCGTTGGGCGTGGGACACTGCTGCTGCTGTTGCTGCTGCTGTTGGTGCTGCTGCTGCTGCTGCTGCTGGAGTTGCTGCTGTTGCTGTTGCTGCTGCGACTCGCCCGGCACCTCGCCCTTCTCGATCGTCTCGATCTTGATGGCCGTCACATCGTCGCTGCTGCAGATGATGGAGCCAGTGGAGTAGGCGTACAGGGTGCCCGCCGGTGCTCCGGCAGCCGTGGTCACCTGCTCGGGCACCTCTGCGTTGCGAGGCGCCATCTGGACGTAGTGGGTGGCTCCGGGCGAGTGGTGCGAGCTCCGCTGGTACTCGATGTGGCTATCGGGGGCGGATCCCGAGCTGGCGCTGCTGGCGTTCGTGCTGGGCTCTCCCTCGCGCGCCTCGTTCAGTTCACTGCGGGAAGGGGAGTCAAGGGTTAGGATAAGGGAAACCATAAAAGAGCTCCAGCTGGAGCTTGGAGAGTTCCCTAAGCATCCTCAGTAAAGGATTAAGGATGGGACTAAACGTAAGCAAAGTACTTACAGTGTTCCCGCTGTGGTCAGGATGCGCCTCTGGATGCGTGGCACCACCACGTACTGCTCCTCCGGCTCGCTGACGCCCGCCTGGCTGGTCTGTACCACCACGCCCACGCCCACAGAGGTGGGAGGTTGCTGCTGCTGCTGCTGTTGCTCCTGCTGCTGATCCTCCAGGGCGCTGGCCGACTGCTGGGAGAGCTGTTCGGCTCCGTTGCTGGTCTCTAGCTTGATCTTGTCCAGCAGCTGGAGCTGCTGCTTGGTAAGGTTCTGCTGTTGCTGCTGCTGCTGTTGCTGTTGCAATTGTTGCTGCTGCTGCTGCTGCTGCTGCGTTGTCTGCGCTTCCATCTGCAACGAGCAAGCGACAAGTGTTGAATGCCCCGCTCGACATGGCTCAAAAGTGTGGCTCCAGTTCCGGCCACACAGTGCGAACTGGCCGCCCCGATTTCCGCCACACGAAAGTCAACAACAAGCTGCGGTCCCGGCCCAGGCCGACTCCGAGCCCGACCTGGACTTCAAAGGGAGCCGCCGCCCGCTCTCGAGCTCACAGCTCAATTTGTCGCCTACAACCGTAGGGTACCAGAGGAGCCTCTCCCGCTCAGTGTCAACAGTGTCGAACACATTTTTCACTTTTATTTCGCTTCATTTCCACCAGAAGAAGAAATGTTTGCTCACAGAACCCTAAACCCGGCTCGGTCTGCGTCTCCGCGGTTTCGTTTTCATTTTTTGTGTACCTATTCGGGGTTTTTTTCTCTTTTGTTTAGTATTTGGTATTTGGCTTTTGGCGGAAATAAAAGCTGGCCATAAAATCGTTTTGCCTTCACCGCCGCACGTCACTCGCATACGGTTTATGACCTTATTTCATTGGGGGTGGCACTTCCACCTCTTCCACTTCCTCCAGCTCCACTGCCTCCCCATCCCCATCCCCACGCTTGTGTCAACACATACGATCGTCACTGTCACCTGATTCACCACAGCCTGGTCTTCGCCAGAGTCATATAACTCAAAGGCTTTCAGGTGGGTTTGCAGCGAAACTATAACATTTGGGCCCCATAAACCATGTTTGTGTCTATGCCCAGCGAATGTTGGGTAAACACCGATTCGGGAATACCCAATGCAATATCCAGGGACAGCAAGTTGGAGATTTGTCAGCAGTTATAGAAGAGTAAGGTGTTTTCTTGAGCATAATGTTTTAGTTATTTTATAATAAATATTACTTTTAGAGGTACAAAATATCTTTAGTTCGTGATAATTCTTTGAATTATGCCTTCAATAAATTTGGAAAATATCAATGTAATATTCAAGGATAGTTAGTTTAAGTAAGGTGAGTAATTATCGAGAAGGAACTCTTCTACTCTAAGATAACACATTAGGTTTACGATTTCGTTACTTTTTTATTATTCTTCTTAATTATGTTTTAGCAACATTTTTTTGCATTATAAAGGTTTTAAGTTTAAGTGAGAAGACATTTCATAAACCTTTTTTTAAAATGAAATAAAGATGGTGTAAACTTTATATCACTTAATCCCAATGACAAGTTAAATCTTCATTTTTAATTATTTCTGCAATAATGAAAAGAACGAAAATTCAGCCAAAAAATATTTTTCCTAGTCTGAATATAAATTTATATTATTTTTTTTTTATAATGAGGTATTATAGTTCAAACTTTAAGTAGCCTTATATTTAACAAAACAAGGATTTGTTGCCTATGTTTGACACTTGGAAAGGCAAGAAAAAAACCCACACGTTTTGTTAAAACGTAGGAAAAAGTAAGAACTTCCAATAATATTTTTGGGTTTTTGGGTTTTCAGTTGCTAACTCAATGAAACCCCATTCTTTAAAGCAACCCCACAATTAAACCACAAAAAAAAAACTCCTACAGGTGTACCTTCCATTAAATTATAATTGATTCATTTACGCGGAAAGTTCCGCTGACTTGCCCGAAATGATTGATACATACTGCGTGAGGATACAACCTAAGGCCGACCCGACCGTGATTCACTGAACTCGTGGATGAGTTAGCGGGTCGTAAAAATGAAAAATTACCCGCTTACTAAGTACAGTCCAAAGTCTGACTATTTAAGCAGAAGTAATGAGGCGGAACTTGAGGTTTCAAAGAAAATTGCGTGTAAGGTTATGACGTCCGCAGAACCTAGAATATTACGAGTTAAAGGCTTCTTGGGCCAAAGTTCGGAGAATTCCCTGGATGGAGAGAGTGCGAGATAAAGTGGTGCAAACGTCACTCTGACAATCGGCTGGCCAACTGCAGATAAACCCGACTTTGAGTGTGTATATAGTAGTACGATAGGTACTGTATATGCACGTGCCATGCTTCGCGGGGAACGTGTACCGCGAAAAGTTAAGATACTACGGCCGAACGATACGGACAATATCTTATCCGGCGCTATCAATGTACATAATCAGCTGCTGCTGCTGCTGCTGGGACTGGAACCGAAACCGAAACCGAAACCGAGTCTGAGAGGTCATGGTTTCCCTACGTCACCGATGGGCACAGATAAATCCAAGAATTACAATAAGTTGGGCAAGCCTCGTCACCCCGCGGCGAGTGGCATGTGCTATTTGCTCGGCTTAGTCAAGACTCCGTTGCGAGGGAGTGCCCTTACTTATGAATGAAATCGGCCCAGTCACACCCACAGCTACATACGTATGTATGCCCCGACTTTATCTATATAAACAAAAGATATTGGCTATATGTAATCGCACCTCGTTTCGCTTTCGTTGAGCTTGGGTTTGTGGTTGAGCAAATCTCGAGTGCAGGTCTGACCCAACGCGGCCGATGTTACTCTATTTTTAAAGTAATGCCTTAGACCTCGAATTTCTATATATATTTCTATTGATAATATATGAAACTCTATAATTAATACAAGTAATTCGATTCAAACTTGATTTTTATTGCCAAAATGTGTGTAGAAAATGTATTCTACAAGTAATTATAAATACCAGAAATTGTTAGAGACCTAAATAACTTAAAGAGTACAATTTATTTGGCTTTGTTATACCAGTAAACCATTTTTAAGTATTTAAATCTCATAAAATATTCATCAGCTTACATCTAATATATAAGACTCAGAGATATTTTTGTATTTTAAAACATTTAAAAACTATTTTTTAACACATTAAGTTAAAAAGGCTTTTTTATATGGAAGTGAAACCATTGATTATGGTTCGTGTTTGACAATGCAATCTTTTTCAAAGTTAGAAATATTTATGATTTCTTTCTAAAGCATTCGTTCAAATACCACTGATTAAAGTAATTTTACAACGATTATTGCCAAGAATGTAAAATATATTATGGAAGATTTTAAATAAAATATTATTAATATTATATTCAAAATATTAATTAAAAACTGAGAATAAAAATGTATCGTTTACTTGATAATATCCATATAAAAATATAGTTTTACGTCATAATTATATTGGATTCTAGGTGCAAACATTTATAGATTTGATACAATAAGAATTTGATATATTAAACTATGAAAAAATGGTTTTTATAAAATTGTCAGGTATTTCTATTATAATCGAAATATCAGCAGTAAAAGAAGTTACAGAAAAACCCCGTAGACCTCTTTTTAGATAAAGTAAAAGCAATTCCCTTTATAAAACAAAAACTCAGACATTGGCCGGCTCTATCAGCCTAATGCTGGAAGATCCCTCCGATTAATTAAAGTCCATTGCAGTTGGCTAATGAAAGAGCTAAGCGATAAGCGGCCCATTGGCCAGCTGCATTTACAGCTCTATTAAGGGGCCATCAATTGCAACGGATAGCAACCTTTGCCCCGAGAGAGCCTTTTCCCTATCGCTATCAGCCAGCCGTCAACTGTCAACTGGCGACGCGTGTCTAATAAAAGTATCTGCAACTGGAACTGCAACTATCGATGCCGCCATTGAGCGTCAGTTAAGGGACTCGGCTGCCATTGGCCAGTTGGCCACTTCCGGCAGGGAAAGTAACCCCAAGCGGGCCTAGGGCTGGCCATCCTTCGTTCATTCACAAAGCCACCTCAACTCCGAAGGATAGGCTCGGAGCCAGGACCAGGACCAAGGCGAGGTGATAAGATTGACATAAATTTCACATTATCCGTGCTGGCGTTAGGTAAGTCCCAACAAGGAATTGTCCTTTTTTCATGAATGAAGCCCAGTCCGGCGGCTAGCGTGTTTCACATTTTATTTCTCTTTTTTTACTTCGTTATTTTGTCAAAGGTATTTTGACGCCACCTCCGCCGATCGCAGCTGAATTTCTGGCCTCATAAAGATTAGCCATCTTTCCACATTTAACTCACTTTTTTGTTGCCTTCGTTTTGGGTTTCGTTTCCCTAATGGGTTCTATTCGGTTCGGTTTTTCTTCTTTTAAGAGCGAACCGAACCGAAAAAAATAACTAAAGTAAGTGTCGCAGTTTTGCCGCTGCATCCCAGTTGCGTTCGGTGAGAGCCAGATGAGTCATTCATTATAAATCAATTTGTCTTATCTCATTGACGAGCCCCGTATCCCGGCGCTAAGGCTGAAATAAACCAGGACAGCTGCCGTTTACTGTTTTGAGACTTGAAATTAAATGGATTGAAATCGTTTTCAGATTTATAACATTAAAGGATGCTGCCTTTGAAAGCCCTTTATAAGCCCCGAATTAATAATTATTACTTATTTATTAGCAGCCGATCTATAAACTTTAAAAGCCTGGTTTTTATGACCCTATATGGCTTGTCTCTTTAGCTTAATGAACTTGTGTGAGAAAACGTTAAAAACTTTTTATGATCTTGTCTGTTTTAACAAAGTTGAAATGATAGATAGGCTTGTAGAGATCTCATAAATTGAGCCTCAAAAAAGGTATTTAAATGTGCGTTAAAAGAGCTCACGATTAGTTGTTTAATTTTCTCAAATAAGCCACTTTGAATATGCATCTCATTTATGGCGGTTTTACATTAATTTTGTTATTAAAAAAACTTGGAGGGATATTGACGAGCAAGGAAATTTAATTTTAACAAAATACATATAAGTAATTAAATAACTTCAACTTCAGTTATTATAAATAATATATTTCCTGCTGCTTATGTTGTCACTAAAGTCACTTTATAAGCACTTTAATATTTAAATATTCTGGTTTCCTTTTCAGTACCCACCTTAAGCTGCATTGTAACACCCGTGGAGATAGTTTTGCAGACCATCAATGTTGCTTTTCGCTCTGTTTTTTCGGGGGGATTGTTCCAGCCAGCGTTTTATCTAAGTTTGGTCTTTATCACTTGTGTGTTGTTTCTTTACTTTATTTTCTTCTTTTTTCTTTTAGAAAATTATCACATGCACTGTGCTGGTGTTTGGTGTTTGGGGGTGTCCAGTGTTTTGGCGGCACCGCTGCCTTTATCAATCCGTGTGTGGGGCCTGAAAAGTGGCGCGAAAATGCGAGGAAATCGATCTCGATCTTGGTTGTGGCCCGCGCGCAACCTTTAGCGAGTGCTATTTTTTCGAGACCAACTCTGGCTGGGTTCTGAGTTGTGGGTACTGTTTTTTCTGGGTTCTGGGTGCTGGGCTATGGGCCCGGGCTAACTGAGCACCTCCTGAGCACAACGACGACAACAACGACGACGGCGACAACGACGACGACGACAACGCACTGCGGTGCCCGCCGCGCGTTCGCCTTTGCCGCCCAATTAGGCGCTCACACAGACGCACATAGCACCTCTGCGGTTGGGCGGACCCACACCTGTGTGCGTCCGTGTGCGTGCGTTATGATTTATTCCGAGCGGTATTGGTTATCTTATCGCCGCACACCGCGGCCGGAGCAGATAACGCGGGCGAGATAAGTATCCGTGAGCTACAAATTGCGCCTGCGTGCTCGGCTCCGAGCAGTAACCGTAACCGAACCAAAGTTACGAAGTTGACGGCCCGAAGAGTGGCGTCAAGAGCCACCAGCCGGCACAGAACCCATCCCCATTCCCACTCTCAACCCCATTCCCATCCCCAATCCCCAATCCCCCTGTGTTTGTCAATTGTGCAATTTAGTCTAGCGCATTTTCTAATTGCACTCATAAAACACTTTTCTGGCAAACTAATAAACCCGGCCAGGCGTTAGTCAACGTCAACAGACTGCCTTTGGCCTGGGCTTGGGCCTGGGTCCGTGAAAACTGGGTCTCCTCCACATGGGGACCTGTCGCCGTCTGGGCCTTTATATGACCCTTGCTGGCAAGCTCTTGAATGTGGGCCGGCTCCGACTGCGCTCCACTTTCCCACTTCACAATCGGACGGCTCTCGAGTGTGGTAACTAATGAAATCGACAGATACATATACTCAAAATCGATGAGGACAAGGCACACGTGGTCGAGGATCAGGTGCTGGGAACAACACACATATTGCAAAACCCCTGAGATGTCAGATTAAAGTTGGCGATTTCGAGAGTGTGAAGTGGAATGCTTGATCGGAGAGATCGGAGCTATAACTCAGAGATACTTCCTTTTGCCTTTTTCATAGAGAAAACCTATTAGCTTGATTAATAACTGAAATTTTCCAGACAGCTTTCACTCCCTTGGAAAATCTGCAATCTCCGAGCTAACATATATCTGGGACACCCAACCAAGCTGGCGTAGCAAATCATAAATTGTTTATAGTTAAAGTCATAAAGCAAGCAGATATATGAGGGCCATTAACATGCAAGACTCGTCTCCCGCCCAGAAGAGTTGCTTATAATGCGACAATTACGGGCATTTCCTCCCCCTCCCCTGAACAGAAATCGCTTGACGCGATAATTTTAATTGTTGCAACTCATGTGGCGCATAAATCATGGGCAAATCTTAAGAGCAAAACCGGCAGACAAAAAGTATCTAATAGCTGGCCGTTGCAAGTAGCTGCTGCTGCGTGTCGCGAAATATCTTCGCCGTGATTAATCACTCAAAAAGCTGACAGCAATGCAAAGCAGCAGCCGCCCCTTTCCGAATCATTCGATCCCCAAGCCTGACAGGCCCCGAGTCGGCTTACAAATGGCGCTACACGAATTCAACATTACAAGCGATTAATACCGGAGTAGGAATCGACTTCGAAGGCCTCTAAAAAATAACCTGCACACAAAGAAATATATATTTTTAAGTGGATATCTGTCTTTTAATATGATAAATATAATATAAACATTCCTTTAATATTAATTTATACAAAAATGATCAAAATATACTTGGCATTATATCATAATATATATTTAAGCAAGTTTTCCAGTGGCTACGGTTTAAGTCTCACATGCGAGCGGTTTCTTTAGGTTGTGTTTACCTCTAAATATTTTCTTTAACATTTTTTATTCCCCTCCAATTATTAATTTCGTTCCGTGTAGGTCTTGACTTCAGTCGCCCTCTAAAAGAAAATCTTCAGTCGCCCTCTAAAAGAAAATCTGGAAAACCAGAACTGACTCACTGCGGTGGCTTTAACCTGGCAGAGCCGGGGCAATTAATACCCTAATTGATGGCACCGCCGCGCCTAGCTTTTGGGCGCTTTGCCAGCGAATTTACGACCCTAAGACACAGGACTTAGGGGCGGCGAAACGGACAGAGACAGAGACTTAAGATTGCTGACCGCACCGCACCGCTCCGGCTCCGGCTCGGTATCGTGCCCGGGGAATCGCACACCCTTCAACTTGTCCACATCCGTGCAGTTTCAAGTGGTGTGCCAGCAAACCGAAGCTGAAAGCCAAAAGCCAAAAAGTTATCTGGCCATACAAGTGTTCTTGGCCAGGTGACAGTATCGCCGCCGATCAGTGGCTGGAATGACGCTGAGGAATTTAATTTATATATTGTACAATTTTCCTCACTTGCTCTGTCATAATAATATTATATTTTTTATTTTCTGTTTCTTTCTACGTTCTTCGCATTTTGTTTGGCGGTCGAACCGAGTTCGATAAGGGGAAGCACTCTTTGGAAATTAAACGCCGAGCGCCAACAAAGGCGTGCGCCATAGTTTTAATTATAGCCGACGGCAGGGGTGGAACGTATATGTGCGCGTACCCTCGATCCCACCCCCGGAACGTTGCCCAATCCCGGCCAGGCCGCAATGGCGTGGCTCAATCGAATAAAATGGAAATGGATGGGGCAGTGGAAACTGAAATGGAAGTGCTGTAATGGCTCTCCCCTGCGGTGGACGCCTGCATTCTGCAGGCAAATTGGGTTCAAGTAAATTCTATTAACCCGCCGTGCCGGCTCCCACTCCGCCGGGGTCATAAATCATCCGGGCCAAGGCACGCTACCGACATTTCGGACATGAGTTATGAAGATTGGCATGGAACTGGGCTCCGCCAGGAGGCCAGCAGGAGGAGCAGGAGGATCGGTTCCTTGGATGGAACTGAAAGTAAAGCTTTCTTTGTTTACGCTCTGCGGCGTTGTCACTTGGTTAACGAACCTTCATTCGTATATTTATGGATCGGGGGGCACTCGGACAGTGATGTATCTTTCGCGTGAGTCAGGGGAAAGTTCAGATATCGAAAAAGAAAGGAGAGTTATTGTGCCAGTTCTGGGTTTAAGTCTGAGGAAATTCTTCAAAGAACTAACAAAATTATATATTCTATTTTTCTTTTTGATTAAATTTTTGTAAGATATTAAGTTTTTTATTGAAATCAAATATATATGGAGAAAAAGAAATTACTACTGTATTATGACAGCTCAAGATTATTTGTTATTATCGCAGGCTTTTGCCTGATAGTTTTTATTAAAATATTAAATAGACTTAAAAAAATTTCAAACATCTGGAAACGCTTTCAGTTTTAAGTGATTTTGTTGTAAATTAAGTAATTAATCCTATAGAACGATTATTCTTAGATTAAGTTATAATTCTGAATATATTGTTAATCATAATAATGAATTCAAATATAAATCAAAACCCTACATCAATATAAACCAAAGATGTATTATACAATTTCAAATTAGAGACTTTTTAAGAGTTTTTACCACGGAAAACCAGTACCAGTACCGAGTATCTATAAGACTCTTACTTAACACTTATAAAAAATCTAATAAACATTTTTAGGCAATCATATTTAAATATAAATATACATAAATAAGAGCTACAATCTAGGTATAAGTCTGAACAATGGTTATTACCAGTTAAAGTCAAAGTTCTGCAGGTATGTTTATTGACGTATAAATATTCCTATTTTGGCAATGGCTACTCAACGCTGACTTAGTATGCTATAAATGTGAATTAACATATGTTTCTGTTCGAAAGTAGACCCCAAACACAGGTTCCCTGCCTGGGAGCCCCGGGAGCTAGCTCCAGATGTACTCCACTGCGATTGGCAGTGTCTCCTCTTCGGCGTGAGACCCTCTCCTCTTCCTCCTCACTGGTGTGTGTTCAATATACGCACCTTTGTTTGCCAGCGAGGCCAGGCCGCAATGACTCATCATTATAACCGGCAATGGCAATCCACAATAATCCGTAAGAGGAGCTCGGTGGGGAGCTGCTGTCATTGTTGTTTTTGCACAGCAGCGGGACGTGGCAGGGAGGCATCGACATCGACGCCATTAACGTTAACAATCATGGCTACTGGGGTTGATTGGGATCGCTGCTGGGAGTGGGTGCTGGTTAACAGACGACTCAAGCGACCCCAAAAATAACGTATTTACAAACATTATTTATTACTTATGAGAGCCGACATTTTGTGGTTGTTTTTCGCCTTTTGTTTCTATCGAAGCCACCGAAATCGAACCTAACCGATAAAAGCGAGATGTTTTCAGCCATGAGAGATTTATGGCGGGACTTTGGGTCTTACTGCCACCGATGTGGATCGAAACGGAGTCGCAACGATGCGGCTTTTCCGCGCCCGGCCGAGGAAATGCTCCTCCGGAATGCAGGGAAACCAGGGAAACACTCGCGCTGATTGCTCCTATCAAGCCAAGTGATTTTTCCTATCGCATATAAGCCGCTATATATATATACACATAGGTGTAGGAACATATCGAATATCTGAGAATAGATAGTGGCCTTAGATAAGTTAACGTATCTTACCGCAGATTTCGACTCTCTGGCGCTCCGGAGGGACAGGCCCCCAACAAACCCAAATCGTAAGTCAATCGGTGGCGGGCTACTTAGCCCAGCTGCTCCTCGTGGACAAACATCCAGCTGGAGGGCAGGAGTAGCAGGCAGGGAGCTGGAGCTGGAGCATTTGCTTAACCGATAATGCCCGTTCCGGGGGAAACCTCTATCTGTGACGTCGCCGATTTCTTGGGCGGGACACGGCCGGGGTTGACCCAGCTAGATAAAAGTATCTAATCTTGGCTTTTTAGCGATACACGACCACCAATGCAGGCGCATTTATAAGATAATGAAGATTTGCTATCAATTCCTGGCGCTGCCTTTGCCGCCGGTAGGATATCGGTATCAGTTTGGGGTATCTGCAGCCAGTTAGAGCTCCAGCTCCAGTTCCAGTTCCAGGTTGGGTCTCGGTCGCGGCCTGGGCCTGTGCCTGTGCCTGGGCATGGCTCTCTCTCCGCGGTCTGTATCAGTATATCAGTGTTTGAACTGATAATGTCCCAAGATAATAAGCGATAATAATTTGAATTTTTCAGTAATTCCTTAAGTTTGGACGCCCAGCGGCATGGAATCTAATCACAGTTGGTGAGTGTAACTGGGATTTTCAACATGGAAACATTGCCTCTGCGCGTTCCTCCCGAAAAATTAAACGAAACGGTCGTCTTTTAGGGGAAATACTAACTCGAAAAGTAATCTATGCGAGAGATCTGTGCATTACCCACTAAATATACCTTGAAAACCTAAAGTGTAAAGTGAATTGTGATTAGTTTTTAGAGTAACAGTCTAATGCTCTACGAAAAGTGTCGAAAGAACTAAACTAGAACTTTATGTAAGCCAAATATGGACAGTTATTCCAAGGTATATTGCTTTTCGGGAATTAAAAATTCGATCTTTGGCTCTTCGATAAGATACTAAGTTTGTGCCGTGGGCCTTGCGTATAAATTTCAGCTGCCAAAGCAGCGCTCAAGTAACACTTGAGAAAGCGAAAGTCAACTTTGGAAGTTAATTAACGATTCGCTGATTAGATTAGAATATGCTTATTAACCGTGCTGGCAGCCCGACTGCTGCTGATACCAGGAAAGTACCCGGACGGCCGGCCAACCGGCCGGCCAAGAATTCCATAGAAATCGCCAAAAACTGAGGTGCCTGAGGTGCACTTTTAGTACCGAAAAAAAGCTCCTATCGATCTTATCCAGCCCCGTGATCTATGGCCGATCGAGGTCGATGTCTAGCCGCCGCAGGGTTGTATTTTTTTCCGAGTTCAGCTCCGGTGACATTATTACGTACCCGTACCCGTGTATTTTCATTCGGTGCCGATGTGAACGTGTGTTGTACCCCTGGCTGTGGCTGTGGCTGTTGCTGCTTCTGCCTCGATTTCATTATCTTAAGTACACATTCTGAAGTACAAACGTCAGTTGGCGATAAGGCCGCGACAACGGCAACGTAACCACCCGAAGAAGACATCAAAAAGCAGTCAAGTCAACAACAAACAGAAAAGAACAGAAACGAACGGCCCAGAAGGGGCGGGGAGAATATGCTCTAAATGCAATCTGTTTGCGCAACTCAGAGACCCAAGCTATATATGGTATATATATGTTACCTACCCGGAATCGGAATCGGAGCATTTTCACGCTAAATAAGTCCCCCGGCCAGCTGTCAAACATTTAGTTAGGTGCACCACAAACCCTGTGGAATACCCAGGAAAACTCTTATATACTTTGTAGAAAATCCTCGCAGAAACTCTCAGAGACTTACATAACCCAGTCAGACGCCTCCTCAGGCTGCTTCGGTTTCTGCATATGGTAAATACCATTATCAAATCATATTATCTTATTTATAAGCATTATCGTGCCACAGATACAGATTGCCTATCTATGGAATGGGCATGTAAAAAAATCATATATACTCAGATATCTTACCGAGTGTGGTTATTTCGTGGCTGGCACAGTAAGTTTTGCACTTTCCATTAAAACGCGCTCCGTTCCCAGTCCAAGTCCGTGGCGCACTTGTAAAAAATAAAGAATAATTATGGTGAGGGTGAGGAGGAGGAAGAGGAGTACGCAGATCGTAAAGTGACGAACCAGAAAAGTGCGAAAATAAAACCAAGCTAAGCAGCAACAAAACGCTTCTAATAAAAAATAAATAAAAAATAGAGCCATAAAATGGCGAACGTCAGGCCGAGCATGAAATCATCGTAAATTACGGACTGCAAAAGTGTGTGTAACTCTTATAAGCAAATGTGGATGGTGGATATATATAATACAGCAAACTTACACTTCTGACAGCCCCTAGCTACTGCCCATATCCTTTGATACCAGTGAAAGCCCTCTAAATGTCAGAGAAATTAATAAACATATAAAAATCTGATGGTTGGAATTCAGTGCCAGTGTTCAGTTCCCAAGAACTCTTCCGATAAGAGAGCTTATGTGGCAGAAGCGTGATAAAATGTAGTTCTAGCTGATTTTTCCTATATACTTCAGGCATTTCCGATTTTAGGAAACTGAATAATAATTCTCGCGTGTTCTCGAGTGTATATACTATATATACCCTTTTGTATCTATCTAGCCTAGTTTGCTTACGAATCGCTGACTTGTTTGCCTGCAGCAAACATTAAAGACTAAGCTCTCATGAAATTAAAGTCAACAAATTCAGGCTGCAGGCTTAATGATTGCCAAACAATGATTCAATGTTTCTTGGGCCTACAAAAAATATAACTAAGCAAATAGTAGGTAAATGAGGCTTTAGTTTCAGGTCTAAATATCAAGGTGCAGTTATGGCAGCTATAAGTGGAAGCTGTGCTACAATATTATGGATTATATTCAAGTATTTGTTATAGGATATAATAACAATTCCTTGGTTTCAACTTAAAGTGAATATGGAGATGGTAATATATTATTTTAATTTATACCATATATTAAACTTATTATTATTATTACTATTATTAAATATATTACATTTTCATGAAATGGTATTCATTTTTAATATATTCCTTATAAAAAAGCAGTCTTGGTCTTTTCTTTCTATGTTCTTCCAAACTTAGAGCTTTATTTATATGTACCTCATTTAGGTTTTATATATACTCCCTTTTTTTAGATTAAAAATCAAAACATACTGAAAAACTGTACATATCTTATCATGATTTGATATCATATGCATTATAAGACAAGGCTATGGGGCTGGCACTATCAATGCTTTATCTGGTCCAAGCCCTGATAATGGCACCCTGACCCGGCGCCTAAAAAAAGAAATAAAACAATCTCTCTTCAGTGAGAGTTTGGCGAATAAATCTGTGCAGCAACTGATTAGCCAGAGATTATGCTTTAAGCCAGAAAGGTGATGAAGTGAACCAATTCTTAAATGAGACCAGCTGACGCAGGGGAATCATATTGGAGCCCCCGAAAATGGTTATCATATGGACACTCTCACGCGGACGAGGGCTAATCGGGCGAGGTATCAATCAGACCGCTGGACGGAGCGGAGCACCTCCTCCTCGGCACCCACTTGAGCGGTGCACGAGCGGCGGACCCAGCGACATGCGGCACTTTTGTACAGTCACGTAGCCAGGCGCGGTTCCCCGAACCACCGAAGCACCGAAGCACCCCAAACCTCTACATCGCCCTCCTCCACCCCTGTGAATCCCCGCCCTCGACGGGCGAACAACCCTAGCAATAAACAAAAACTGTTTTGCCACATGAAATGACTTTCAGATTTTGTTGCTGTTGTCGTTTTGTAACGCGTGACTCCCATATAAAAAGGCAACAACTACAGCAACGGCAACAAAAAACAGCAACGTACTGAAACTTTATTAAAAAAGAAATAGAGCAAAAAAAAAATAAATATAAATAGAGGGAGAGCAGGAGCGAGGAAGCAAGGGCGAGGGAGTGACAGAGACAGAGCGGAGGGGACTCAGCAATGCGACGTTATCTTATCACTGAAAATGTCGCTTTCGTAAATGGCGGCGCACAAAATAATATAATACACACACAGCCCCCACACACAGCCCCCAACGCAGGCATACATACACATACATATAAACACAATTAAGCACACACACGCCGCTATATTGTTTGGTTCCTGCCTGTAATTGTACAACTGTAGGGTGGCACTTGATTCATCCTTCACCATTGGCTCGGTTTTCCATTGAAATTTTCCACTTCAATAGCAGAAAAGGTTATAATATCTTTTTTTTTACATTTAAATTTATTCATTTGTGGGGTTAAGTCCAGCTTAGTTTAAGGATAAGACGTTTGGTTATACATTTTCGAAATCCATTTCTTACTATGGCTGTTTTGCATTATTATTATTTTAATTTAATTAAAGCAATTTAATAGCTTATTTTATTTCTTGAGTTTGCATCATAAACTAAATACTCATATTTAAGTGTTTTATGATTGGTATCTAATAAAATTATATAATTACTACATATGGACAGAATCAATTTTGTGACTCAATTTTCATTTATTTGCCGATGAATATTAATGATATGATATGTAACAGAATTAAACTCCATTAAGAGTGAAGAAAGTAAAGTGAAGAGAAAATAAAAGATAAGAGCAAGGGAAAAATTCAGTAATCATTTTAATATTTCATTAGATTAGTCCGGTTTCCGGAATCTTTAGGAAGTAAAATACGTTATGCTCTTAAAAAGGCTTAGGAAGAATATCAGGGGATAAGAAGCAGCAACTGCAACTACTGAAGCAGCCAGAGGAGGATCTCTTTCCGGGTGTGGACCTGCTGGACGAGTGGTCGGAGGAGCAACAGCAGCAACAAGCGGTGGAGTAGGCTATGGAGCGTAGCTAGGTATATTGCCGCACTAACTAGCGAGCGGTGCAAAAGGCCACATTTGTAGCAAAAAATACAGTCGCTTTTACCCCACTGCGGCTGCTAACGGTACCTCAATAGCTGGCTGCTGGCCAACTGCCACCGAGCAGTGCCCTCTCTAGAGAATTATAGGTACTCTGTATAGGTGTACTTTGTATGGATGTAAATCCATTATTTTGTTGTTTGCTGCATGTTAATTCATGTTCGCATGTTAATATTTATTTTGATTTATTATCTACGTTTTTTTATTTTTTATCGTTTGCCCAATTAGACCATTAGGCAACTTAGAATTTTAGATAAATTAGATAAATAAATATCTGTTAAATTTTAAATCATTTGATTTGGGCATATAATTAAGCTGAAACACCCTGTGATACCCTAGAATGTAAACATTTCTCTATCAATCAAGTTTCAAGGAAAAGGTTGTCAACTTGACTAAACAGTCGACAATTAAAAAGTGTAGCCTACTTTCTTGGGTAACTGTTAGACTTCACAAATAATGTTGCCTACTTTAGGGGGTTTCAGATATTCAAACGAATTCAGCGCTAACCAACACTGATAACTTTAACCCAGCACAAGGCACATTCCACATACGCCCCTTTGGCTGCCAGTTAGAAAAGATATCCCTTTGCTCTATTTTATTCAGAAAATAAGAAAAGTCTCGCTCTTGGGGAATTATGTGACAGTCGTCGTTTTATTTGTTCAAAAGAAATAAAATTAATATTGCAAAGATGATGTAAAAGAGAATGTAAGAGGCTAAAACTTAAATTGCTTTAAATATTTATATCGATAATGGTATAAAAATAGATAAATTACTAACTAAATTGCATGAGATTGTTGGTTGCTTCGATTGTTTTTTGTCTTTTTGGGTTTTTTTGGGTTTTTTGCGCTTTGTCATTGTTTGCTGGCTTAACTAAAATTAGTGGCTAATATCTAGGTGGAATTTGATTTGGGGGAAATCTCAAAGGGTATTTCGATTGGACAACAAATTTAGATTTTAGATGATTTACAACTAGGCCATCGATCTGAATCGTGTTAGCATTGTGCTAGGAATTAAACTAGGTTTTAAATAACAAATTTCGAGTAGTAGGCGACTCGTACCTCGCCAAAAGGTGGAAATGTCAATCAATTTGCTTAGGCGCTATGTACAGATACAGATAATGATGTAATAGAGTTTGGGAAGGCGAAGGCGAAGAAGGAGGAGGGTTCTTGGAGAACGGCTCTCTTGGTATACGCGCGAGACTAAGGGCTATAAATTCTTTGGAGCTATGAGATTTATGATGTAACAGCAGTTTCTTTGGTCTACTCGGGCGCAAGCGTGTGGCCTACTCCATCTTGACCACCGTTTCCCGCTCCACGCCAAACTTGCGCTCCATCTCCTGCAGCTGCTGCTGGGCAGCGTGCATGGCATAGTTGGTGGCGGCCACATGCTGATCGTGGTGACCCATCTGAAGGTGCTGCTGCTGCTGCTGCCTCTGGAAGGCGGCCAGCTCGTAGTGCTCGTCCAGCGAGGTCGATCGGCTGAGCATTAGCTCTCCGTGCTGCTGCTGTGGCTGCTGCTGATGGTGTTGTTGGTGCTGCTGCTGCTGCTGCTGTTGATCAATCTGCTCCAGCTTGATGAGTGCCGGCTGCTCGTCCTCCTCCGCGGTCAGGTAGTAGGGCGGTGAGGCACGGCCCCGGCCCAGTCCCAGCTGATGATAGGGATTCTGCAGGTTAATAATGCTGTTGCTGCTGATGCTGTTGTTGAGGCTCAGCGAGGATAATGTGCTCGATGCCGTGGTCGGTGTTGATGTGCCCACTGACGACGCCACCGTGGAGGACGCTGCCTGCGAGGTGAGCGACAAGGCCTCCGACTTGATCGTGTTGATCGCCGCCGCTGCCGCTGCCGCAGCTGCTGCTGTTGCCGCCGTAATCGAGCTCGGCATGAGGTGCGCCAACAGCTGGTGGTCGCTGCTCCCGCTCCCGCTCCCGCTCACGTTCCCGTTCCCGCTGCTCAGCTGCTGAGCTTGCAGATATTTCTGTATAAGTTTGTTGTTATTTTCATTGCTATTGTTGTTGTTGTTGAAGAGCGTGTTATTGTTGTTATTGTGAAGGTGATGTGTGGGCGAGGATGTATTGTAAATGGAAGTGGGCGTGCCAGGCGAGTGCTGCATGCTGCAGGCTTGCTGCTGCTGCTGCTGATGATGCTGCTGCTGCTGCTGCATGTTGATGGGTGACATTTGGAAGGACGAATTGGGCGACATGTCCAGCCCGGAGCAGAGCTGCTGCTGCTGCTGGTGCTGCTGCTGGAGCGAATGCGTCTGATGTGATGTGGCTGAGGGCGATAATGAGGAGGATGCCATGCTATGGGGCGAGCTGGCCGCCGATGAGTGCTGGTCAGCGAGCAGCTGCTGCTGCTGCTGCTGTTGCTGCTGCTGCTGATGTTGCTGCTGCTGCTGCGATGAGTATGGCATGTATGGTTTCATTTCTATCTGTGCTTTCATATCTGACCAGGTGAGCAGGTGACCAAGTGACCAAGTGAGCAGGTGAGCAGGTGAGCGGGGAACAAAGAGAAAGCAAACATCACGAATTAGGCATGCAAATGGAGTGGGCAAATCATCGAGCAAACTCACCATCATTCACATCCATCTGGCTGCTGTCCATGCCCAATCCCACATTGTGGCAATTGGCCGTCAAGGAGCCGCTCTCCAGCGTGGAGTTCAGGGCGCTCTTCATCTTGGACTTGGACTTTTCGCCCTTGGTGCCCTTCGGCTTGCGCTTGCGTTTCTGTAAGGCGAGAGGAAGTCAGTTATATATCTTAATTAAACTTTAACTCTAAGCTCGAAACTCTTTTATTATTATTTTATTATTTATTTATTATTTTTAATAAACGTTATTAAACTCTAAACTCTATACTCTTTTATTCTAAAATGCTTTAGGAACCTGCGCTTGGATATGTGCCCTCGGCTCCTTACACGAACTTCGTAAAAAGCCGAAGCTCGTGGACCTTCAAGGCCCAGCCATGGGCAGCTCTGATTTATGTAAATCAACATCAATTCATACAATTTTTCATATATTCCTATCAAACCTAGCTTCAGAGTTATGGAAATTCTTTTAGCAAACTTTTAAACTCACCTGTATGGTGTCCTTCTTCATGGTCAGAGGTCTGGCCACGCTGTGCAGCTTAAAGTACAGGCCGCAGGCATTGCACACGGGCTCCCCGGCGGGATTGCGTCGCCACAGCGACGTGTAGGTGGTGAGGCAGTTGGAGCAGGACAAACCAGCTCGCTTCGTGGCGCTCTGGAGGTGTAGGGAAGATGGGAGGATTAGTTAAGGACTTTAAAGATACTCAGATCGCAGAAGCTTTCGTGTGGAACAACTTTTCTATAGCAACACCAAAGGGGTTTACGGGTTTACGGGTTTACGGTTTTACATGGGTTAGTAAGTGATTAGCAACGATTCCGGGCTAGGTTAGTGGCTCTACTCGCTCTACTCTCTCTCTCTCTCTCTTTGTTAGTGGGGAAGGTTGGGGAGTTTCGGTTGGGTTTGGTTTTTGCTTGGGTTCTTTGGTTTTGGTTTTGGTTTCGGTATCGGTAATTAATGAGCGACCTACCAAGCGTCTCGAATTGGCGCGACTAACATGCTCGTCGAGCGTCGTGGCTGCAGTCGCTCCCGTTCCCGTTCCCGACGCGGCCGCCGCCGCCGCCGCCGATGCCGAGGTCGCACCCGAGGCTGGACAGGAGCCGGAGGCCTGCGAGCTGGCGGCGCTCGTGCTGGCCTTACTACGGCCTCCGCCACCACCGCCAGCGGCCACATTAAATGAGTAGTTCTTATAGAAATCCCCGCCTGATTCAGCGGCCACTGGAATTGAGCAATCAGAATGGTTGTTGGTTGTAATACACACAAGGAGCAGAGGTGCTTTTTCGTTCGTTTCGTTTCGATTCGATTCGATTGATTGGTTTTTCGCATATTAAACTAATTGGCATTTCGTAACAATAATAAATTCAATTAATTTTTTCGTTTCTCTTGGAGCTCTCTTGGAGCTCTCTCTTGAAGGAGCTCTTGAGGGGCTTTAAGGGGCGGAGCTGAGCTGAGGCGGATGCGGATTTCTATAAGGTTTCTCCCACTAAGAGACTAGAGACACTAAGGTTCGCACACAGAAATTTTGTTCCACACAAAAGCGTTTCGATTTGATTGGTTTTTTGGTTAGTAACAATTTGTTGGTAGTTTGTTTGAGAGGGTTTGAGGTATTGTATTGTTTTTGATTTACCAATCTTCTAGGCTGTTTAATTAGGGGTCGATTCATGCCGTTCATTTTCATGTACAAGCCGCAGGCATTGCACAGATAGTGTCCCGTGTTATCGCGTCGCCATAATGGGGTTGAAATCGCACCACAATTGACACATTCGCGCCCCTCAGTGAAATAATCGGCATCGAGAAATGCTTCAAAGATTTACATAGAAATATTCGGGAATAAGTCATACATTTTTGCTATGTGTATTGTTTTTGTTTTTTGTTTGCTGTTTGCTGTTTACTGTTTTTGTGTGTGTTTTATATATTTAGATTTGTATTTCTATGGGTGGTTGTTGGCTTTTTGTGGTGTTTTCTTGGTTTGATTTTATCTCAAGAGTTGAAATAAAATTAATTGAATTTATTATAGAGACGTAGGCTTACGACTAACTAGAATTAGGTGATATACATAGACTTAGGGCTAGTCTAGTGAGGCGGTCTAGGAGTTATTTGGACAACAGCTGCGTTTGCTCAGGTTATGCAAATAACTTCTGGCCCAGAGATGGATGGGTGTCCTTCTCACCTTGTGTGTGCAGGACGAGGTTCTACCTAAGGCAGGCAGAAGGAAAGGACCTACATCTATAGTGTAAACCTAGCCTTAATGTGAGTATCTCCTCCCATCTCAGTGGAAACTTACTTGCTGACAGCGATGCCGAGGCGGAGAGGAAGGAGCCCGGATCGACGCGACCCGTGCTCCCGTCCACAGCCGCTGCGGCTGCTGCATTGGCCGCCGAGATCGCTCTTCCGTTCCGTATCACATTGGTGACCACGCCAGCTCCAACGCCCAGCTGCGCCTGTCCAGCTGCCTGCGTGTAACTCAGAGGCTCGAACCAGCTCTCGTTCTGTAGGAAAGTATAAGGAATCTCGGTTAGTTCCAGAGGGGCATCCTTTGCAGGGCTGAGGCACACTCACCTGACCGCGGTAATTGGCCAGCGGAGCGTAGCGATCGGCGCCACTAACAGAGCCATTGGCCACGCTGCTGCCGTACCCAGTGCTGCCGGGCACGATGCGCTGAAAGCCTGGCAAAGTGCCTCCTCCACCGTTGCCACTGCCTCCTCCGCCACTGTGGCTGCTCCTCGGCGATCCGTAGCCGTCCTCCAGGGAGCTGTTGTGGCCATTGACCGCCGCAGTTGCTGCTGCTACCGCTGCTGCCGTGGCCGCCGAGGAGCTCGAGTGGAGCAGACCCACTGGCCCCGGACTGCTGCTGCTGGAGTTGTGGTGGTGCTGATGATGATGATGCTGCTGCTGCTGCTGGTGCTGCTGGTGCTGATGCTGTTGCTGCTGATGATGCTGCTGCTGCAGATGGGCGTGGGTGTGGTTGGGCGACTGCATTCCATACTGCATCCCGTTGGCCGCCTGGGTGAGCAAAGGACCCGCGTAAACGGAGCTGAAATTAAGCAGATACAATTTAGGATTAATTATAAATATAAATTTTATAATGTTCATGTAATTTTAACACATTAAGAGCTGAAAAGAGTCTAGCAAAAGCAACCATGGTGAAGAAAGGTGAAATAATTGTAAGTTCAAGCTGACTTTTAAGTCTTGACAAGGTTATTCTGTGTTCTTGTAAGAAGTAAAGCCTTGAATTTAATTTGCAAAATAAAATCAACTTCATAAGAAGCTCCTTCTAAAAATAACATCAATAAAAATAAAGCATTTCCTATGAAATCTTAGCAACACTTAACTTGAACTCTTAAGTTAATTTAAGTTCCTGAAATTCAATAAAATCATTTAAAAATCGATTAAATTTTAATTCTACCCCATTATTTCTTAAATTTAACATTTCTTGCTTTACCTATAGCAATAATTCTTCAGATACATATTGTTGTAGTTGGAGAAAAACATTTTTATTCCGTCTTGAATTTTCCCTTTTCAAAATGCAAAGGTTTGAGGCGTTTTTAAACGCACGCGTTTCGGGGGCGTTTTTGTCGTTAGCAGCTTCTGTTAAGCGGCCGCTATTATCGTCGCACTGTCACTGTTAAGAATACGAGACGCTATTAACAATTCCTTGTTTTTGTTTACTTTACAAGAATGAGTTGTTGTTGTTGGTGCTGTGATTGTTGTGACTGTTTCTGTTGTTGTTGGCGGACCACCAGCGTCCAGTTTTTGGCATGTTTGCAGTTGTGCCTGCGCGGAGGGTGTGGCCATAAAACTCTCTTAATTAAAAAATAAAAGTTGTTTACACTTTGCCGAAAACCAAAAATTTACGTAATGCTTGTTGCTCTCTTTTCTTTTTCTCGGTTTTCTCTGTTTTCCCTGTTTTATTTTGTTTTGGTTTTGTTTGTTAGCCTTTATTCTCACAGAAGCCTGGGCAAATATTATTGCAAAAATTCGGCAGGGCTTTTTAGTAAACAAAGTTAAGGAGGAATTTTATTAAAGAATAATTTAAATATTTTTTATTAAATATTTTCCAAAAGATCTTAAAAGGACCTATAGTTTAGAATCAAGGATATCGAGTTATGGCCTTTAAGACTGCACTATTTAGACATTTAAGGACTGGTTTATATCCTGATTCCACTTGACACTTGTGTCTGAAGCTTATCTTTTTATTTATTTACTTTTTCTTTCTTTTAGTCACTTCACATATGTATAATATTTTTTTAACCCATTAAGTTCGGATTTTCAGGGATTTAAGAACCGGAAGTAGTTGATAATATATATTTATTATATATATTTCAGTGGAATCAGGCCATTAGTCACACGCTCAACAACAAAACCTCTGTTTTTATTTTTTTTGCACTTGGAAACAAATTAAAAATCCATCAACTAATATTCTCCATTGTCTTGTACAGCCCTGATTTTCTTGTTTTTTGGTTTATGTTTTTTTTTTTGTAAAAATACTATATTCTATTTATGATCGAACAGCAACACAGGAGAGACGAGACGCGGAAGTGCTCAGCTCGAATTTAGCAGTTTCATTTTCGCATTGATTTATTTTTATTTCGGCTTTAAGTTTTCCGTTTTCAGTTTTAAGTTTTCAGTTTTGTTTCTGGCTTGGTTCTCGGGACGAGGCTGGGTGGCGGATGACGGAAGACCGAGCTGGAGACGGAGTCTGATTCGGATTCGGAGACGAAGACGGAGTTGGGAGCGGAGAAGAAACCACAACCGAATCGGGGCACGCGCGTTTGCATAATGACTTGAGTCGGGTTTAGTTTTATGCCAATGCAGTTGCAGTTGCAGTTGTCGTCGCCGTTGCAGTTGCTGCTGCTGCTGCTGCGGCTTCTGCTGCTGCCTTACTTTACTGTGCGATGCGATGAGTGTTGGCCCAAAAGAAATCTTGGCGATAATGTGACAGAGTAAACTAAGCCAAAAAAAAAATATTGAAGCCCTATCTGCATAAATGTACACTCAACTATCAAACAAGCTGGCAAACGGCTTGCAAATAATTCACTCTTTGTTGCCAGAATTATTAATACCACCAATGGCTTTATGCCAGATGCTCACGCTTCCCGATAACAGCGCAGATGCCCCAGCTATGGCCAATATATGTGCTCGTATATATAGGAAGTCTGAGTGACAACAAAAAATGCACGACAACGATATAGTTTTATCACCATTTCTGTTCGGTTCAGTTCTGAACTGAACTGAGCTGAGCTGAGCTGGTCTGTGTTGTTGCTGCTGCTGCTGTTTGTTGCAGGTGAGTATTTTGCGTCGACTTCTTCTTTTTCACATACTAAACGTAAAACGCCGTATGTATGCGCCATTCGGCATGTGAGCCGTGATATCTTCTTCTGGTTTCTTGCCGCCACAAAGCGAAACTGGCCAAAAAGTCACATACGAAATGGCGAGCACATCGCCGTCATCAACCATCCGGAGATCATCGGCTCTGTCACCAGATATGCATATTTCCGTCTATGCGAAACCGTCGAAAAGTCGGCGGGAAAGATGGGGAAATGATGCGAAAAACAATGAGTTAAGTGGAAAATTAAACAGAAATTTTCATTATTAAAATGAAGTAGTATGATTCTTGGGAGTAACTACAGAATTGATTAATTCGAAGACTTTATTTTTTAAAAGAAAACTAAAGCGATTTCTTTACAATATTGCAGTAAGCCCTTCTTGAGAATTCGAAGTAAGTCATTTTCTACAAAAACTGGAATTAAATGCAATATTCCTGTAAGAGATTTAAACATTAATGGCCCTTAAGTATGGTTCAATTCGATTTAAATGCACTTTTAAAGTAAATAAAAAGCTTTCCAAGAGTAATCCCCGTTTGAATTTGTCTCTATTAGTCAATACTTTAAGCTGTAGTTTTCCCCCTCTTAAATTCCTCACTTGACTTCATAAATTTCAACTCAATGTGCATTCATGCCTGTTTTCATATATGCAAAACACGTTTTCAATTTAAATAACAACATAAGAACAGCAAAAATAAAACCGTAGAAACAGCCAAGTGAGGTGCAAAAGGTGTAAAAGCGACGAATGTGCGGGTGCGTTGGGTCCGCTGCCTCCCAGCGATCGCTGGAGAATTACCCCATTTACCCCTTCTAAGCCCCCAAAAAAAAAAAAACACCTAAACACTCCCAAGCCCAAAGGGTTGCTGAGTCAGCTCCGGCGGCTACCCTGAGAGCCAAGAACCCAAGCCCAAGCGAGGCATTTGAAGCTGCTTCGCCCGAGTTCTGAGTTTGAGTTTCGCCCGGGGGTTTCTATGTCACGGGATCGGTTTGGGTTACTCCAGCCCAGCGCAGTACAGCTCATTCAGAGGTGTCCTCACACCGAGCCACACCGCATAGAGCTTGCAACCGAATACCCAAAACAAGCTAGAAAAATGCGCCACAATTGCAGTTTGCATTTTCATTAGGGCCCTAAAAGTTACAGAGTTTCAACGCGACTTGATCAAATGCGGGTCACACCCCCTTTTTTTGGGTACTTTCGGTAGGTTGCTGCCTCAGTTTGTGGCACGTGTTGATGCCAAGCCAAAGGTGGCCGCAACCTGGACACGTGTTGGCCACAGGTCTTGGCCTCATCTAATGCTGGTTGGAAGCCCCAGAGAGGAACCCTTGGTTCTGCTCGGACAGAGATCGGGCCTACGGGAAAACTCATGAGTCAGAAAAGCCATGCGTCCCTTACGTCAATAATTAAGACATTGCATATTCTTGTTTACGAAATTTGAGCGGCAATTTGTATATTTTTTCGCTGAGTTTCGAGCTTGCAGAAGAAGATTTCTGGACGACTCTAGAGACCGCAAAGTGCGAGCCCAGAAAGGGCTTCAAAAATTGTATTTATGTTTTCGCACTGTTTATTCTGGTCTTTGGACAAGGTTAGTTTGGGTATGGAAACATAATACGATATCGTCATGACACAGAGATCGCCAAAGATTGCAAAGATGACAAGATTTTAGCCTGAAAAAAAACTCTGGAGAGATAGAGATCTCAGAAGCTTCAAATAAATAATAAACAAAATTAATAAGACCTTACTTTTATTATAAGAGAACTAGAGAAATAAATGCTTTAAATTTATATAAATTGAATATTATATGGAATTCTCTGCCATTTCTTTAAATAAAGAACTTTCTGGGAAAAAATCTCAAACTCTTTTTATATATTTTCCTTTTTTGACAACAACTTTCTACCATAGATTCATGGACTTAAAGCCCTAATTTTTGCCCCACTAAACCGTAATACCTATAGAGGCGTCATGTCCCCGAAACATTCTCCGCGTGGGACATCTGCGATGGGAACCCAACTGTGTTTTGTTTATGTTTTCATTCCCGCCGCTGGAAACACATTCCTCGGAGGCAACTAACTAACTAAGTAGCTGCTCGCAAGTCGCGAGTGGAACAGATTTTTGCATTCCGCATTTTGAGGAAACCACCTGAGAATGTCATAATGCCATAACCATAACCGAATGTGTTTGGAACGGGGATTTGGACTGGGATTCTCGGACTCTCGGACTCGGACTTGGATCTGCGCCTGAGCAAAGTCCCCGGAACAATGAGCACAGCTCATGGGCTCTATGGTTGGTTCGTCACTCCGCCAGAGAAACCGAACCAAAGCGGGAGAAATATGAATCAGCCGGTGGCGGTGGTTCTCTGTGTTAGGTGATCGCCGCTGATCGCTGATCGGCGCTCCCGATCATGACTTTTGGCGGTGTCGCGAAGCGCTCGAAAGGCACGTGCGCTGGCGGCTTCGTGATAGTGAGCTCATTGCTGGCCGGGAACTCATGAAGACTCACCTGTTCTGCAAGCTGGGGCTCAGCTGTGTCGCCCCGAAGTAGCCGCCGTGCTCCGCCGGCGAGAGGCTGTCGCGGTGGTGGGTGGCGCTGGTCAGCTGCGTGAAGCTCTGCAGCGAGGACAGCGCATGCGAGGATGAGGGCGAGTCGCCGCCCACGGAGCTGGCCGAGTTGTTGTGCTGCTGATGCTGCTGATGCTGCTGTTGCTGGTGGAAGAGTTGCTGCTGCTGATGCTGCTGCTGTTGCTGCTGCTGCTGGTGGTGATGATGATGCAGTTGCTGGTGCTGCTGCTGCTGGAGGATCTGATCGTTGGTCAGTGCATAGGCGATCCCTGGCACCGGACTGGCCTCCTTGAGCGTGTGGAGGTCCGAGACGGAGGTCAGCACATGGTAGTTGCTGCTGTGCCCATCGTCGAAGCACTCGTCCTTGAGCGTGTCCTGGATCACTTCGTCGATGTTGGGCGTGGAGCTCTGGGCGGCTGCTGCTGCCGCTGCCGCCGCCTGTGCCGCTGCCACCACATGATGGGGCAGGTGCTCATGACTGGGATCGCTGACGCCGCCTCCTCCTCCGCCGCCGCCGCCGCCGCCGCCTCCTCCGTAGAAGCTGTACAGCGCAAAGTTGTTCCTCATGATGGGATCCGTGCTGGCGGCGTAGTGCTCGTAGAGCTGGGCGGGCGGATGACTCGGCGGATAGTGGGGAAAGTGGCCGAAGAGGTGGTGCGAGGCGGCCAAGGCGTACAGGTCCGGCTTGTCTGCTCCCGCTCCGGCTCCCGCTGCTGCTGCCACTGCCGCTGCTGCCGCTGAGCCGCTGGTCAGATCGTAGGCCAGCCAACTGGCCGCAGGATGAGCCTGGTGCTGCTGCTGCTGCTGTTGCTCCTGGACGAGCTGATGTTGCTGCTCCTGCTGTTGGCTTAGCAATTGCTGGTTGAGGAACTGCTGCTGCTCGTAGATCTGGTGCTGGTGCTGGTGTTGCTGCTGCTCCTCTGACTCGGGCAGCGGCTGATGCGCATAGTTGATCACTTTGATTTTATTATCAACACTTTCACTCGCGTCGTTCTCCGGCTGATTAGGATTTATCACACTTCGATCGTCATTGATTGCCGTTACAGATTCTGTTGCTGCTGTTACTGGCACTGGCGCTGTCGCTGTTACTGTGGTGTTAACCGACTGCTTCGCTGTTTCGCTGACAACTGATGTGTGAGCCTGCGAACGAGCGGACTCAAGTAACGATAAATTCGCCGTCGTCGTCGTCGCTGGTTCTGCCTGTGGCTCTGCCGACGTCGCTGCCTCTGGCGCTGCCTGCGTCGCTGCCTCTGGCTGAGGCTCCGTTACGATCGCTAGTGGCGTCTCTTTCGCGCCTGCGGTTGATCCTGCTGCCGCAGCAGTTACTGTTGTTGTTGTTCGTCCTGGCTGCTTGGATTGTTGCTGTTGCTGCTGCTGCTGCTGCTTGTTGTTGTTGTTGGACTTGGCCGTGAGGATCTTCATGTCGGCCGCCTTCTTGAGGAGATTGCCCCCCGCTTTCGGCCCCTTGTCCTTAGGCTTGCTTGTCTTGGTCATATTTGGCCAGCCGCTGGCAGTACACGAATCACCCTGTTTGGTGCACTTTACTTCGATTTGAACTCCGATGCCGATTCGATCGATTCCGATTCCCCGGGATTATCCGCCGCAATCCACGTACGTGTCCGTGTCCGGCGCGTTTTTTACACAAACTGAAACGATTTGATTTGAGCGATCGACGAGCGCGGCGGCGTGCGCTTTAAATTTCGAAATACGGAACAACAAAATATAATAAAATCGTAAAAAATTGTTTTTTAGATTCCGCCGCACACACTGCACACAGCAAACGAGAACAAATCCCAGCTCGCATCCTCTCTCGCGCTCTTCCGCTCTCCCCATTCACGCGATTACAGTTGTGTTGTGCTCCACATGCCGTTACACAAGCGCCACTCACAATCATAATAATCATCATGTACAGCTTCAAATGCTGGAGGCTCTCCCAGTCTCCAAAACGCTCCCTCTCTTTTTGGGGACTCTCTCTCTGACTCTCCCTGAGCGCACACTCTCCCTCTATCCTCCTGCGCCGTCGGCTTTGTGCCTGCGTCTGCTGCTGCCGACCTTATCGCACACATTGCCCTCGCCTACTGCTGCTCGCTGCCTCTCGCTTTCGCCAGTGTTTCTCGTCGGTGGTTGCCAGTTTTTAGCTACGCCTCTCAACAGCAACAACAACTAGCGCTGGCCAGGAAGGGGGCGGACAGGCGGGGGGCAGGCCGAAACAGAGGCCATGCCGGATGGTTGTTGTTGCGGGCTCAACTGTTGCTCGATTGGTGTTGTTGTGGTTGGCTGGCGGTTGCCAGCGACTCACCGCAACAAAAACGAGCACCCAAATCTGAAAAATAGAAAATATAATGTGCATAAGTTTAAAGAAACTAAAATGCCAAGTTATTTTCTAAATTAAGCCCCCCAAATCAACTTTAGAAATATTTTTGAAGCGAAAGAAGAGCGGAATGGAATTTTGCATGAGATCATCAAGCCTTAAAAATTTCAATAAATACTTTTATAAAAATATTGTAACAATAAATAAGAAAAGTTATACAAATCAATAACAATAAGGTAACATAATATTCAAAATAAAGTTGTAAATGCCTAAAACTTTATTTATTTTTTTATTTTATTTTTTTATTTCTTAATATCCTAGTGTTTTTAATAAATTCATTTGTTTTAATAAATTCTTTCGAAGTAAATAAGACAAAAGATACACCTAATAAATTAATATATGTATTTATCAATTAGGATGTAAATTCTAATTAATATGGATTCGAGAAAAGTATGAATAATAAACTCTTTAAAATATAAAAATAATATCGAAGATTTGGCAAAGTCCTTAAGAATTTGTTATCTAAAAAATAAAATTAACTATTTTCCTTAAAATCAATGTATTAAAGTTCAAATTTTATTATTATTATTATTATTATTAAGAATTTGTTATCTAAAAAATATAAAAAATAAAATTAACTATTTTCCTTCAAATCAATGTATTAAAGTTCTAATTTTATTAAATAATATTGCCATAATATTAACGAAAAATTTATTAATTAAAATATTAAGTAATTTTAACAATGTCCCAATAAAATTTTAACTTTTTCAACCGAGAAGAAGACTTTTATAACCATACAGTCAATATAACAATATATTTAAGTTAATATATATATTATTCAATTAAAACAGAGCTGCTCACTCAGTGCTCCTTAAAGCCTCCATTCGGCTTTTCGATCAGCTTCGGCTGGCTTCGTGCGCTATCTGTGCGAAAAGCCGAATGACCCGGTGACCTCGGGGCCGCTGAGGGAGCAGCTCTGCTTTAAAACCGTCCAACAAAATATTAAATTAAGTTATAGTTGATTAGGCAAAATTAATAGATCCCCCTTCAGCCCATTACTCCCGTTGTGGACAATAACCCCTCTCCATGGTAACTCCTACTAATCGAATGTGAAATCTACGCATAAATCAGAGCGAGTTATGAGTGAAGCGGACCCAAAAACCAATATGAAATTTCTTTAAATTTCAAAATAACATGCGTGTAAGGATGGAGGGGAGCCAGGGCCCAGGAACACTTTCATGCCTAACATTAAAATCCATACGAGACGCGTGTTGAATTTCAGGACCGGGCCAAAGGACATTGCTCGGGGCAAGACAAGTGATCGCTGGAGCCACGTCGTGAGAAAATCCGAGGGAAAGGTCTTTCACCGACACTCTGGAGGACTCCGTCTCGACGTTGGATCTCCGGCTCCGTTTTCTATTGCAAATTTCCGAGACGACGCGCCAAAAAATATTCAAAGACGATCGTAAAACTACGAACTTGAGCTGAGACCTAATGGATGGATTAAAAAATTGTTACAGTTGAACCAGGACGAGTCGTAAAACGATTGTCGAGTGGGATCTGGGAAGGCTTACTCGGTGATTTTATGGCATTTTTATCGTCATTTGAATAGGCGGCACCAACGATCTGTTTGGACATTTTGAGAACATTTTTACGATTTTAACGATCGATGGTCAATTGGAAAAGTAGGCGGCTCTCAAGTGGGTCGGTCGGTTGGTTCGGCTCCAAAACAAATCGGAATACGAATTCGAATTGTACACGCCGACCGACGTTTATATAGTACACATCTTGACATGCGTGCCCGCACATAGACATGGATCGCATAACCTTTGTGGCCATTAAAACCAAATAAGTGTATGTTATTAAATATTCGAAAAATGGAGCTGATAACGTGCTCTTGGCATCGCATCAACGCCGCACCAAAGTGGGGGACTAGACCGGACCTTTCCCTAGACAGACACATGGGGACTGAGGTTGACGCCTCGCCACTTGTATAGCTTTTTTTTTTTCATATATTTCTACATATAATTCTATTCGCTTGCCGTTGCCTCAACACTCTCGATCGGGAACGAAACAATTCGAATTTAGTTAATAAATCAACAACAAGTATTTTAAAATGTTCAACTTGAGCTCGTCGTCTGTTGCATGTGTCTGGGATTCAGGGGGAACTTTGACCTTGGCTTTATTAAATGCTAAGCTTGAAAAACTTGCATGGACGTCACAAGGGTGCTTGACGGAGTATAACATGCGATTCGCGCATGTCGACCGCCTAAATAACACGCGAATACACCATATTTTATTTATTTTATTCGATCAGGAATTAAATATTTTCACAATTTACCATGGAAGAATTTTATTACATTTTTGAAGATATAATACAAAGATAAAGCTTCAATTTTAGTTAGCCCCTCAATTACTAAAATATTAGAATAAGATTTTACAACATTTAAGAAAATTAACTCATTTTATTTACCTACGTTTTGGAACTCAATGCACCAGACAGAATTTATATTGAATCACGCTTGTTCCGGATAACTACTATATTTTAGAACCCACAATTTAATAGTTATAAAATACTGACTTCGAAAAGATCATGGGTTTTTCTAATATCTATTCATACCCCAAATTTCAGCTCGATCGGGCCATTATTACCATTTTAAGATATATTTTAGTTCCTCTCCTGACTAAGCTCTGTGGGCATTCGCCCAAAAGTAGAACTGTGTGGCGGGTATTAGTATGGCTCTCGACTATTATATTTTGCCATCTTAAGCTTCCTTAACCCTTTTATTATAATAAAATATTATAAATAACTATTTTACTTATAAAGTTCACTTGTCTGCCACCCTTAAAACTTTCTCACACTTGTCTTCCAGCTACACCATCTTGTAATTCCCAAGCAGACCCACTCTTTGTTCCTCCTGTTACCCCAAGCTGGCAGTGTTATGCTTAGTTAAGTCTGATAAGTCCCGACTCTATAAACGAAATGCATTGAGTACAAATGCAAATAACGGTAAGCGGCCTCAAAACCCCAACTAGAATAGTGGAATACGCCTCATAATGTGAGTCAGGGCTGAGTGCCCACGCCCGACTTGGAATTCTGAAGAACAGAATTACGGGTGTGTGGTGTGTGTGTGTGGCGGAGTTTCGGAGGAGCGGAGTGTCAACAAACAAGAGGATCCCTCATAGACCTCTCCCGAACCAATAAATCACCCAGCCAGCCATGTCGATGCTATGCTAATGATGTGATTTATTACAAGTTCTCATAAAAAGGATAATCTTGTGGGTCTGCGGCCAAGGAGGTGCCCTGTTTCACACTCGATCTCCGAATGTCAATGGACCGTGGCGGAGCTCTCCGGGTTTTTAAGGGGGAAACATATCGAATGCCCGATGTTTATGGCGAAAAGTCGTTTAATAAGTTTTATATATTCCCATTTATTCCTGCGAGTAGTACCCAGAGGGCCAATCCAAACAGAAACCATACGTAGTATTTGTATATCCCACGAGACCAGAACAAAACGATCACGTACACACGAGCCTGTGCACAAAGTTTGGCTTGAAATTATTTTGACATATTTATAGAGCCCGAAAATGGGTTGTGTTCTGTTGCCCCTCAAACAAGCAAGTGTCAACTGCGGCGGGCAGTGTCTCACATATCACATATCTCAGGATGGTTTCGGTGCCGATGTATTTATGCATTTTTAATATTTTCGTGTACATCGCGGCCATAAATATTGCACTGGTAATCCAATACGCCACGGATCCATTTCATCTCAGCCACTCGGAGGAGAGCCCTATCCTTAATCTTTGGATACAAGTCGTTTGGAGTCCTTAAACGCCAATTATCAGCATCGTTATGTGGTAGGAATTCGAATAAAACTCTTGCAATAAACCGGAGAGGCAACGGCATCCAATTCAAGTGCCCTGCGGTCGGCCAATGAGTTCTGGTCTTATCAAAACCCATTTAATGGCCATTGAGAACATGTCTTTAACACTCTTTAAAGGCAGCGATAACAAAGTCAATTGTTTTTCGTTATCTGCGGATCCTGCGCGTGGAGAGGAGAGAGTATTCCGGCTTTATTTAAATTAAAATACTTGCATTGCTAAGAAATTGTAATAGTTTCTTTTAAAAATATTCTTTAAATATCATTTGTAAGCTGACTCAGTGGAAAATGAGTTTAAGTTATAACGTAGAAATAAGCTGTACGTGCTCTTTTCATTAAAATAAGAAGTGATTTCTAACACTTAAGTTCACTTTTAGAGACCTAGAAGATAAATATATATTGTGGAATCAAAAAGTAATATTCTTCGCTTTAAACAAAGATTAAACAAGATTATTGTTGGTTACTTTTGTTCTATGTAACATTTCTAGAACTTTAAACAAAATACAACTGAGAAAACAACTTTTTTAAGCAATAAATCCCAAATTGTCCATATGTCTTCCATGATGTCAGGATTCCTTAATATTACATGACTTTCTTGGCTAATTGGTTAAGCAAACTCTGGCACATGCGGCTGAATTAACTGAGTAAACACTTGGGCCACCATTAAGTAATATGCTCAGAGGAGGATTTGATGCAACGAACATATTTCCTGCACATTTCCCGCGGCTGTGAAGAGTTTTTCCCACAGCCAGGACAAACAACGATCGGCCAGTGAACCTATTTAAATAGACTTTATATTGGAAACTGTCAAGAAGCCACGATTAAGCCGCACTGATCAGTGCTAATCGGCCGGCCAAGCCGCAGAGACGGCTGCCATTTGCCCCGGTGTGGGCTCAGGTAGGAGATGTCTCATCCACCAGGTAAGCACCGGCCTGTGGTGGAAAAGGTAAACATGGACAAAATGGAAACACGCGCCGACACGATACAAATTGATCGTGACAAAGGAAGAGGACGACACTCTCAAAGGATGTTGTTATTGTTATGATGGTTGCCGCATCTCGTGCTCACTTGGGTTCGGCGGTCCCTGCCATCCTTGAGGTCCTTTCGCTTGAGCAAATAAACAAGACGCTTATGTCAGGGAAAATATTATTCTCCCATCCTTTGTTGGGTTATATAATTTTTGGAAAATATGTTTTTACTTTCCGTCTTCATCCTCTCGCCCTTTGCCATGTACCTGGCGCTGGCGCTTTCTAATTAGGGCGTCCACTTAAAAAATATTTCATACACTGCTTGTTTGATGATTTTTTAATGGTCCGCCCCGAGTGATGACATTCGCCACGGGTGGGTTACCATTTATGGGTAAGTTATTGGAGACGATTCCAAGTGGACAGGATATTGTTTAGAATTTTTAGATGATGTTAAAGTGAATTAAATATAAAATTGGTGTAGTGATTTGTAGGACAAAGGAGAATAAATTACTTAGTTAACAAATTAATGCAATGGTAACTTTGAATTAATATTGGTTGAGTTTATTCATAAAAACCTAATTAAAAATATTTTCTTTTTAGTTAAATACTGATGATTTTTAAAACTCTCACGAAGGGCGTAGTTGTGACTAAAATATTCTATATTACCATATTTTTTTAGCTCCTTAAATCCATATATGTAATAGTATTCAAACTATCCTTTATATTCATATGTTTTACTGATGATGATCTTTCGAAACTCACAGGAAGGGCGTAGTTGTGGCTAAAATATCCTATATTACTATCTTATTTTTAGCTCCTTAAGTCCATATAATAATATTCAAACTATCCTTTATATTTATATGATTTTTTAAAGAAATTTCTGTGCAAAGCATTAAAGATAGATTATTATACAAAGTGACTTAATAGATGTTTATAAGTGGTTGCAGACAAAGGGTTTAATATCCTATATCCTGAATATATCCTCAAAAATACTCTGCCACCGCTGTGAATTTATCAATCGAGCAAATGGACTTTCCCCATTAAAAACCAATCCAAAATAGATGCAATAAATAGCGTTTCCATTCATGAAAAGAATGGCAAATGAATCAGCAGTCGGGAATTTCCCAGCCGAAACCCGAAATTTATGAATGGAAGCCGGGAACGAGGAACCGGGAGCGGACATCCAGCCCGAGTCCTAAACTCATTAATTTTTATGCGGCAAACAAATGCGGACAGTGAAAGTAAGGTTGGGCAATTAAAGTTCCGCCGAGTAGAACAATGCAAGTCGGAACGATGACGGGGCACGGGACTGTGTCTGTAACTGGCAACTGGGACTGAGACTGGGACTGGAACTGGGACTGGGACTGGGCCTGGGCATATCCTGTCAAACACACATTACGCCGAAGGTGGACAGGTAACCATCAGGTACCAGTCCGGCAACAGGTACCCGCTGAAGACCCAGTTAAGAGACACGCGCGCTGATACCGCTCATCCTCCGCGCTGAGTACATACTCTCTGCTCTAGGCTATGTTTATATGGAGTAGGTGCGGTTTTTCCTAGACTTTGGCGCACTCTCTGGATGCGTGTGTGCCATAAGCACGGGCAGAGGGAACTGGAACTGGAACAGGGACAGGCACAGGGATTGGGAAGGGGACTGGAACTGGGACTGGGACTGGCACCGGGACATGACCAGAGCAATTAACGATTAAGACAAACACAAGTGTCTTGTATCTTGTATCTTGTCTTTGGCCGATTGTTGTTTGCCGTGCATTCTGTTTGCGTTTCGGAATTTCACAAAAATTCCTTTTATACTACAATTTCTACTTGGCTCTCTTGGTGTTTTGTTAATGTTTAATGTATGTGACTGTCTCTCTGTCGGTTGTTTGTTTTCGGTTTTGGTTTGGGTTTTGGTTTTTGCGGTGTTTGGTCGCGCGGTTTCCTCCTCCTCTCCCTAAAGGCAAACCTCGCCTGTTTGCGGATGCATTTCGCCACGTAGATGCACGTGTCCAAGAAGGTGGAGTTCTAAGAGGAGCTGGGGATCTGGATTCCCTGAAAAATCACCACCAAAGGCTGAACAACAACATATACTTTGTGCTTGATTTTTTTTTTTTATAATTAATTTTCAATATGGCTGACCTATGGCAGGAAGTCATGTGTATGAATTTCTATATAGTATAAAGGCCCCACTACATTTATTTCTTTTGTTTTGAAATTCTCCTCGCAAACGCTTATTTTCTTCAATAAGTATTTCTTTTTATTTTTTTCCCCATATATTATGTGAGCTGTAGGGGCTGTTGATAAGGCCCGAGTTGTTGTCGTCGTCGTCGGAGTCGCCGTCGTCGCAACTCAACGACCGCAGAGGCAAAGTGTAGCCACCAAGGAGGAGGGCAGTGGGCAGTGGGGATCGGGGATCGGGGCCCAGCATTTGACTCGCATTTTGTTTTTCTGTTATGGGTACAAGTAATGCTCGAACACACTGCCAGCGCTCTATATACCGCCCCGTACATGGTCGCAATTTAAATGGTGTATATACTCGTACAGTATGTGTATGGCCACTTGTTGGGTGACACTGCCTGGAGCCCAGCCCGGAGGCAATGCCCCCGCCCCCTTGGATGAGGAATGGACGGGTCCCAGACCCAGAGTTTTGTGCTTTTTGGGTTCGTTGATCGTCATGCTGGTTTCATGTAATCGTCATAATTCTCCCTGCTCCTCCTTTTGATGTCCCTCAGTCTCCCTTGGCTACTGTTTCTAGGTTTTGGTTCGGATAACTTTAGATACGATAGGTTAATTTCAAGTTGCGGCTTAAGAGTATAAAATATTTAAAACAAATTTTTTGGGAGGTAAGCTTCAAAAGAGATTTATATTTGTATTTTATTTTGTATAAGTTAAATATCTTGCATTTTCTATAAAAAAAAAGCCAAGTAGCGAACTTGTACTTTGCTTTATGTTATGTAAGTTTTATTTCAAAAAATATCTAAACATCCTAACTTAACTACAACATAGGATAGTCTTTAACCAGTTTATATATTAAATTAACAATCAATAAGAAAAATAGTTTACACTCAAAACGCTCCAAGCCAGTTGATGCGAACTTCTGGTAGAGTTGAACCTCCAGATCACGAAAATGGCATTAAAAATTATGATCTAAGTTTAGATTTTCAAGTAATTCTGCCATAGATTCTTGTTTCTTCACAAAGCATTTTAAAAATAGAATTTCCACAACTACTGGGGTTCTCACACAAAGTTTACTCACCACAAAAAAATTACCAGAACTCGGTATATATGTAATATATAAAAGAGTAAGCAAAAAAATATGATAAAGGAAAAGCTATGACTAATGATGAAATTGAATGGTGTTTAGAATAATACAAGCAAATAATACAAAATATTGTGATCTTCCTCCTTGATTTTAAATAATATATAAAGTTATGACAAACTAATTAAAACAAACCAATCCCAATAGCCCCACTATGCATCTCTAGGGAACTTACATGCGAAGTGGTCCACACGGAGCTGCCCGGATTCCCAATTCCATATTCCGAGAGACCCAGATTTCGCTGCGCTCATTATGAGGGGCGTTCGGCACATGTGGCTTACATCGATGATGACCGAATCCCGACTGGGAGAGAATCGGAACCAGGGGCATCTGGCCAGGGCACTAAGCATGCGTTAAATTTCGATTTCGACCTCAAGTGGGCGTCAACCCGCCAAATGAAAGTGTCACACAGGTCACGCCGACGGATCACAACTCTTTCCGGGGGCGGTGAGCTACCGCCGTCGAGGGAGAGGGAACAGGGGAACTTCCCGGGCGCCCCTTGTGTTGGTTAAACTCACGTCGCTTTTGGTGGGTAAACACATTTAAAGGATTTTCCATGCGCCGGCGCAACTTTCCTGCCGCTTTTCCTTTGTATTCTCTGTTTCCGTTCACCGCAAATGGATTTTCTTTGGTTTCACGCCCAGCGAGAGAGAGAGAGAGATTCCGTGAGATCACTGTGATTATCGCCGGCCACGCCTCACCGGGATACCGGGAGTACCGCTCCGGACCGGACCGGACTCGACTGGACACCCGCATCCACATCCGAGCTCCGACCTACTACTACAACTTTTCAAATGCTACTCGGTCGGTCGGGCCCGGAGCCACCCAAAGCAATATGCGAGTAAAATATTCTTGATTAAAACTTATCAGAGCACATTTCATATCACCTTTTCAAAAACAGCAACAATAACAACAGTAGCAGCAACAATTACACATCAGCAACGGCAAAGTAACGATTGTACTTATTATCGGCGACGCAAACGTCGGTACTCATTGCGCCGTGTAGTTGGGCCGCTGATTGGCGGCCGCTGCCAAGATATGGCTATCTGAGCCGGGTCCGGCTCGGAGCAGCCCCATCGACGCCATCGCCCAGAGCGATGCCAGGGAGCGAGCAGGACCGCGCCAGAGATAGGGAGAGCGAGTGGCGCGGCGGTCCCCGATTTGATTAAGTTGCATCACGCGCCGGTCGCGCGACTATCCTTATCGGGCCACGAACGCAACTCTCCGCCTCAGCCCGGCCGGAGTACATGCCAGGCGGCCGCCTCGTCGAGTCCCTATCAACGCGGCTACCGCTCACGTTTGGCCAGATTCTGATTTGGTGACGACAATCCAAAAGCCGATTGCCACTATCGCGGCCAGCAGGCTCCTCCGGTTAATCATCGTTTTAGGGGGGAATCGGAATGGATCTTCACGGAGGAGTATATCCCATGTGAGGCAGAGATTTTTCAGGTATCAGAGCAGAATTTATTTGAAGGAACTTGTGCCTGAATTAAGCATCTTAATTAAAATTATATTGTCTTATGTTGACTTTTGAATTTTAAAAAGTAATTTGCATTTTTAAATAAAATATTCAAAATTAAATTGATTTAAGAACCTTTTAAATTAGATGTTTAAAAAACATACGGAAAGCAAAGGAAAGGCCTAAAATAAGACTTATGTTTCAAGGATCAATAAAGCTCTTACTAAGAGCCTCTTAGTTATCGCACATTTTCCGATTAAATCAAAGATTTTAGAACAATAAATCAGCATTCAAGCGTTGGTTATAGCTCAACGTATCCTGGAGATCTAAAAAAATTATATATTAATTGATTTTGTACTATACAGGGATTATATTTAATTGAATAAATGAAACTTAGACCAATGCCAGCAGAGCCTGTAAGAGTTATGAATCAATGCAAACATTTTATTAAATACTTGGAAAAAGTTCGGTATTTTTAAGCCTTTATTTAGTTAGGTAACACAAATAATTTTAGGTCAGAAATATGTTAAAATCTCTAAGAAAAAAAAGAGAGAGACTTATAAGTGTTCAACAATCCAAAATCCTCTGTTATTTAAAATCGTATGTTTATCAGAGTTCTCAAACCAAAAAAACAAAGTTTTTAGAAATTGTAACTATCTCCTTGAGTCCCAATCTGGGGCTAAATAAGCATTTAAAGTTTAAGTATGAATTAAATTAAGGAAATGAACACAGTCTGCAGACAAATAATGCTAAAAATGTATGTTCGGTACTGTAGGAATCCCATTCCCTTCCCAAACTGATAGCTAAGCCAACTAAACGACCTTGCCTTGTCTATCGCACTCCTTTTTCTGGCTCACACCCTCAGCGATAAAGTGCAACAACAACAACAACAAAAATAAAAACAAAAAATCCACCAGGGAAACGCCAAAGTGTCTGGTTGGGTTTACACAAAAAAATTCAAAATAAGCAAGTTCCCAAAAAAAAAAACAACGATAAAAAAAGTGTCAAGAAATTCCTATCAAATAACAAAATGCCGGTTCTTGTGACGTCACGCGGAGTGATAACAGACACAATAATCAGCAAAGAAAAAAGAAAACAAAAAACAAAAAAGCGGAGAACAAACATATTGCAAGCCGTAAGCAAAATTGATAAAAACCAGAGGAATCACAAGCGAGCAGCGAACAATGCTGGTGCGCCGATAAGGAGGTAAACAACCTGGCGGAAAACTTTAAGCCGGCGCCCGTCGTCCACTGAGCCAGATCCCAGATCCCAGCCCAGATCCGACCCTGACCGGAGGAGGAGGAGGGACTGGCCCCGGGGTGCTGCGGGTCGCGCATGCGGGGAGGAGCCAGCCAGCCAGCCAGCCAGCCAGCCAGCGCAGGAGGATGAGGACGCCGAGCGATAAAGATGCAAGGGTGCGGGTGCGGGTCTTGGCTACAGTTCGTGGTTATCAGCAGAAGCAGTAGCAAAGTCCGGAAGATGCCTTGTGGTCAAAAGATAAAACGCCAGAGAGTGGGCAAGCGAGTGCACTGGGAGAAGTTCTTTCGGGTTTTCAATTAAACAATTTAGATAAAAAACCAAATTTATATATAAAATTTAATAATCATATATGATTATAACATATATATTATATATTATATACAGAGGTCAATAAAATAATAAAGAATTAATAATAATAAATAATTTAATTATTTAGGAAATAAAGCTATTGAATTAGTTATAAAAGCAACACTTTGGAACCAATATTATTTTATTTTTGCCGAGTTTTCCTGGAAAATATACATTTTTTAATTATCTTTATCTTATTAAAAAAAAGTTTGTATTTTAAAAAAGGTAGTTTTGGATCAAATAAAGTGTTTCCAAATATCAAATTATAATTATTGCTGTTTTGAATTAATTATTTATTCGGCTAATAATGTCAAAAATTAATATTGAGCTATTACTATAAACCTTTTAAAATATTATAAAAGTGTTCTAAATGCATAATTGTCTATGGATTTTAAGTCAATTAAATAGGTGTCCTTAGTATTTAATATTATAGATTTCAATTAAATAGGTGTTCCAAGTATTAAATATTTTTTAGCTTAAAAATTCATTATGCACACATAAGTCAAAATTTATTGTAGTTCATTTCGGTTTTCTGCATACTTTTGGCCACCATTTAAATTGATTTCAATTTCCTATATATTACCCCTCTGATAATATTGTGTTTTATTTTGCCTATACATACATATATATTTATTGTGATAAATGAATCCATATAACCAACTGCTCTCTTTTCATTATGCTTTTCAGAAGCTCAAGTTCCCCAATTTCATATCTTTTGTTCTCCTTGCTGTTCTATCAGTGTACAAGTGTCGAGAGAAAAACTCTGGCTTATCTGCCTCTGACTTTGGCTTGGCTTGGCGTTGCTTTTGTTTCGTTTGAGCTGAGCTGAGCTGATCTGAACTGAGCATTTAAATACAGCATATTAAGGGCCATTTAAAGGGAATTCATATATAATAAAAAAAGGGGAAAACGGGCATAGCGATAGGAGCGAGATAAGCCTATCCTGTACCAAGTACACAGCCTCCAACTTGAGCGTGCAGGAATCGTTGAATGCCATAAGAAAATTGAAAAACAGGCTCCATTACGATCGGGTCGCATTTAGCGCCCCGCTTGGACATAAATAATACGGATTCGAGCTATATGGCATAATCCGAAGCCACATCATCGTGACGGCGCAGAGATAAGCCGGGACTTGGACTTAAAAAGAAAGAAACTAAAAATATTAGAATATAAATTGTGAATGCTGGTGTGGTAAGAGGTCAACTAGCTAGAGGCACCCCTAATGGTTGATAGCCCCATCAAATTCAAGGTGCTCGGGTCAGAGACGAACGATCAACCCAAGATGTTCCGAGCTAGCCAGGCAAACAGTGCCATCGATGATAAGTGAGACACAGAATCGAACTCAACTGATCAGATAAGTTGTGACATTAGAGAGCACATATTCACGGCACATTAGTCAATACGGGGAATGGAATTCCTTTGCCAGAGAGACAAACAATTGATAAGCGTCAAATTAGTGAGAGACGGGAGAAAATATTTACCAGGGAAAATTCTGCCACTCAAACAATAAATCTGTTTGGCAAACATTTGAATTGTCCGTGATAAGAAATTATGCTTCAATATTTCGACTACGAACAATGTGCGACTATTTACCAGCGGCATACTTTGAGTTTTAAAATATATAATCCACTCTATTATATCGTAGAAACCTATGGAAAATGTTTTCGTATTAATGAAATCACAAATTCAGTGGCTACTGTAATTCAATGCTTACTTCTGGGTTTTTGAACCGCCCAAAACTATGCAGCACTATTGAGAAATTTTTGGTTTGCGAAGCATATGCACCAAAAGGGAAACAATTTAAATTTTAATTGATTTTAATGTTAAAAATACATTTACACACCTAAAATAATTACTGAATTATGCGAGCAGATCAGGCTGACCGTTTATGGTATTTTTTACAATGTAAAATCCGCTCTAGCTGTCCATAAGCGAACTTTTTTGTTTAGAATTTTAATTAATTTTATCAGTAGCATGGTGCCGAACTAAATAAAGTTAAAGTTTAAACAAAATAATGCGTTTATGGACAGCGAGATTGTTTTTTTTACTTTATAAAAAAATACCCCAATCGCAGACTAATACCGATAGCAGATACTGCCATCGAAAAGAAAGTAAAAATAAAAATTAATTCTGTACAAAAAATACTTAAACAATGAATGAATCATAATAATGCAAAATAATTATTTAGGTTCAGAAAAAAATTATTCAAATTATGGAATAGGGTCAACTGACAGACTTTAAAAGTGTTTTAGTAAGAGATATTTTTGGTTATAGGCTGTAACTTAAGGGTACTTTTATTTTCCTTCCCTAAGATATTAACACATCTAAAAAATGAATATCCTAAATAGTTTTGGAACTCTTTAACAAAAAACTATATCATTATCTTACATCTGAACCGTATTTGTTGTAAATATAATTTAATAAACTTCATATATCCTACAGTTGTAAATATATTTGAATCTATTTAAAGTTTCTTCAGTTTTTTATAATTTAAACAATTATTATTATATTTAAACTTTGACAGTTTATTTCCTGTTGAGAACAATCCTTCCAAGCGATTTAGCGGGACAAACATGTTCGAAGGTGCTGTTGGGACCAACTTGTATGATCATTAAAACCGCTTCAGTGGTTTCGATACTCAATTTGAATGAATCGGAATATAAGGCAGACATTCATTATATTAAATATAGTTAAAGTAAATGATAAGCTATAAGGATATAGCGATATTGTAAATCTAAAGAAAGTGTGTGTGTATTCTTGCATAAATATCCATGCAAACTGCATCATGGGATAGCCATCGAAACTTAAAGAGAACTCGTAGGATTATTTTGGAATCTCTGTAAGAAACATACTGTTTTATTTTCAATCTATAAAAAATGGAATAAATGACTCTTGTAATTAATCAGACTTCAATGCTGCCAAATATTTTACTCACAATAAAACACCAATGGAATTCTTTTACTTTTCTTGTATTATTTATTTCTAAATTTTCCTGTTTGTGATTACAAAGGAACAGAAGGATAAAGACACTCCAAAAACGCAGCCGAAAAATAAACACATTCGGCTGGCATTCAAACTTTTCAACTTAAGCCTAGAACAGAACTCTTTACTGGAAGTCTTCTTTGAGTGGGAAGCGTTGGTCCTCTCTCACTTTTTCAGTGCCTGCACAAAGTTGCCCAGGTCGTACTCCTCCTCGTACTGATGCTCGGACCACAGCTCCGGCAAATTCTCGATAATGGTATTCATGGACATGCCACCGGGGCCACTGGTCGAGCCGGTTAGAGCTCCACTTGGCGCCTTGCCATTGCCATTGCCATTGCCATTGCCATGGCCGGCATTGAAGAGGTCAAAGATCTGCGAGGTGCCCATGGTCTGGAGCGAGGCGTTCTCGGCACTCACCACCGTGTTGGCGGTGAGCAGCTTGAACTTTTGCAGCCCCATGATCTTCTCCTCGAGCGAGTTGCGGGTGATAAGCCTATAGACATTGACCACCTTCTTCTGGCCAATGCGATGGGCACGGTCCATGGCCTGCAGATCCTTCATGGGGTTCCAGTCGTGCTCCACAAATATGACCGTATCGGCACCCGTCAGATTGAGACCCAGGCCACCGACCTGAAAGGGAGGAGAAGTTACCTTACAATGCCTTTGAAATGTGAAGAGAGTACGCACCAGTGTGGTCAGCAGCAGGACATCGATGCTGGGATCGCTGTTAAAGTTGTTGACTATGTCCTGGCGCTGAGAGGCAGGCACGCTGCCATCCAGCCTTAGGTAGGTGACGCTGGGCAGGTGTCGCCGCAGCAGATCGTGCTCCACAATATCCAGCATGGCCTTCAGCTGGCAGAAGATCAAGGCCCGATGCTGGCTCACCGACTCGGTCTGCACGCCAATGCCGCAGTCGAGGAGGAGTTGCCTAAGGATAAAGATTGATTATAGTGACAGGATTTACCTTAAATCCCGACTTTAAGACCCACTTCAGTGCCGGCAGCTTGGCCGAGTGCTCGATGTCATCCAGCGAGCTGTTGCTGCCCGCCAGCTGGGCGGCCACCTGGGTGAGGTCCTCGGACTGGCGCAGGACCAGCTTGGGATGGTTGCACACGTTCTGCAGGTAGCGCAGCGCCTGGAAGATGTGCGTCTTGGCGCCGAGATTCTCCGTGACCATCGCCGCCGACGTCGTCGTCGAGTCGCCCAGCTTATCCAAACAGTCTTTCAGGTGCTTATTACTAAAGTCTTCGTAGAGGCGCAGCTGGAGCGGACTCAGTTCGCAGAGCAGGTCCTGGGTGATCTTCGGCGGCAAGTCCTTGAGCACATCCTCCTTGACGCGGCGCAGCAGGAAGGGCAGAACCTGCCGATGCAGCGCCTCCATGGCCAGCACCCCGGCCTCCTGCTCCTTCGCCGAACTCTTGGCGTCCCGCGAGGCCAGAATGGGGCGGGAGAAGCGCTGGATGAACTGCTTCTCGGTGCCCAGGAAGCCAGGCATGAGGAAGTCGAAGAGCGACCACAGCTCCAGAACGTTGTTCTGGATGGGTGTGCCGGAGAGGATGAGCCGGTGGTTGGCCTTCAACTGCTTGATGGCCTTCGAACTCTTGGTCTTGCCGTTCTTGATGATGTGCCCCTCGTCCAGGACGACGTAGTTGAAGTGAATCTGGCCGAAAAAGTCAATGTCCTTCCTTACCGTGTCATAGGAGGCCACCACCAGGTTGCAGCTCGTCCCAATCTCGCCTCGCAGCTTCTCCCGGCCCACCGGGAAGCCGTAGTAGTGCAGCGGCCGCAGGACCGAGCTCTGGGTGAGGAACTTCTCCACCTCGTACACCCAGTGGCCGGTGAGGGTGGGCGGGCAGATGACCAGACTGGGCAGATTGGCCTGCTTGGCCGCCTGGCGGTGCAGATGATCGCCGGCCAGGATGCAGATGGTCTGCAGGGTCTTGCCCAGTCCCATGTCGTCGCAGAGGATGCCGTGCAGATTGTACTTGTTGAGGAACCACAGCCAGTTGATGCCCGCCTGCTGGTAGCAGCGCAGGTCCACGCTAATCTTCACCGGGACCTGGTAGTCGGGAATGCTCTTTGGGTTGAACAGATAGTCGAGGAACTCGCGATCCCGCGTCTTGCGCGCCTGCAGCGGCTCGCTCTTCAGCTGCTCCGCCCGGCCGCCACCGTCCAGCGGCATCAGCTGGACGAGATTGGCAAAGCAATGGGTGGAGAGCAGGCGCACCGACTCGTCCGGATCGCTCATGGCGCCCAGCAGGGGCACAACCAGCAGCACAATGTATGGCACCACCTTGATCTGCAGCCGACTGACCACCCTCTCGATGGCCTCGATCGCTCCCTGCCGGTCAATCAGATACTCGATCTTGCCCAGCTGCGGCACCATGTCCTGCACCACGAACTGCATCGTCAGGCAGGCATCGATCTCGGCCAGCGCCGCCACACAGCGGGCGGCCATGTGACGCACCGCCTTCAGGGGATGGCGAACAATGTAGCCCAGCGGCGACAGCAGATCGAACATCCGCGAGTGCAGGGCCGCGTGCAGATGCGGGGCGGCTGTCTCGATGAGCTGCAGCGAGGTGATCAGCTCGTTGCAGGCCCCCAGCTCGGGCAGGGTGTTGCACAGTCGCCACTCGTCCATTTCCTGGACGAACTGCGGCACCTTGCCGAACATTAGCTGCTGGAAGACGCTCACCTTGTCCACGATGTGTTCGCCGAAGGTGCGGCACAGCTTCTCGATGGCGCAGGTGGCGCCCAGACGCTGGATCCGACACTGCTTGGCCTCGGCCTCCTTGGCCAGCTGGGCCTGCTTCAGCTCCACGCTAGAGGCGGCCACGATGGCAGTGGCTAGAATCTCCCCAGCGGGCGGTCGTCCTGGACCACGGCCAGGGGTCGTAGCAGTGGGGGTGGCAGCTCCACCTGCACCTCCACCTCCCCGAGAACTGGTGGTGGTCACCGCCTGCTGCAGGGCCAGCGTCAGAATGCCGTAGTAAACACAAGTAGTGGCCACCCCCGGCGGTGGCAGCGTCTGCTGCAGCGTCTGGAGCGGCATCACCAGCATGGGTGTGTGCTCCGCATCGCTCCTTAGCAAAGTGCAGAGGTTACCCAGGATCTTGTTGTTTGGACTAGGATTTCTATCACAAACCTGGTCCATCAGATGGACCAGGAATTCGGCCGAGAGCTGCTGCAGCTGCAGGCACTGCTCCCGCTTGATGGACTCCATCAAAGGCTTAACCACCGGATTCAGCTTCTCGGGCAGGCAGTGCAGGGCGCAAATGGCGCCGGCGAGCGCTGCCTGGGCACTGACATGGTAGGCACCCTGCTCGCTGGTCGTCTGCTGGTAGGAGGCCTGCAGGCTACGCCGCCGCTCCTCCAGCATGTCCAGCAACTTGGGCTTGAGCGGGTAGATGCGCAGATTCTCCGTCAGCGAGGTGGCCACTGCCTCGATCTGCTCCAGGGTCAGGATCTTGGCATTGTTGAAGTCGTTGATGGGGATCTTGTTCTGCTTCAGCGTGGCTATAAAGTCCTGCGCCTCCTGGAGCAGCCGGGTCAGTGAGACGGCCACCTCGTCGTAGTAGACATACTCGCTGACGCACTGGTGCAGCTTCTCCTGGAGATTGGGCGGTCCCGGACGCACTGGCTCGTCCTCCAGTGCCCAAAATGCAATAATCAGGCCGCACACTATCCGCTGGACAGCCGAATGGGCATTGAGGTGGCCCAGCAGCACCTTGGTATAGCAGTCCGTGGGACTCTCGGTCTGCGGCGTGTACACCACGCCCGGAGCCGGCTGCACCAGGTAGTGGGAGAGAGCGCCCAGTGCCCGCGACGAGGAGATGCGAGCCCGCATAAAGTTCCCTTCCCGCACCTCCAACGGTGTCGCCTCACTCCCGCCCAGATACAGCTTCAGGGTGGCATTGGAGTGGGCCAAGGTGGCTCCGCCCAGGTCGTCTCCCATGCGGGGCGTTCGTTTCCTTGCAGATCCGCCTGGATCCCCGCCAGCTCTGATCAGCACGCCCGGATCGAAGGCCAGTCTGGGCGGCTGCATGGAAAGGCAGATCCAGGAGGACACATACGGACAGGCAGCGTGCAGCAGGGCACCCAGATCCGCGTGCTCGATGAGATTGGCCCACACCTGACGGGCCAGGGCCTGGATATCCGCCTGGGGCTCCACCAGGATGCGCTGGTATATGTGGCGCAGCGCCTGCTGCAACAGCTCCCACTTCCAGTCGCTGACGCCAAAGTTGAGCTTCATCTTTTGCTGCTGCTCAACCTTCTCCTTCTCCTCCTCCTTCTTCGGCTCCAACTTCACCTTCTCCTCCTCCTTCTTCGGCTCCAACTTCACCTTCTCCTCCTCCTCCTTCTTCGGCTCCAACTTCACCCTATCCTGACCAGAAGTCAGCGTTAGCAGCGTCTTCAGGGTGGACCTCCGCACCGAGCTGGTGCTGTGCGAGAGGAAGGGCCACAGACGCGGCACCAGCGTGGCCATGGGCTCCATTTCCACCCAACTGGCGGCCTTGGGCAGGCACAAAATGGCCGCCAGCAGACCCATAAAGCTGTTGCACGCCGATGTGAGCTCGTCCTGGTCCAGCAGCAGATCCCACAGCATCTTTACGATCGAGGAGACTTGCGAGGGGGTCAGTAACTTGGGCAGCCACGAGGAGACAGGTATCAGCGTGGCAGCAGCCACGGCTCCCACATCGTCCACGGCGTCCAGCAGGCCGACGAGGATGTTGGAAATGGACAGCGGCAGGTAAATGGGCAACAGCTCCTCGCGCACCACGAACACGTACTTCAGGCCGAGCAGCCCGCCGTGTCGCACCTCCCACTCGCTCTTGTGCTGGATCAGCTTCAGCAGGATATCCACGATCCGCTGCACCTTCGGCGCCTCAATTTCCTTCACCAAGGTGCCCAGCACCTGGGCGCAGGTCTCGCGCACTGGGGCCACCACCTGGTCCGAGACAAAGTCCCCGAATCGATCCAGGCACAGGACGCAGAGCAGTCGCAGAGCGGCATCCTCCAGCCAGCGGCTGTGAGCCTCATCCATTTGGTCTCGCGTCTGGTGCACCGCCTTGCCAGCTCCCTGGGCATGCTGGTTGATTAGCTCCCGCAAGGCGGTGGCCGCTCCATGGCGCACCTCCCATTTGGCATGAAAGAGATCGATAAAGAGGCGCGAGCAAAAGTTCTCCAGGGGCCAGGAGACGGCGTCCACCCAAGAGCCTGTGGCATCTGGCACGGCAGCTGGAAGGGAAGTATTAGTTAGTTAGTTAGTTAGTTAGTTAGTTAGTTAGTTAGTTAGTTAGTTAGTTAGTTATTTCTACTCCAGCTGCTTAGACTGGGCCTTCACTCACCATTCAAGCTGTAGAAGATCTCCTGACGCTCCGTGGCCTTTAATTTCTTCTTTTCGGGCTCATCCAGCGCCGTTACCTGTGTCGCCGTGGCTCCGCCGTTGTTGCTGTGATTGCTGCCCGTGCTGTGGTTGCTATTGGAGTTCCTCCGGCTGCAGGTGGGTGTGACCACCGAGGCCGAGGCTGTGGTGTTCTGCCTGGCCTTTCGCTTGGCCCTGTTCATCTCCCGGGAACTGAGCGGCGCCTGCCCAGAGCCGTTGGCCGCCGTTCTTATGTTTAGAATATGCTCCACGGGCGTCTTCTCGGCATTCACATTATAGCTGCTGCCGCTCCTCGCCAGGGCCACGTCCTCGTCGGTGATCATGTCGGTCAGGTTGACGCCCAGCTTGGCCGCTGTTGTTAGGCCCAGCTTATCGTTGAGCACCGCCCGCTGTCGACTGAGGCGACTGGCCACGCTATGCTCCTCGGGCCCGCCACCGCTGGCCGGTTGCTCCTCCTGCACATCGAACTCGTTGCCCTCGGAGCCAATGAGCCGTGCTCCCTTGTGGAGGATGTGCTGCAGGTCGAACTCGTCGAAGCTCAGCAGTCGCTCGCTGCCCGTCGTCGAGCTGGAGCCACTCGACTGGCAGCTGTCCTCCTCGACGGCAGCGGTGTTGTGGGCCTCGCGCTCCTTCTTCGGCACCAGCTGCTGCTCCGGCTGCCAGGCCGGCACCTGCTTCAGTATGGCCTCAACGGTCTGGGCTGCCGCTATGCGGGTCTCCCACGACGAGCTGTGCAGGTAGCCCACCAGCCGGTTAAGCAGCGCATGGAGCTCGTGCGGATAAAGCTTCTGGACTTCGCCGATCTGCTTGGCGGCCGCTTGCCTGGTGGCCGCTGTGGAGCCGGATTCAAGAAGGATGAAAAGACGGTCGAGCCTAAAGAAGGGACTTGGAGTTACTCAGCTGCCTTTGGTTCTCGAATTGAGATATGTTTACCTTGATGTCATTATAAAATGGTTATTTGTGATACGCTTTGTGATTGGTCGATCTACTCTAAGTAACTAATCTGGAAATGGAAAGGGAATGCAAATAATTAATAGAGAATTTAAGTAAATAAAAGCAAACGTTTATATGGTTAAATTGATAGAAATTCTTGCTTTTATGTTCTCAGATTCAGATAGAAGGGTTCCAATCGTGCTAACAACACCTAATACTTGGAAATATGTCTATAATTTACTTTGTTAAATTACAAAATATGGCACTTTGGGAATTCAAATAATTAATACAGAATTTAAGTAAATAAAAGCAACCGTTTATATGGTTAAATTGATAGAAATTCTTGCTTTTATGTTCTCAGTTTCAGATAGAAGAGTTCCAATCGTGATAACAACACCTAATACTTGGAAATACGTTCGATATTTATTTTGTTAAAATATAAAATATGGCACTTTGGAAACTCAAATAATTAATACAGAATTTAAATAAATAAAAGCGAACGTTTATACGGTTAAATTGATAGAATTTCTTGCTTTTATGTTCTCAGCTTCAGATAGAAGAGTTCCAATCGTGATAACAACACCTAGTACTTGGAAATATGTCTAATATTTACTTTGTTATAATACAAAATATATAGCACTTTGTGGCAAGGGAAATGCCATGGCAACCTGGCACAGGCCACCACGAGCACAGTGCGCTTCCTCTTTCATTACTGAGTGAAATTAGAACTACAATCTAGATTAATTTAAGCTAGATTATTCCATTAAACCTGGTTAATTAATTGTGAAGCTTCAAGACTGTTGATCTCAATTAATGGCAAAGCCTATTATTAAGATTCTTCGGACTGTTATTAACTGTTGGGGCTATTAAGCCGTGACGCACTGTAACAATGACCGCATGTAGCAGAGGGTCTGTCGCAATCACACAAACAAACCCTTCTCAGAGCGTAACCCAATCAGCCAATAGGCACCGGACACGTGGTCGCAGAAGTCGCGAAGACGGCTGTCACCAGGCAGGGAGTGTGCAGTTCCTGGGCACCAGCAGCACTCTTTCAAAACCCGGCAAGTAAGCAACCAAACCCAAGTGGGGGGTTAAAGCCTGTGCAAATTGAGTCACTCAACGTGAATGGCGAATAATCATTTCGCTTTGTTGCCGCTGAAGCGTTCTTAACAGCTCAGAGCAGAACGTGACAATTGAGCAAATTACGCCATTTCCATATATTTCATATATTCCGGAGTCCGGACAAGCGCAACCGTATTACGTACGTAGAGCACCCAAGCATACGGTAAATCCGATTTGACGAGGACTGAAACCGACTCAGGAGATCGCCTTCCTCCGCTAATGCCGATACATTAAGGTGACAAGTACTTTTACTCTCAAAGCGTTCCGTTTTTGGGTTCTCTTATCAACTGCAACGTCGTGTGGCCGAGATAAGAAATCATGAAAATCACAGGTTCAGTGAACCAGGGCCAAGAACCAAGTCGCAGTCACAGGTGAGAAAGCCACAACACCTACGCTTAGAATGAGCAACCACGAGCACCCAACACGAGGCACGTGTAAATTTATTGTTGTCAATGCTTATCCCGATAAAGCAGACAAAGTTGCATAAATAACAACGAAATAATAATAACGACGTAAGTGTCGTAATGAAAACATTTGTATGGCATGTCGCATGTATCTGACAGGCCGTCCCAACCATAAAGCCAATCTATTGCCCGCAAATCTGTTGTACTTCGATTTGTCAGCGGCCTTGTTGACGCCACCACCCACTGAGGGCGCTCGGAGGAGCATAGGGGAATCGGATGATCGACCTGGGGGGGGATTCAGGAAAATTCCGCTCAGCCCGGGTAATTAAATTTCCATTAGATGCTAAATTTTGCAATAGCAATCATTGATTTTTACCCATAGATGTGTTGTTTTGGGAGTCGCTGGGTTGGGTCGCGTTGCGCATTTATTTATACATTTTCCACCCAAAGATAAGCCCTGAATGTGAACACACTTTTTCATTATCACCAATATGCTTGAATGACGATTAAGTGGCGGCCAAATGTATTTCGATTTTGTGTTTTTTTCTGCTATGTGGCAAGCTTGGCGTGTTTTTATAGTTTTCAGCTTTAGAAGGTTTTAGTGTAACGAAAAAACATATGGGGTTGGGACATTCATTTCAAGGTATTTTAGTTCCCTATGGTAAAAATAATGTTTTTTTTAATAAGTGAAGCATTCTTGTTACTAAATTCTTCTTAGTAAAAATAAGTGGATTTTTTTTTTAAGTTTAATCTCCAAACGAAAGATAAAGCTAATAACGTGACCAATTAGGCATATATTGATCGTTAAATTGATTATTTTGTACGGGGTCTTAGGTTATTTTGTATGTAACATGGTATTATTTCTTTATCTTTACATTTTTTTTAACTTTTTAGAGATTATTTCTAATGTTTCAATAAAATTAGAGTGTGCTTAGCAATCAATCTTCTATATCTGAGTTAAAATCAGGATATTTTTCCTTTTAATATTGCTTGAAACGCGAATTATTTGGAATTGTATACCATATTAGTGTATTTTATTTTGTTATTTATTTATTTATTTTGTATTTACTAATTAATTTGTAATTTATTTCTACACAGTATAAATAATAATTTAATTTCACATTTTATAGAAGAGTCTGCTTGGTTTTTATATCCTAAAGATAGTTTTGAGAGTCTGTTACGTGACTGGAATATATTACTATGTATTTAAATACACAGTGTGTTTAGTAATCGTCTTAATCTCAATTGAAATCTCGCTATATAATAAGATTAAAAAGGTGCCCAACTAGGTAACTAAAGCTTAAATCTATGAGTATGTTGGAATTTAAATCTTAACATATAAAAAATGTGTACTTTATGGTGGTACACCCAAAAAAAAAAAAACCAAAGTTTAACCTTTCTACGCGTTGTCTTAAACATAAACTCAAGCAGTATAACGAGTTTAGTATAGATTTTATACTTCAAAATATCATATATATACTACAAAGTATAATTTTTATACTCCAACGTTTCAATTGTGTATTTTTGAGTATTATTTTTATATGAACCTACATCAAAAATTCGATAACATCACGTTAGCTGGAATTTAGTGCTTTTCTGTTTGTCGCGTTAGTGATTATTCTGAAGACTTGGTGCAGATGAGTATAAAATGTATACTTTCGTAGTATCAAATTAATAAGCATCTTATTAAGAAATTTTTAATACTCAAGAGTATAGAATTGATGTAACAATCGTATAAGTTGTATGATGATTTTTTTTTGGGTGTACTATTTAAATGGATTATAATGTTCAAAGCAGATCGCATTATTCATAAGTTTAGGTTTCCAAGAATTGGGAAATGTTTCATGGTGTAGATTAAACAAGATGCTTGGACTTCCCAAAAAATAAATAGAAAAACAGTTTTTTTTTTTATTTATTGAGCGTTCTTTGGGTCTCTGTGGTCATCTGTATTATCGCTTAAATTCGTTTAGTTGAAATTGGCACATTTCGGTAATGTTCGAGGCATTTGTGTTTGAACTCCGGAGAGTTCAATATTTATATTTTCTATATAAATTCAATGGTATTTGGCTAATATTGTGACAGATGGCGCTGCACACACACACATGTATATTTATTTCGCACAATGCAGCCCCCATCTCGATCGGGATCGAATTTATCGAGAGAGCTGCTGCTGCTGATGTTTGCACAGCACACTGCGCGAAACCGGGTGATATACGACCCAGCAGAGCAGCTCATCATCGCGAAGTCAAGTTCTGCAAGTGAACTTTGCGTATTTAAATATGTTCTCGACGCAAAGCAAACTGTGACGACAAAGAGTCACAAAGCAGCAGGCACAACTGTTGCGAATTGGGGGAAAATGGCAAACGCGAAATGCGAAAAGAGCACAAAGAGCAGAGTGAAAAAGCGCTGAAAAAAAGCCGAGCTCTCCGTTTGAAACTAGTTCAAGTGCCCTACCCCAAGTTGGTGCGACAGAGAGGAGGGGACTGCAGTCGATTACGGCAGCGGACCATAAATAAATACAGGTGCTTGCTTGTACCTGTGCCGCTGTACATTGTGTTTGTGTTTTTTTTTTCTCGGCGAGCGCGCAACGTGGACGCTGGATGGTTGGTTGGATTATTCCATACATTCCGCCCACTGAATTGGGAAAAAGAGCCCAATGAATGGACGACACAAATAGCGGACAAGCAAGCAAATTGAGCAATGTGCTGCGACTAAAAATACGCGCCGCGCACTAGAACGGGCTGCCAAGAATAGAGGTAGAGCTAAAACAAAGCGCTAGTGATTAGGCAAGTTTATTTTTCTGTTTTTTCTGTTTTCTGCATAGATCCCACTCTCTTTGCGACTCTCTTTGTGTAAGGATTACCGCTACTTTGCTGCGTTGGCGCTCTCCCCTCACTCAGAGTAATGAATTAAGTGCTCTGGTCCGCTCCTCTCTCTTATCAGCGTGCCCCCTTGGCCCCACGCTCGATCGCTCGCTCGGACGCATACATGGGCGGAAGCGATAAGTGAGGTTCCCCCTCCCCCCCCCTCTTAAATACTAATGCAATCTGTCGAGGATAAGGGATATATGGCTCTCGTTCGGTTGGCTAGCCGAGTGTTATATCACCCACCTTTGGCAATAGTTGCGCTCGCCTCTCGCTCCCTTCCCTTTCCGGTGCGGCAGCAGTCAGCTTTTGTGGGTCTCCCACTGGCAGCAGTTCATACGCTCTGCATTTTCTAATTGATTTGTTTTTGCTCTAAAACTGTACAATCGATGCTGCGTTACTACGGCGATTTGCGTTTGTGTTGGTGCAGCGGCTCTGCTGCAGCGCTCGCCTTTTCTTTTTCTTTTTGCAAGCAGAGCTTCACAATCACCTTCCCACTCACTCGCACTTACGCACGCACATTGATTTTTCACCCACACAAACACACGCGGTCACAGCCTCGGCGTGGCGAATTTTGCTAGAATGCGGCAATTGTCGTTGGGGGGGGCGTAGGCGGTCAGTGTTTTAACTTAACATTGGGCTTCACGCTGATGCAAACACACTCCGACCGCACTATATTTTTCAATTTCCGAAATTTACCAGGAGCCATGTTCGCCCGTCGCGAGTCACATTTATAGTGTAGCCAGACAGAGCCGGAGCATACGGTTTTTAGGCGGCGCGAGCGAGACGGCGATAGCGGTAAGAGCGAGTTGGCTATAGCCCTGGAAGGGTTGTACGCGTTTATCGATGTATCGATTGATTCAGTACTTAAATATTTAAATATTGACCTTTACAGATATTAAAACTGGCATGAACTTAGGAAAATAAATATATATAAGTCCCTTGTCGCCGGTAGATAATTGATCTCGATAGGCGCAATCGATATTTGAGTGAAATCTAGTATTTTTATCTGTAGTCCGAAAATGTATGTATTTTAGTCCAATGAATGTAAGGTCTTACTTGAGCGCCATTCAAATTTGTCCATTAAGAAATGGCCTTCATTAACGCACGAAAAAAGGTGGACTGCGGTCATCTCAGACGGATTAGATATTTTTTGTGTGATTTTTACCATATCTTTTTCTTGTCAATAGTAGTAGTACATGACAATGAATTTGTGAATATTTGTCATTTTAGTTATATTTTATTTAGATATACCGAAGCAAATCGAATTCTCATATTTAGAGCTATGTGAAAAAAAAATTTATATGTTGATGATGCTAGAGCAAGTATGGGAGTTCGAAAATAAGCTTCATGTTTTTATTGAACTCTTTAGGGTCGATCGAAACTATTTTTTAATGATAGCTGGCTTAGTGCCAAATATAAAAAAAGGAACTGCGCTGCGGTAATGGCAGCGAGCGTCGACGGGAGGTACAATCCCTTCGTCTTCATAAGATGGGTGGGTACAAAATATAAATATACTATTTTATAGATTTATATGTATATTTCATTTTGTTTATAGTTCAATTCTGGCGAGCCTTGCACAGAAAGCGAAATTTATTTTGAATTTAATTTATACCTCCAGGCAATAGCTGCTAGTGGCAATATATTTTGCATTGGCTGACGGCAACTACAGCAACGACGGGATCAAATATTTGGACAGCACAATATTGTGGGACTACAGACATTTACCCAGGACAATTACTGACGTACTTTCGCCCAATACTCCAGACTGATACTCGAGGACGAACTTATGAGGTCGAGGACTAAAGACTTGTGTCAATCACAATTAGGTAAAATACAGAAAGTGTGCGATCAATATTTTGGCGTCTATTATTTTGGCGTCTACTAATATATTAAGATAACTGATATTAGCAGAAGTTACTTTGCAAGATGTTCTAATTCACACTGTAAAACGGTTGGTTTTACTCCAGGGTGAAGTGTTTCGCCCATTAAAAATAGAGGATTTTAGTAGTTTTGTTCTTTATTAAAAATAAGGCTTTGATGGAATCTCTGCACACTGCGCCCTCGTACTTTTTATTACTTATTTTGTTTCATTATTATATGTAGCATAAGAATTAGCAAGTATACAAGTTTTAGGTAACATCATATGTAGGTGTAAGGCTGTGAGCGGAAATCAAAAGTGGAAAAAAAGGCCAGCGGCCATATTCATGACGGGGGATAACAAAAAATAAAAGATAGTTATAAGTAGAGAGCAGATGAGGAAAAAAGGATCCTTGCGAAAACAAAAGGCAGGATACGAACGGATTTTAGGCCTGAGCTTGGATTAATAATCGATAAGCCTAGACTTGGGAGTTCCAATCCGTTTTGCCAAATCAGCTTATTACGGGAATTTTAAGCTTTTTTATATTTTTTATTGAAAAGGCACAATAGCTGCAAAACTAAGTGACTTGCGCGTACATGCATAATAAAACGCAGGACTGTTTGATTTAATTCAACTTATTACGCTGATTAAATTTTTTTTTATGATGCATCATTCTCCCAAGTGAAGGGCTTGGCTGAACGAAAGGAAAGCCACCCCTACAGCAAGAAGAAGCTGAAATTGTCTAAAGCCCTGAACAATGTGAGTACTGCCGATCTAGGAACACCCAGCGGAGTCGGTCTGGAGAGGGACGGTGCCATTTATAGATATACAATTTCTTAAATTCTTATACATTTTGCCAAGCAAGAAGACGAAAGTAATGTAAAGCTCTCAACCAATGGAGATGTGCCTAATCGCTGGGGCGTCCATCCGAGATTCTCGGAGTGGACGGAAAGTGTCTGATTGCCATGCACCTGGGAGTGGCCAGAGCGATTCCTCAGTCGGTTCAGGCCAAGCAGCTCACGACCTCTACTTTCGCCCCCGAAACCGGGAAGTGGACTAGGTATCCCCCGCGGAGTCGACCGGAGATCCCTTCGGTCGATGAGCAAATGTGAGAAGACGATCTATTTTTGTTTCTGGCCCGATTTTGGGTTGCCATTTATTTAGTTGATCTGGCATCTCGGATTTTAAAGTTGCCAACTTAAAATTATTTATCTGCATGTCATTGCAAACTTTCTTAAGAAAGCCTTCCGACCACGTCTCGCTTATAATTAAAATTTATAAAAAATTTTAGTATGAGTAAAGAGTGGATGTTTAATTTGAGGAGCTCAACCGTCATCTGTCGTCAGTCAGGGACAATTGATTCTGATTATTACAGAATACAGCCATATCAAAGGCCATAAAATGTGTGTTGGTGGAAGCACTTTTGAGCGTCTTCAACATAGATGGCGTGATTTTAGCAAACCAAAACGACTACTTTCCATGCAGAGAAGGCGGGCTTGAAACAGCTGCTAACAGAGAAGATTGTGTCCTTGAATCTGAGCTGTGATCGAAATGCTGAGCTCACGGCGCAATATTTATAATATATTTTAAATATTTATTCTATTCTAATATATCTTGTTTACAGCTAGCATAAGTTCGTTGGGGGGGGGCGAGCAACTGGCTGAAAAGGCCCTGGCGCACGCCTTAACATGTGCAAAAAAAAAAACAAAAGATGTACCTTTGATCTGCGGCGTCATTAAAAAATAAATTGTTAATAAACAAATAACAAATAGGATAAGTAGGGTTCGTTTTTAAGAGTAATGAATTTAATATATTTTTGTGACTAGTGTACTAATTTATAAGGATAACCTTGTAGCACTGGAAAAATAGATTAAAAAAAAAACAAACAAAAAAGCCAAGTCCCAGCGTATTAGAATTGTAATGATGAAACGATCATTGCGAAAACCGAAGGCAGGATATAAGTGGATTTTAGGTCTGAGCTCGGATTAATAATCGATCAGGCTAAGCCTAGATTTGTGAGCTTCAATCTGTGTTGCCAAATCAGCTTGGCTGCTCACGCAGGACACTTTGATGAAATTCCCCTCAGCTGGAGGAGCTGGAAAAGACTAAAGCCCTGAATAATGTGAGTACTGCCGATCGTGCAACAGCAAGCGGAGTCGGTGTGGAGACGGCAGTTGCAATAAAGCCGCCATTGGACACAAAACGGGGTGCCATTAATAGATATAACATTTCTTAAATTGTTATACATTTCGTCAAGCAAGAAGCAAAAACCGTAAGAAACTTGAACCATTTTTGTATAATGAAAGTTTCGACTAAATTAATGAATCTATATAGCATGCAGGGACCAAGTTACTTCGCCCATATTGACGTGTTCCACCGAATTCTTATACCTTTCCATACAGGAGTTGGGGAAACTCGATCGAGTCACACACCCGATAATTCCTCATACAGGCGTCTAACCATTATTTATCTGCATGTCATTACAAACTTTCTTAAGAAAGCCTTCCGACCACGTCTCGCTTATAATTAAAATTTTTAAAAAATTTTAGTATGAGTAAAGAGTGGACTTTTAATTTGAGGAGCTCAACCGTCATCTGTCGTCAGACAGGGACAATTGATTCTGATTATTACAGATTACAGCCATATTAAAGGCCATAAAATGTGTGTTGCTGGAACCACTTTTAAGCGTCTTCAACATATGTAGATGGCGTGATTTTAGCAAACCAAAACGACTACTTTCCATGCAGAGAAGGCGGGCTTGAAACAGCTGCTAACAAAGAAGATTGTGTCCTTAAATCTGAGCTGTGAAATTGACGTGTTCCACCGAATTCTTATACATTTCCATACAGGAGTTAATAATTCCGATAATTCCTCATACAGGCGTCTAACCACTCAACGTTGACGCGGAGTATGTTCCACCTCTTGAGACGTCTCCTGAGGCGTACAGAAGGACCAAGAGGTGGAACATACAGCCGGCGATTTTCAAAGATCACATGAGTGTTCTTATGCGTCAAGCATTTGTTGTTCCGACCATTCACAGTGCGGAAAATACCACTAATGGCCTCGGTCACATACAAATAGGTTATCGACCATAGGTCAGTGCGAGAAGAACTTCCAAGGAAAATAGCTAAAAAGAGCTTCGGCAGCTCTCCCGAGGAGGTAAAAGCCTATCATAAATATCAAGATGGATTTTATTATACAATTAGGTTATCCTTTGACCATAGGGAAGAGCGCGACGAACCACCAATGAAAAAAGCGAACAAGAGCGCGACGAACTTCCAAGGAAAAAAGCGAACAAGAGCGCGACGAACTTCCAAGGAAGAAAGCTAACAAGAGCTTCGGCAGGAGGTAAAAGCCTATTATAAATATCGAGATGGGAATGGAATAGCGCCTGGAACGGAGGAAGAGGCCGGCAGTCGCGTTGGAAAGCAGTAACGGGCCGGCAGCCGCCGCCTGCAATGTTATCAAGCGTTGTTATTCATTCTTTTAAAATATTTAAGCAAAGCTCTAGCTGCTCATACTTCGTATTCTCGAAATTTGTTTTGTTTAAATAAAATCCCCACCAAAACCTAACAACAATTTCAATAATTATAATTATAATTTTGCGAATGGGCGGTTACGGAGGAGGGGCCGGCAGCCGCTGTGGCTTGGCGCTGCCTTGTTACTCTGAGTCCCCAGCGGGCAGATGCTGTGGATATGCTCCTTATTTCGCAGAAGACTGATCGCGTCCCGCCTCCGCCTGTGCCACCGAACTTAGCAAAAAAATGTATCCCATTGACAAATATTAACCAGATACTGAAAATCCGGCCCTAAATTAAAATTCTTTTAAAATATTTAAGCAAGGCTCTTGCTGCTCGTACTTTGTATTCTCGAAATTGGTTTTGTTTAAATAAACTTCCAACCAAAACCAAACAACAATTTTAATAATTATAATTATAATTGGGCGAATTGGCGTTTTGCGGCCGGCAGCCGCGTGGAGGAAGCAGAGGCAGTAACGGACCGGCAGCCGCGTGGAGGAGGCAGAGGCAGTAACGGGCCGGCAGCCGCTTGAAGGAGGCACAGGCAGTAACGGGCCGGCAGCCGCGTGGAAGAAGCAGAGGCAGTAACGGGCCGGCAGCCGCCAGCCGCCCGATATGCTCCTTTTTTTCGCGGAAAATTGAACGCGTCCAGCCTGCGACCCGAACTCCGAATAACAATTTATCTCAATGACAAATGTTAACCTGATATTAAAAAATCGGCTCAAGATTAAAATTCTCTTAATCTATTTAAACAAACCTCTCTTACCCCTCACAATTCGTTTTCGTTTTCATTAAAATTGTTTTGTTTAATATAATGCCATCTCAAACAACCATTTTGATGATTATGGAATTGATTTACAATTCGGAGAAAGAAGATTATTGCCAGGGAGCCATTGTGTTTTCCCCGTCAAATTTGGCTTCTTTTTTAAATATAAACATCGAATACAAATTTTGTATTGAATCACGATAGTATAAAACAATCGATTGCACAACCGTCAATATTTTCAATGTATCGCCGTTGTTTCAGCCAGTGTTCCCAGATCAGGGGTTTTCCCCCTAGATTTACGGGTTTTTTGATATCCCAATGGGGATTTTAGGGAGGAAGAATTTTTAGGGGGATAGTTTAGGTTTTTTTTCCGGAACTGATTGATTTAGATTTTTTAACAAAATCTCTTTAAAATTTCATTTTTTTTATAAATCCGAATTGCCGAAAATATCAAAATAAATACTGCACACGATTTTTGTATCGCTTAAAAGTTTTGCCAGCTGATGTTGGCGCATTCCGTAAACCCGTTCCACGTCATAATTTGATATTTTTTTAATTATTTGAATTTATCAGTTTTTTTTTTTTTAATTTGACGGGATTTTTTAGGAGGAAATATCGACTCTTTGAGATTTTTTAGGGGGAAAGCAAAATTTTCATCTGGCAACACTGGTTCCAGCTCTAGCGTTCAATATTGGCTTTTGGCGTGGAAAACTGAAAAGAAAATTAAGAAAAAGCCTGCAAAAGTGCCGCACCATGAACACACTGGGTCCTAAGAAGGACGGAAGTCCGAATATTGACTTTTTTCAGTCCCCGGAGACGCTGCAGGGCTTCGAATCCATTCGACAGTGGCTGCAGAAGAACTGCAAGAAGGTGCGTACCCCACCAACAACAACGCCGCCGCAAACAAAAATGGCGCTTGCTCGCCGCGAAAAAAACAAATGAGTAATGAAATTGGTTTTTATTATAGTACTTGGCTCACAGTTCGGAGCCCATCACGAAGGAGTCTCTGGCCCAACTGCTGATTCACTTTCTGCAGTATGTGGAGGCGAAGCTTGGCAAGAATTCAGCGGAGCCGCCGGCGACCAGAATTCCGGTTAGTATTGGTGTGTTTGTGTGTGTGTGTGTGATACAGGGTGCCCTGTGTGGCGTGTGTACACGTAAATATTAACGCGAAGTGAATTAATATAAATAAATTAAGGGAAATAATGTGTATATATATGCTTAGTAATATTTTTAGGCCCGTTTAGATGTTATAATAATAGTTAAATGTTCCACAGATGCGCTGCTTTCTGGACTTTAAGAGCGGCGGCGGCTTGTGCATCATCTTCTCGACGATGTTCCGCTTCCGGGCGGAGCAGCGCGGCAAGAAGTTTGACTTTTCCATCGGCAAGAATCCCACGCGCAAGGATCCCAACATCCAGCTGCTGATCGAGATTGAGCAGGCTCTGGTGGAGGCCGATCTGTACCGCATTCCGTACATTTACATCCGCCCAGAGATCGAGAAGGGCTTCGAGGGCAGGCTGCGCGAGATCCTTGACAATCGGCGGGTAGAGATCGTTTCGGATGAGGAGGAATCCACCCACATTGTCTACCCCATCGTGGACCCGCATCCCGACGAGTATGCGCGGCCCATTTTCAAGCGCGGCGGCCACGTAATGCTGCACTGGTACTACTTCCCGGAATCCTACGATTCGTGGGCTGTGAACAACTTTGATCTGCCGGATCACATTCCGGAGAATCCCGAGTCGCCGGCGGAGCGTTGGCGCGTTTCCGCTTCGTGGATCTTGGACCTGGAGCAGTACAACGAGTGGATGGCCGAGGAGGACTATGAGGTGGACGAGCAGGGCAAGAAGAAGACGCACAAGCAGCGCATGTCCATCGACGACATCATGTCGTTTGGCGACGAAAAGAAGAAGCCGCCTGCCACCAGTTCCGGTGGTGGCGGCAAGCAGAAGCGACGCCGCTCCCCTTCGCCGGCCACCTCGGCATCTACCTCGTCTACCTCGAAGCCGGGCAAGCGCAAGCGATCCCCAGCCGTTGTGCATAAAAAGTCGCGCAACGACGACGACGACGAGGATCTGACCCGCGACCTGGACGATCCGCCGGCCGAGCCCAATGTCCAGGAGGTGCACAAGGCCAACGCGGCGCTCCAGTCAACGGCCAGCCCGGCTCCGGGCGGTAAGTCTCGCGGTGACAACGATATGATGCCTATCAAGGGTGAGTGCTCCTTGGTTGCCTGGCTTGTGCCTGGATTTATGGAAGGTTCTGCGTCTGTAGGTGGCACCATGACCGACCTGGACGATGAAATGACCGGGGGAAGCGCTGCCCAGGCCATGTCCACCGGCGATGGGGACAACTCGCAGACGGGCAAGACGAGCGACAACAGCAACACGCAGGAGTTCTCCTCGTCGGCCAAGGAGGACATGGAGGACAATGTCACCGAGCAGACGCACCACATCATTGTGCCCTCGTACTCGGCCTGGTTCGACTACAACTCCATCCATGTGATCGAGAAGCGGGCCATGCCGGAGTTCTTCAACAGCAAGAACAAGTCCAAGACGCCGGAGATTTACATGGCGTACAGGAACTTTATGATAGACACCTACAGGTGGGTTACCCTCAAACCTTATCCCTGAACCCTTTCCTGATCCCCCTTTGCTCTATTTTCAGGCTCAATCCGACAGAGTACTTGACCAGCACCGCTTGTAGGCGCAACTTGGCCGGAGATGTGTGTGCCATCATGCGGGTGCATGCATTCCTCGAGCAGTGGGGCTTGATTAACTACCAGATCGATGCGGATCTGCGTCCCACGCCCATGGGTCCGCCACCGACCTCGCACTTTCACATTCTCTCGGACACCCCATCGGGCCTGCAGGCTATTAACCCCCAAAAGACCCAGCAGCCTTCGGCGGCCAAGACGCTGCTAGATCTGGACAAGAAGCCCCTGGGGGGCAAGGAGGGAGGAGGCCTGGAGTTGGGCGGCGACAAGGGTGGTGGCCTGGCTGGCATCAAGACCGAAACGCTCGAGAACGGAGCTGGCGCTGGAGCTGGCGGAGGCGGAGGATTGAGTTCCGGCGTGAGCCAGTTCGGTTTGAAGCTGGATCAGTATGCCAAGAAGCCGGCGGCCATGAGGAATCGCACGGCGGCCAGCATGGCGCGAGAGTGGACCGACCAGGAGACACTGCTCCTACTCGAGGGCCTGGAGATGCACAAGGACGACTGGAATAAGGTGTGCGAGCACGTTGGCTCGCGCACCCAGGACGAGTGCATCCTACACTTTTTGCGGCTGCCCATCGAGGATCCGTATCTGGAGGATGATGGCGGCTTCTTGGGACCCTTGGGCTGCCAACCCATACCGTTTAGCAAGAGCGGCAATCCCATCATGTCTACGGTGGCCTTTTTGGCCTCTGTGGTTGATCCACGCGTAGCTGCAGCAGCCGCCAAGGCAGCCATGGAGGAGTTTGCAGCCATTAAGGTGAGGTTGAGAGGTAACATGCCTATAACTTGAGATAATTCTGTTATATTCAGGATGAGGTGCCCGCCACCATTATGGACAACCACATGAAGAATGTGGAGAAGGCCTCGGCGGCCGGCAAATTCAATCCGAACTTTGGCCTGGCCAACAGTGGCATTGCCGGCACTGGCAACGACAAGGAGGATGAGGAAGCAGGCAAGGAGGGAGCCTCTGCTGCTACAGGCGGCGCTTCGGATGAGGAAATGAAGGATCTAAGCAAAAAAGACGGTAAGAGGGCAGGGAATATAGAGCTGTAAAACTATCGACGATACTATCGATGGTGTTGTGCTCCGCGTCACTATCGATTGTTTTTTTTCTACCATCGATACATCGCGTTAGCAGCAAATCAGTAAATTCGTATAACATTTACAAGTTTTTGCCAATAAATATAATCTTAAATTTGTATATTCTTAAGAACGGACCAAAACATTTTTCTTTAATTTCCAATCGTTAATATCAAAAACTATCTTTATATAAAATCTATATAGACAGTAATTGTGATAAAATTTCTTTCATTTTTGTTATTACATAAATTCTTATATAAATTATGCCATTTAATTTGGTTTGTTTAAGCAAAGTAAATTTTTTAAACACATTTTATTTTGTCGATAGTATCGATTTTATCGATGGTTTAGACCATCACTATCGAAAATATCGAGTAAGGGCACTATCGATGGTTTTACAGCTCTAAGGGAATATACAGAGTAAGAGGGTTTCCCAAGGGGAAATCGTAAGAATTACCTTTTATTTCTCTAAAACCAAGTGTCTGTGGCCCGGAAACCCATTCGTTGTGTGCAGATCTCTTTTGTTTTTTACACTCTTGCTTTATTTGTACTCGAAATTCGCAATATGTCTCGCATTTGGCACTGTATTTTTCGTATTTTATTTCGTTTTTGTGTTCCACCAAACTCTACTACCAAAAACTATCCACCAAAAAACATCAACACCATCACGAAACCAAACCAAACCAAAACCAAACCAAACCCAAACAACAAACAACAAACCACCACAGACGAGGCCAAGTCCAAAGACAAAACGAAATCGGATAAGACCAACACGAACACAGACTCGAGTTCCACATCATCGTCGTCATCCTCGGCGTCAGGCAACACAGCAAACAACACCGACAAGAAGCCAAAAGAGTCATCCTCCTCGCCTTCGGGCGACACCAAGTCAGCCAGCAAGTCAGAGAAATCAACAAACAAATCCTCACCCACAGACCCAGCCGCAGCAGCTTCTTCTGCCGATGTGGACATCAAGACGGAGGACAGCAGCGGCGATGGCGAGACCAAGGACAGCGGCAGCGAGGGCAAGGAGGGATCAGGAGCAGCAGTTGCTGGCTCAGGTGCCAACGCCGGGGCCAAGGAGGGAGCCTTTAGCGAGAACAATATGCAAACGGCAGCGGCGGCCGCTTTGGCATCCGCAGCGGTCAAGGCCAAGCACTTGGCTGCCTTGGAGGAGCGCAAGATCAAGTCGCTGGTGGCGCTGCTCGTCGAGACACAGATGAAGAAGCTGGAGATCAAGCTGCGGCACTTTGAGGAGCTGGAGGCCACCATGGAGCGGGAGCGCGAGGGCTTGGAGTATCAGCGCCAGCAACTGATCACCGAGCGTCAGCAGTTCCACTTGGAGCAACTGAAGGCGGCCGAGTTCCGGGCCCGCCAGCAGGCGCATCATCGCCTGCAGCAGGAGCTGCAGGGTCAGGCGGCGGCCGCTGGCTCAATGATACTCCAGCAGCAGCAGCAGCTGCCACAGCCACAACAGCAGCAGGCGCAGCAGCAGCAACTGCAGCAACAGCAGCCACTGCCGCTGCATCCGCACCTGCCGCAGCAGCAGCAGCAGCAGCAGCAGCCACTGGCCCCACATCAGCTGCCGCCGCAGTCGCAGCCCATGGTGGGGCCCACCGCTCAGCATCAGCCGCTGCCGCCGCATATATCCGGAGCCGTAGCTCCGCCGCCCAACGGTGCGCCCTTCCCAGCGCCACCCACAGTGGCCGCCGGCGTTGGACCCCCGCCGCCTGGAGCACCTGCGGCCCTAGCCGCGACACCCGGCGACCAGGCAGGAGTTACAGGAGCACTGGCACCGGCAGCAGCGCAATCTCAGGGACCCACACCAATGGGTAGGTCTTGGCCTAAAGATATTGAATTTATTTATTAATTTATCTATTAAATTATCTATTCCACAGATACCACACCGCCAAGCAGCGTCCCAGTGGCAGAGGTCAGCGGTGGTGCCCCACCGGGATCAGTGCCCCCCGTCGGATCAGCCGCTGCCGCCGCCAGCATTCCTCCCGCCAGCACTGCCCCAGTCGCCGGCAGCGCTCCTCCTTCTTAACTCCTACTCATAAGCCAGCAGCAAGCGTTTAAGTAATTAGTTGTAAGTCGTACGCTCTCAGTATGTAATATGTATACTCTCCACTCTCTAAGCCCAACCAACCAAGTCTCCATTCGAACCACAAACCCCAAACCCAAACCCCAGCTTGTTGCACATACAAACGTGTCTGTCCCTGTACTACGTGTAAGATTCGTTTCGTCTCCGGCAATTGCACAACTATTTAGAACCAAGTTTCCAATGGCATTAAATTAAAATCTATTTAAATACACCGAGTATGGCAGTTATAATTTAATTTCTATTTTTATTATTTCCCTGCAGTACCAAGTCATCAACAAGTCATCAAAAAAACGTTGGTGTTGTTGATGAATCATCGATGAAACTCCATACGAATTACTGATGAACAATGGGCGGCATCCGTGACAAATACATCGATGATTCATCGACAAAAACTGGTATTTTATATCAACAGTTTAGTCCAACAATTAATCAACATTTCATCAATGATTCATCAAATATTTCTTCAACTTTTCATCGATAATTCATGAACATTTCATTGATGGCAAATTCATCAACTTTTCACCGACAAAAGCTGATATTTTTCAATAACAGTTTAGTCCAAAAATTCATCAACATTTAATCGATGATCCATCAAATATTTAATCAACTTTTAATCGATTAATCATCATATATTTAATCAACTTTTCATCGATAATTCATGAACATTTCATTGATCACAAATTAATCGATGATTCATTAACTTTTCATCGACAAAAGCTAATATTTTTCAATAACAGGTTAGTCCAAAAATTCATCAACATTTCATCGATGATTCATCAAATATTTAATCAACTTTTCATCGATAATTCATTAACATTTCATTGATGACAAATTCATCGATGATTCATCAACTTTTCATCGACAAAAGCTGATTTTTTTCAATAACAGCTTAGTCCAAAAATGCATCAACATTTCATCGATGATTTATCAAAAAATTCATCAACATTTCATCAATGATTCATCAAATATTTAATCAACTTTTCATCGATAGTTCATGAACATTTCATTGATGACAAATTCATCGATGATTCATCAACTTTCATCGACAAAAGCTGATATTTTTCAATAACAGTTTAGTCCAAAAATTCATCAACATTTCATCGATGATTCATTAAATATTTCATCAACTTTTCATCGATAACTCATGAACATTTCATTGATGACAAATTCATCGATAATTCATCAACTTTTCATCGACAAAAGCTGATATTTTTCAATAACAGTTTAGTCCAAAAATTCATATACGTTTCATCGATGATTCATCATATACTTTATCAACTTTTTATCGATAATTCATGAACATTTCATTGATGACAAATTCCACAATGATTCATAAACTTTTCATCGACAAAAGCTGATATTTTTCAATAACAGTTTAGTCCACAAATTCAACAACAATTCATAGATGATTCATCAACATTTCATTGATGATTCATCATATATTTCATCAACTTTTCATCGATAATTCATGAACATTTCCTTGATGATTCATTAACAAAAAATAACATTTTTTCATCAACATTTGATTGAACTTTCATTAACATACGTACAAAGTCCGTACTCTGATGAAACCTTGATGGCAACTGCTACTGCAGGATTATTTAATAGCTCCATAAAAAATAGATTCCTCGACAACTAAGATCAGTTAATTGTTGCAATTCTAATGGAATCGCATTCAAACTGGCCACAATTCCCTTTAAACCAGAAAGAACACTTGTACATTACAATAAATGTATACCGAACATTCGATTTATTTGAGATAAGAGTTCATGGGAGTAGAGCAGCAGATCGATCGGCAGGTTCATTTACAATGAGTGAGGCGCGTTTCAGGGAAATATTATTATTATATATTAGGTAGATATCAGGGCAGCTTCGTAAAATGTAGCCAGCCTTAATGAAACTTAATGTGAATCGTAATCAATGCAAGCAGGTGCGTCGCCGCAGGATGTTGGGCTGCTTGTCGGCATGGATTTCGCTGCTGGAGAGACTGCGCTTCAGATTCGGACTCTCCTCCTCCTTTGCCACGAACAACGGAGATACGCTGACGACAGGCTTGGTCAGATCCACGCTGGAGCAGGATCCACTCGGACAGATCTTGGGCGGGGGTGGCGATGACACGCTGATGTTCCACCGCACCATGCGCAGCTCGTTGGGCGACGGCGACGCCTCCTGCAGGATGCTCAAGTGCTTCTTGGACTGCGGCAAAGACTGGTGGCGGGGTGATTGGTCGCAGCGCAGGTGCAGCCCGTAGCTGGCCACTCGCCTCAGGTAGACTGTGTTGTAGAAGCGGATAATGTCCGCGGTCTGGCCCTTGCCCAGGTGAACCTGCCTGTAAACGCTGCTCTGGGCATGCGGCTGGCGACGATACTCCTGAATGATTTGGCTGAAGCTCAGGCGCAGGTTCTCGAGACGGGCGTGCAGATGAAGGGCGCAGAGCAGGAGCAGGTCCAGGTTGCGTTGGCGCAGCAGTTCGCCACCGCGGAGGGTGAAGGAGTGCTCGGCCAGGTGCCAGATGCGCGGATACGAGTCCACTAGGGCTAGCCTCGTGCAGAGAACAAGCAGTCGCCGGTTGGCCAGGCCATAGAACTTTCGCAAGCAGATACCCACTCCCGTGGAACGGTTCTCCTTGCCCTCCGCCTGAGCCTGGACCTCCTGGTAGCCGGGCAGCCGATCGTTCTTCCCAAAGTGCCGCCACAGGTGCGAACTGCAGCGGAAGATCAGTGCACCCAGGCACCTGTCCTCCACCGCATGCAGGTGCTTGATTAATTCCCTGCCCAGCAATCCCTCGTCGTGGCGCACCACCAGCTCCAGTATCTTTTGGAAGTCGTAGGCGTTCAGCGAGTAGCAGTCCAGGATGAAGGGAAACCTCAACTCAGCGACGTGGTCGTGGTGGATGTGCAGCGACAGCTCCAAGCAGCAGGCAACCAGGGTCTTAGTCAAGGTGTATTGCTTCAGCAAGTTGCTTAGCTTCAGCCGGGGCTTCAGGTCCAGCTCAGAGCACACGATTCGCTCTAGGAACTTGTAGAAGAGGCCCCTGGCCAGGTGGAATCGCTCGCCAGCCACCTGCTCATCCAGCACATCCTTGACGGCAGCGGTAAACGTTTGGCCCAGCATCAGCAGCAACTGCTCCATGGGCTGGACTACGGCATCATAGTTCTCTCCCTTTTCCAGGTAGTGAGCAATATCGGGTGTCAGGGCTTGTGGCAGTGTCTGCTCGAGGAGCTTCTTATACGGCGAAGTGGAGGGGGAGGAGGAGGAGGAACGTGGTGGACTTCTCTTTGAATTCCTATCCCGCTCCTTCGCTTCCTGGCAGCACAGCATGACCCGCTCGTCCATCTCGCTGATGTCGGCCACAGACTGGGAGTATTTACGATTCAGATTGGCCATGTTCACGTCCAGCATTCCCTCCTTGACCAGCTCCCGCATGTGGGTGTCGTTGCCCAGCAGTATCTGGTCCATGAAGAGCACCATAAGGGCCTTCTGGAAGAAGGCGTTCTTCATCTGCTGCACCCCCTTCTCCGGCAGCTGGGGGACCAGAGCTCCGATGGCCTGCAAGGCGCTATATTTATTTAGAATGTCGCTGTCAAAGTCCTCGGTGCCCCACTGTGGTGGCATGCCCGGAAAATCTCGACGGATAACCTCGGAATTTGCCACCTCCAGAACGTTCGCATACAGCAGATCCATGCTGCAGACGAGGACCTGGCAGCCGTTCACCAGGTTCTCGGTGGCAAAGCCGGGCAGCTCATTGCGAACGATCAGGAAGAGCAGCCAGCCGAACTCGTAGAGCGACTGGTAGAAGGCCAGGGCATCCACGTCCGCCTCCTCGGCGGAGGGCTGGCAGAACAGACGCTGGAAGATGCGCTTGTAGTGTTGCAGCAGGATTAGCGTGACGCTGAATCTTCGGCGCAGCTCCTCCACCTCCAGCTTGATGACTTTCGTGTTCTGGGCCAGCCAGTTCCAGTGCTCCATGCGTCGAAGGAATATCGAGCCGTTCACCCTGAAGCTGCGTAGCAAACGCGTGAGGGACAGATTCCAGCACTTGTTCGAGCCACTTTGGATGGCCGCCTTAATGTCCCGCATCTTCGCCAGCTGCAGCTCGCTGTATACTGCGCAGCAGAGCCACTCGTGCGCCTCGTCTCCAGTTTGGGCTAGTCCGCCCTCCGCCGCTAATCGTCGATAGGTGTCGAAGGCGCTCTGTTGGAGGCGCGATTCTAGCTCCAACTGCTCGCAACTGTCCGAGAATCGCTTCAAGAGCGTCACGGCCTCTCCGGCATCGCACATGTCCATTGCTCTTGGATATCCTGGCGATTTATTTACTTCTGTTTATTTATATTTCTTTAATAAATGTTTTGACTGTACAAAATGAAAATTTGCAAAGGCGCGAATGGTTCCGATAACAGCATACCTGTTCGGCTTGTTATCGAACTGCATCCCTGGCAGCAAGGGTTGCATTCGTGCATGTTATCGTTGACAATTTATTTAGTAAATTTAATTTATAGAATGTATAAAAGTTAATAATAAATGCAGAATCCGAGAACTTAAATTATTTATTTAATATTTTAAATAAAGAAAAAAACGAATAGATACACAAATTCTGGTCGATAACAGCTGCTATCGGTACTTGTTATTGTTTTTAAGATGTTGCAATCTAATCACGTCCTGCAAAAGGAGCAAACGGATCTGTTTGCCATCCAAAAAAAGCTGGAGCAAGTCCTTCCCGTCATTCAGGAGGCCTTAAATTCCCTAAAGGTACAATCGATTCTTCGTTTTCCCAAGACAAATCTAACATTTTGATATGTCGCAGGTGGAGGAACTGCATCTAAAGTCATTGGGGCTGCAAAACAACCTAGAGCCAGCCCAGGATCCCGATCCCCTGCACATAGACCTGGACGGGTCGCAAATTCAACCGGTCCCGGAGTCTGAGGACATCAACAACCAGCAGCTGCTGGATCTCAGCTTGTTCCAGAAGCTGAAGCAGTACGACGAGGAGATTGACTCTGACTGAAATGTTTATTGGTAGCACTCTGGCAGGGAATCTTTACCAGACCATTCACATTCACATGCACACGGGGGAACTTAAATTATAAATACGTAATATTACAATTATATTCGGTTAAAAGTCCACTTTTTGCGGCGGCGTCTAATGGGGGAGAACTAAACTACTAAAGCTATGCGCTACGGAACCGAAACCGAGCTCTCAATTCCTACTCCTGGTCGTCGGAGGACTCTGCCGAACTCTCGTCACGCTTTTTCTTCTTCTGGGGCGCTCCCTGGTCCTCGCTGCTGTCGCTGTCGGATCCGCTGGAACCGCTGGCACTCGATTCCGACGAGCTGTCATCGGAGTCCGAGCTGGAGTCGCTCGAGTCCGAGGCGGAGGAGGAGTCTGATCCGCTGCTGCTGTCTGAGCTGTCCGACGAGCTGGAGGAGGAGGAGCTCCCACTGGGTTTTGGCTTGCGCCTGGCCTTCTTGCTGCCTGCGGACGTGGCGTCCTGAGCATCCTCACCCGCCTGGCCAGCTGCAACCTCCTTGGCCGACTCTGCCTCCTTTTGGGCCAAATGCTTGCTCAGCTGCTTGGTCCGCGAGCTGCGGTGGACGAACTTGCGCTTCTCCTTGCACTCGTAGCTCCAGTGGCCCATCTGGAGACACTTCTGGCACCGAACGCCGTTCGGAAAGGCCGCCGCCAGCTTGGCCGATCTGCGGGAAGAGGAAAAAAGCATACAAGAGTCAGCAAGATTACCATTGCATGCCGGCTAGGCTCCCTAAGCGGTCTCACCTCTGCTTCTGCGCCAGCTTGCGCGCTGCTAGTCCCACCAAAGTCATCCTGAAGCACTCTTCCAATCGATGTCGGGAGGAAATCTTGACGAGGAGGAAAATCAACGTGGCCGGGGTGGAAATGCTTGGAAAATGAGTATCAAAAAAGGTTTTAATAATTTTTTTCGTCACATTAGCGATGGGTAACTGTCGCCTATTGAGCCTAGAGATGGAACAAACACAAGTCACGATCCAAGCAATATATCAGGTTTGATTTAATATTTTTTCGAAATACAAGAGGTTTCTAAAGCTCATTAAATAGGTTTTGGAGTGGACAATGTTTCTGTGAGAGTTTTCGAGCTAGTTTTCCACAAACCAATTTAGTTTTTCAAACTATCGAGCATGCTCGTGACACGATGGCCAAAGCTCATCTCTAATCGAGACAGCTGCTGCTTGCCCAACTTATGTCTACACCTGGTTGTTGTTTTATTTTTGTGAATTCAGGACCTTAAATCTAAGCACAGCCGTGTGTTAATATGCAAGGTGCTAAAAAAAGTAAAAAAACATAAACTCGACCTGATCTGTCGCCCTGCCTTGGATGGTGTAATTTTGGATTTCCAAACAATAACAAAACTCGGTGGTGGTGTGTGCTGACTAAGCGGCGAAAGTGGTTGCAGCAAAGTCCAAGTACTATCAATTGGTAAGGTCACTGCAGGCCACATCTGTCTTGGCCCCAAATAATGGAGTTTTTGTCGACCAGCTTCCAATGGACACCAGCGAGATGATCGTACCTATGGCGCAGGCACGTCCCATGCCGCCTGAGGAGCTGGCGATGCAGTCGCTCACCAAGCAGCTGTACAAGTCGCGCCTCTTCCGTGGCCACTATATAGAGCGGTGCCTTGTGGAGCAGATAGGCGGCTACCGAGACGTGGTGGTGTTGCAGCGCAGCGAGCGTGAGCTGGAGAAGCTGCTGCACAACAGCGCAGGGCAACTGCGGATGTTCTACCAGCGCTTCGTGCCCAACATGTGGGTGGGCATAACCAGCGGGAGCTATGGCAACTATAAGCACACATCGCACCCGGGCCAGCTGGAGACCTGCATCTGGACGGAGCTGAGCGATCTAGCCTTCGGCGAATACTGGTTCAGCATTAAATCGGTACGCTTCCGGGACCAGGAAGTCCAGTTGAAGCTAAAGATGGTGCGTGCTGTGGAGCCAGAGCCACTGGCCACCCCCCAACGACGATCCCATTCCCTCAACCGAAGCAGCAATAGCAACACCAAAGCAATCACAGCGGGCGAGGGATCCTCTGCGACCTCCGATGAGGTCGCTGATCAGCTTCAGCTTGGCCTGAACGACTTCCTGGCCGTGCTGCAGCAGTGGGGCGACGGTGTGAAGCAGACTGTCTACGACTTTATGGCCAACGATGTGAACAAGAGGAACATAATGGGCACCATTCGGTTTCTGGGCCTGCTCATCTTCTCCGCCCTGGGCGGAGCGGTGATGGCGTTGCGATTCCTCGCCTTTTTCGCGGTGCGCTTCCTGTTCGAGCTGAGTCGCTTCACCCACACCGCCACACCGATCGTGTTCAAGGTGCTCGAGTTTCTGAACAAGATTGTGGGTGCGTTCTTCATTCTGCTGACCATGATATGGAAGGACATTGTGAACAGGGGCCAACCAGTTCCGAAGCAGCAGCAGCATCAGCAGCTGGAGGCGAGCTCCCGCTTCAAGAGCCTTACCTACGAACGTTCGGAGCCGCATCGGCGGAGTGAACGCTGGTGACCCGGGGCTAGGGTCAAGGTGTCTTCTAGCGGTGTAATTAATCCAGGGTGGCAGGAAGGACATCGATAAGTCAATGTCATTGTGTTATTAGCCAAGTAAGCCAAGCGAAGCCGCCGCTCACTCACATCATATCCCCAGAAGGAAGGTGCATATTTGCGACCGCAAATATATATTGGGCACCTTTAAAGATCTGATTTCCTGATATTAGCCAAATGCAATATTGTAAATTATTTTATTGGCCTGCCGATCACATGCTTATTAACTCCCACTGTTAATTCATTGTGCATTGTTCAAAAATTGTATTTGTGTTCTCTATTTAACCCATGTTAGAGTTTAGGTCTTGCGTTTATATATTGAAAATCTGTGTGAATAAATTCATTGCAATATATGTGCAGTCGAAATGAAAGAGCCGGGTGGGTTGTCGTTTAGTTTTAATAGTTATACACTTTCCCTTTATTACTTTAGTTGATTTTAATCTCGTTAAATTGTTCTCATATATATTTTTATTATGTATATACTCGTATGTGTTCATGGTGTTGTTGTCTTCGGTCTTCGGTCGGTCTGTCATCGAACTTTACAGTAACAGTATTTCTGTGCTTAGTTTTCAGGGTGTCATCAGTGAAAGAAACTCCACCTTCCACCTTCTGCGCTTTACATTTGGAGTGGAAAATGTTCTATGGCAATTCTGTTTCTCAGATGACTAAGGATGCTTAGGGGCATCCTCTGGTGTGTCTAAGTATTATCAATCATTAAACAACTAAATTATACATTTTGTTTTCAGTTTTCTTGGGTGATATACTTTAATTAGTACATATACATATATCTTGTTCATTTCTCAATGTTATATCAATGGAATGCTGCTGCTGCTGCTGCTCAACAAACTTTGCTCGTAAACGTTTTCATTTAATTGGGGCTTTACTTTCTGTTTCTTTTTGTTTAGGTAATAAACTGCTTCTTTTTTTTGGGTTTTGCAGACAATAAAATATGTGAAATATGCTAGGAATTTGATATATATCTTTTGGGATTCGGTGTGGATCGGGACAAGGGTTGTTGGGTTGTTCTGCCTTGTAAAATACATATGTATGTTGTCAACGTCATTACATTATTTACCATTAATTAATATTTATTGTTGTTGTTATTATTAGTTAGGTTTATGCACTAATTTGCTTGTCATTGTGTCGCCAACATGTTTAAAAACGCACAAAGTAAATATAAATTTTAAAATTTCATTAGTTTCGTATCATCATCATCCTGCCATATTCCATGCCGTGTTTTTCGTGTGTAAATACATTTCATTTGTTGTTGCTTTTTGTTAAAAGTAAATGTACAATATACAGTTTAATGTCATAACTTTTACTTTCATCGTTTAAATATGTTTTTTGTTTTCGCTTTCGCCACTGCTAACAAATAATTACACATATTTATATAGCATTCTCATTTAACGTGTCTTTTGCCTGCGGAAAATAATTTGATTTTTGGTTTTATTAACAATTAGTTAGACATTTAGAGCAAAAACATTGATAATATAGAATTTGTTTTGTTTTTAAGTTTATGCATAAAAATTTGTCTAGTGAAATATATATAAATATATATGTGTATATATTTGTTTCAAAAGGTTTTGAACTGCTTATTGTTTATAATTGCGTGTTTTTACTTTTCATTTGTCATTCGTTATTCGTTATTTGTAATTTGTAATTTGTTAATTGTTTAATTGCATTTTTAGTCCAATTCAGAGTATTATTGTTTTGGCATTTTTGTTTTTAGTTTCGTTCAAGGAAGTATTCGTGTCTCGTTAGTGGAACAGCAAGGTGAGAGTTATTTAGAGAAAATTAAATAAAATATTTAAGAAAATTTAAGTCGAACGAAAACGGTTCGGAAAGGAAAACTTGTTGGCGCGCCTTAAATTGAGCTAAACAATAGGTACTCTTTTATATTTATATGCACTGTTATTTATTTATTTATTCTTCAACATGTCGTTTAAGCATATATCAATCAATGATGATTTATTCAACGTTTAATATCGTTTTCTTTTCGTTTGACTATCAACTATTTGTCGAGGGAGAAATAATACTTTCGAATGCGTTATTTTCTGGCTCTCAAAACTAATGGAATTACTAGGTTTTATTTCGCTTGTGTCTCTCGATTTCGAAATTCGTAAAGAAAAGATCACTGTGAGAAGTGATTCTCAACTCAACTCAAAAGTTGCAAATACTTTTATTTTGGGTGTGTCTCTCGTATCTTTACATATTTTATATCTATATCTTTATTATAATAATTTTTACACATTAAATTCAAATGCATTAATTTATCTGTATATATATCTGTATATATATGTATATATATATGTGTATATATATATATATTTTTATATTAATTAATTTATAAATATAAATAACAAAATTTTCCCTTTGAAGCTTTATTTGTTTTTGACTTTCTGTTTTTGTTTGCTTTAATCTTCAATTGTTAGTCACTATATATATTCAAATATGATCTGATCTGCATCTATATAGCATTAGCCAGTTTTCTCGATTAGCCTGCAAGTACTTAATGATAGGTAACTGACTGCCAGATTCTCGGATTTCTCAGATTCTCGGATAATCTCGATTTCGTGTGCTGAACAATTGGCAAGTAATACCGACGACGACTCCCTACACTGACACTGCTGCCACTCGGTCGGTGTCTTTCAACCAAATAAAAGAGAATATATAGTGGATATATTGTGTTTGAATATCGGATCGACTTGGTTGCTTTCTATTTAGTGTTGGATTAAAAACGTTAAGGTTGAATAAAATCGATTTCATTTGGTTTTAGTGTCTTATATCATGTCAGAAGGTAACTGAATATAACGCTTTGGGTTTAGGAGTGGCTGTTAGGTTATACATATCTCAACCAACTTTTCCAATAGGCCCCCACAAGGCAGGCCACTAGGGTTGCAGACCACCACCGGCACTAGAAGAGCGCTGGGACGGCGGCCTCGTCTCATAGATAGCCCAACATCGTGCGTTTTAGGCTCTTCAAAGTTCTGTGGTTTCGAATATATATTTTTTTAAGGTATTTTTAGGGTTAACAATATATATATTTTTTTTGGGGTAATCAGTAATCAATCAAGGAGGAAACAAGGGTAGAAAGGAATGGAAAGAAAGATAAAGTAAAGATAGTTATAAACTTAGAGTCAACTTAGAAGAAACTACGATATAAGCTCTTAATTACTTTAAATCATCGGTATCCTCAATTAAATCGGCGTACTCCTCCCAATCGTTGTTAGTCGAGCGTGTGCGCAAGTTTGATATTGTCGGTTCATCCTCCTCCGCCTCCGCCTGGATCTCCTCCTCCTCTGTGGGCTTTTTTCCTTTTCTGCGTCCTCCTCCGCCTCCGCCTCCGCCTGCGCCGCCTTCGTCCACCACCTCGTAGTCTTTGAGTTCAGCTTCCAGATCCTTTTCCCATTGTTCCTCTGTTCAAAAGACGGAGCAACAAGCAGAGTATCGATTAGAATTTGCGTGGCTTAGCAGCTCGGCAACAGATATCGTATCGGCATATATATGTAAGGATATATAATATAGAATTAGCATACACGGTTTACATATATATCGTATAGTATATAGGTTTTAGTATATATCAAAGGTGTCTATAGGCAAGCAATTGAATTGTGGTTAGGTGACCATCCCAAGCAAGTACATGGTTGTTCTCGGTGTTCAATCATCGTTGCGTTTTGCGTTTACCTGCGGCTAGTCTCTGGGGTTATAGCTAAGACATAGATTTTCACACACTGTAATACGTTTGGGTATTCGCACCGTAACTGAATAATAGCCGTCTACAAAAATAGTTTGGAAATTTTTCGTTTATTTTTATTACTTTGTCAATCATCAGAGCAAGAGAGATACGAGTCAGACACCAATTTTCGGGGTTGGTTAGAGTACCAGGGCAGGCTCTAGCACTAATTAACGGATAGCGTGCACCCAAAAGTGGCCCAGTCCCAGTCCATGACTTGCTTGTAGTCCCCAAACACCAATTTGTGTTTGGCTGAATTTATTCATTATGGTTTCTTCACACTCCATCAATTAATAAAATGATAATATATATACTTTGTGTGTATTTACAGCATTTACGCATAAAAAGCAAGCAAACTGAAGGTAATAATTCTTATTTACACACTTGTTAACCGACGAAGCGCTGCCAAATATGAAATATTCTATAAAGCTGGCAAAGAATATGTTATTAAACATTAATTAACTTAAAATGCCATGTAGAGAGATAGAGAGAAACAGGGGAAAGAAACTGAGTACAGAGGTCAAAGGCTTATTCAGGTATTTACTTATTTTTTTTTTTTTTTGATTCGCCAAGTAGAATTTCTGTCGTTTTGGAACGCTTTTTCATATAGATTTTGTGTGGTGAGTTGGACCATAAAATGTTATCTTTCATTGGTTTCCCCAATTCCTTATACATATATAAATAGGTGCAGTATAAAAAGCTTTAAATTGATCGAAAGAAGCGCCAAATGTTCATCAAAGGTTTCTTTCTTTCTTTCTTTCTTTATTCTTCCTTCCCCTCCGGCAGATCACGCACATTAACGAAATACTAAATACTACAAACTAAAGACTCAGGCTTTGTTCAACAGAATAACTAACTAACAAATCATATTTAAACACACACACATATACTAAACATACACAACAAGTAGGTATTTAGTATAGACACAGACACAGGAGCGTAGAGGGAAATGACTGAGATTGCAGCTACTTTGAATTGTTGGATAATATTTACATACAACAATACTGGAATATATTTGCCGAACAGAAACGATATGCAATTGAAAACCAACATGGAAACGAAAAGAATCACAACTAAAACTTGTTGCCATTTTGTATATTTTCATTTTTGTTTTTTTTTTTTTGTTTTTATTCAACCAACAATTTCTAACTTACCACACAAAATTTTGTTTTCGGTTTTTTAGTAACTTTTTGAGGGGGGTTTTTCTTTCTTTCTTCGGTTTATATGTATAAATAATGCGTTTTCTGGGCTCAACTCAAATTATTCGTTTTGTTGTCAAGTGAATATCTTTATAAGTATTTATATAATTTTGTTTGTTGTAGTACTTTTTGTTTTGTTTCGCTTAACAATTTCTTTTCTTTCTTGTGGGCAATTTTGTAGTATTTTTTCTTGGTTTTTCTTTGTATAATTTTGTTGATTTTATTAGTTGTATTTTTTGTTTGTTTTTGCATTTCGAAATTTAGATTTAGCATTTTGTTTTCTTTTTTGGGTTTAATCCATTCAATCTTCTGGAAGATGATTCGATTCGATTCGATTCGTAAATAAATCAAGAAATACATGAAGAAAAATAAATGTTTTTTGGTTAAAAATGTTTTCCCATACAGATTCATTATCAAATATTACAATTTTGTGTATTTTCTAGGAGAGGAGGTTTCATTTTTGTGTCGCGACCATTATAGGATTTTATTTAGTGGAGAAATGTGTAAAAAATAAAATGCAAACGGGAAAATGGGGATCGAAAGTAAGAGAGAGAGAGAGGAAGGAGAGAACAAAAATTACATCTAGCTAATTTTGTTTGTAAATTAACAAAAAGGAGGAGAGAGCACGAAATTGCAAAGAGAGAGCGAAAGTTGTATCAATAGGATATATATGTAGTATATAGGAATTTCTTGGATCAGTTTGGTCATACTCAACTTGTTCGAAATTTGATTTGTGTGGCTTTTGAACTCTTTCTTAGACCGTTCTCGATACTTGAAATCAAATTGCATTCTTTATTTATAATAATATTTCTTTAATTCGCTAAATGGCAAACGAAACTTTTGACCCGAGTTCGATATTATCCAGGATATATATATATAATATATTTATATGTGTTTCAATAATTTATATAATACTTCTGTTATCCTTTAGTTGATTTAATTCTCTATAGTTATTTATTTATTTATGTGATTTGATTCGATTTGGTTTATCTTCGTTTTATATTCGTTTCAATATTGATAGATTCGCTTTAGTAATTAAATGCCAGAGCTTGAGTTGGTCGTCACATATATAATATATAGATAAGTAAAAACGATTTTCATACAAAATGTAATTTACACAAAAGAAAGAAACAGAGCAGAGGAGAAAAAAGAGAATTGTTCGGTTTTTACACTTGATTTGTACACACATTTTTGTTTTGTTTGGTTTTGTTTGTTTTAGATTATTTGTTCTGTTTGTTTGGTTTTGTTTTGGTTATTAAAAAAAAAGTTACTTATGTTTTCATGTGTTGGCTTTGCTTGCAAATATATATAATGAGAATGGGAGAATTGGAAACCAAAATACGCGACTCAGACAAGAGACATTGCTATCGTGTGTGGAGAGAGATGCTAATATGAAGACTCTCTGGAATGTAGATGAGATCGCTGGCTAAGCAAGATCACACTAGGCTACACTTTGGATTATCTGTGTTCTATATATGTCATGTGTGTGTAGTGTGTGGCCAGTGTATGAATGGATGTTGGGTGTGTGTTCCAGAACACCAATGAAATCCAGTTGATCAATTTCATGGGACGGCCAATGTATGTACAATAAATGTTAGTCTCAAAACCAAATTAGAACGGAAAAAACAGTACAACAAATGGGAAATAATAGTAAATAAATAAATAAATTAAAATATAAATCTTACCATCAGTCGTGGCTAGGGCCTGTTGGGTCATGCTGTCAATGCCCAGCTTGCGCATGCCGTCTTGGATCTCAGCCAAGTCCGATTCGCTGGTGGTCTGAAAGTCATCCGAAACGAATTCCGATTCGGAGATTTTCTGATCCAACTCATTGCCGGCGGCACGGCCCTTGGCCTTTGGGTCAGCCTTCTCTTGGCCCTCCTGGGACTCTATCAGGGCCTTTGGCTGCTCGGCAATGGGTTTCTTCAGGCCAGAATCGCTCTTGGCTGGCTTGACAGTCTTGGATTGGTTCTCATCTTTCGGGGCCACTTCTTTAGCTGATCGATCGTTCGACACAGTTGAGTTTTTCGATTTCAAAGTGTAATTTCGTGTTTTTTTAATTCATAAAAAATCATAAGGGAACAGTTGAAAATATAAATCAATAAATAAATAACCAAAGAGAGAAGGAAAAGAGTAAATAATTCGATCTGAGGTGAGGCGTTGGGCGGCTGGCGACGTTCGTGGAGCGATTTAAATTGAGCTTCGAGGCGGCGCGATTGAGATGAGCGTTTTACTTTTTAATTTTGGGGGGAGTGAGTAGGATTAAACCGAAAGCCAAGGACACTCGGGTCCAGTGCAGGTGGAGGGTGGGAGGGTGGTGGAGGGACGAGTACAAATCAAAGGGTTCAAACCAACTCAAAACTGGAGCAAACTCTTAGGCGGTGTAGTACAGACGCTAGCCAAGTTAGTTAGTTCGAGACTGGAGGGATATAGTATTATGTATTAGAGTTAGAGTTAGAGAGATAGACAGAGCGAGAGAACGGAAAAGATTCGATAATCGACAATAGCTAGCGTGTGTGAAAAGGACTAAGAGGAAATCATAGGTTAAACAGGCGCGTGTGGCTAAAGTGAACCAAAAAATAATGAAAGACTTAGACGTACAGAATCAGAAAGATAGAGATTGAGACTGAGGGGTTGGTGGGGCAGATAGATACAGAGATACAGAGATACGGATACAGATAGATAGAGGCAGACAGATAGATCGAGATAGAGAGCGCGCGAGTAACGAGTGTGAGTGTTTTCGTGAGCTTGGACAGTCTGTTTTCCCTGCTTGATTTTTCCCGCGCGCAGCTAGGAGCTGCAATCACTTACCATCTTCACCGCTGGAGGCCTGACCCACGCCATCGGCGCCCAGAGTGCCCAGCTCGGCGGCCTGGATGATCAGTGAGACGCGGTAGAAGTAATTCCGCCAGAAGTTCTCCTCAGTGATGCTAAGGGGGGGGGGGAAAGCACATTCACATTTACATTCACCTATTATAATCCCTTCTTAAGGGACACTAAACTCACATCTTGGGCACCAGCTCGAATCGCATCGTCTCGAGCGCCTTGTCTTCGGCCATAATGGCTATGGCCGTGGGATAGGCGGTGTCGTAGCTAAACTCAAAGTCCACGCCGGCGGGCGGGGCGCGCACAAAGTTGCGGCGATCCTGCGACAGGCCCAGGATCTCCTCCTTGATCTTGGCCTCATTGGCATGTCCAATCCAGGGGGCTGCCCCATTGCCAACGCCGCCCTGTCCCTTGATGAAGGCCTCCTGCTCCTTGTTGAATGAGTCGAGAATGGTCTGTAGTGAGGAGAGGATTTTCGGCATTAAATAAAGACTCCCCAGCAGACCGAAGTCCACTCACATTATCCTTGACTGTTTCCTTGATTTTGCTGCCAGCCTTGCTGATGGCCGATGACAAGAAGGATCCAAAGTGTTTGGCCTGCTGTGTTACTTTCGTGGTAACTGTCGGGGGTGGGATTCAATATATCGTGATTGGTTAGCCAAATGTCCAACTACAATGCCGTCATCAAAGACAACCGCTTAATGGGTTGCAAACCAAAACTAAACTAGACTACAAAGCAAACGATTCATTCACTAAAGGGGGTTCTGAGTGGGGATAGACATTCAACTGGGTTTAATGGTAAACTACAAGTAACTCGGGGTTAGTAACCTGTCACCGCTTTCTATCTCAATTATTTTTGAATTCAATTTGGTTTGAAGTTGTCTCATTTTTTGCTCTTTTCGATTTTTTTTGTTACCAATCAAAGTGTGACACGTACTTTTGACTTCATCGCCCTTACCCTGTCCGATTTGACCCTCGTCGCCGGTGGGCGTGCCACCGCCGGAAGCTGGATGCGAGTCGGCGCCCTCCGTGGCGCTGTGGAAACGAGAGGGAAGAGAAGGATAGTTTTGCTATTACAAATTCTGATTTAATACATAATTATATAGTTATAGTGTATATACGCTAGGAATAATTCATGCAGCAGGCATCAGGCTCGGAACAGTATAAAATATGCATAGTTATTTCAGACAAGACATACTGACACTGCCAAGGCTAGGAATACTCTAATAACGAAATCAAAAAGGATATATTGCATGCACTTGACACAGAAAACTTAATATAGACTTGTGGGGTGGTTCTGTCTCTCTTATCCAGCTAAGGGAATTTAATTCAAACAACAAATTCTGTAATATTATTAATTTTCAAGCACAGCTTATATAAATCTTTTATTCTTCTTCTTCTTTTGCTTCAAGATCTTATATTTTTTAAATTCTCTTTAAATTCTCATAAATATATACACTTATGTATCATTTACACGTATTCATATGTTTTTGTATACAGACATATTCATTTATAGTGAAATTTTTCAGTTTTATTCGTGAATGCAATATGGAATGATGGAATTTAATATGAATGTCCGGATGTTTGATGCCAGAAATGGGGACTACACACGGAGAGAGATAACTTAAAAATTGAACGTAAGAAACCAGCAAGGAGCAAGAGAGCACACTAAGACGTCATGCAAGGACACTAATTAGCATCATCATGAATTCATAATACTTTCTATTCATTTTCCATTTTCGGGACTTTTAGATACAACATAGACAGAGAGAGAAGGGGGCCGGAAGGAAGCTCTGTGGCTGCTACACAAGACCAGAATACAGGAGGGGAAAAATAAAAGAAAACACGAAATAATACACTGAGAAATGAGAGAGCTACACAGCAAAAAACAGCGAGATGGCAATGCATAATACGAGTAAATGGCAGAATGATTATGATGATACTGATTACGATCTCGGAATAATGACAATGACAAACATCTACCAACAACAATTAGGTTTGAGCTTGGGTTTGTTTTTTGTTCTTATCTACTCTGTTCCAGATGGGGTTTCATGGGTTCCTTGACCTGGTTCGATGGGCCGCTCAATAATGATGGAATCTGATACTTTGGGCAATCTCATCAGAGTTCAAAAAATGAAGGTTAAACACTTGTTTTTTTTTTGCATTTGGATCATCGAAGCGTTTGACAAATAAATTGAAATGAAATGACTCGAAATAATAAGCAAGATTAAGAGATGGGAGTATGTTGTATGGTTTATGTGTGTTCTGTGTTCAAAAAGGAGACCTAGGTCATATGAACTGAATGAAGTGATTTATGGAAATTTCAGTTATTGATTCGTATATGGTTTCTCCGCAAAATTGTGTCCATTTCCAAGGTTGGAACCAGCTGAAACTTACCGGATTTTATAAGATATTATAACTAGAGTAAATAGTAAGAGGACGGGTTAAGTCCTTTCATAAACAGGTTTAATTTAACGACTTAAACACAATTTAGGTACAACTTTCTTGTAAAGGGACAAAATTTTGCTAGTTGCTAGTTGTTAGCCAATTTCAGGTTGTAATTATTCAGTTTTATATACAAAAACGTTGAAACGACTTATTATGTAGTTAGTTTATTGTATTAAAGATGGTAAAGATATAGATTGGAGTCAAGTTTGGGGGGTTTATAGAGAGACAGAGTATCGCATTTTGATTTGTACAGAAAAGTTATTAATACATGTGAGAAGGTGAAACTTTGAATCGGCACAAGAGAAATATAGTGTTAAATAAATAGGCAAATGTAAATATATATTGGTTAAGAGTGAAGAAATGCGCAACAATATCTCAACTAAATGTTCTCTTTGATGTGAGGAGTATATAGGCAAATTGTAAATAGTAAATAGTTATTATATAGTTGGAGAAACTCGTGTGTATAGTATATATTGGTTAGTATTTAGGTAAATCGTGTGGAAGAGGCGGCTTCAAACTAATGGAAAATGAAACCAAAGAAAACCTCGTTCCTTCGGTTCCGTTCTTAAAGGAAGGGAAACTTTTTCGGCAACGACTTCAAACAAAAGGCACCCGAAAAAGTTGAACAAAAGGCTAAGTAAGAAGTAAGAACTTGGGGATGGCTTAAACGGAGGTTAACCGAGGACGAAACCAGGAGGAACTAAAATACAAACGCGCTTCTCATCTTCATTTCATAACATTTTTTGTTTCGGTTTTTTTGGTTTTTGTTTCTTAGTTTTTTTGTTTCTGCGGCTGCTTCGTATTTAATTCCGTCATTGTTAAGCTGGCACCCATACCTAATATACCTCGACTTGTCGTCATCCTCGCCTCCACTCACGGCTCCGCTGGCAGCGGCGCCGCCCTCTCCGGCGGCAGCTCCCTCGGCGCCCTCGGCTCCGTCGGCTCCTCCCGTTTTGCGGAGTCCCGGGATTGATGGTATCGACGGCATCGCTGGCATGGCTGGCATCGATGGCATCGACGGCATGGCTGGCATCGACGGTATCGAGGCGTTGCCCAACCAACCCTTGGCGCTTCCCAGCCATCCGCTGCAGGAGCAAGAAAGAGAGAGAGAGAGATTGGGAAGGGAGCATTAGTCGTTGGGGTCGGTCCTTGGCGATTGAGTGATTGAGTGACTGACTGACAAAATGACAATCAATCTTTGCCCTAATTTGACAATATTCAATGCTTGCATGTGCCTGGCGCCGGCGCTGGGGCTGGCGTTGAATAAGGGCCTGATAAAAATCTATAATGTACCATGTGAAACAATAAGCAGGCGGCGCCTCCACTTGTCAGCCGCTTGTCCTTATGTAATCTCGCATATTTATACAGGGTGTCTGCTAATTTATATATGTTGCATTCCTTAAATATTGATTGCTATCTGTGGCAGGGTTGCCAGACTACGCTCCGGCCCACAAGGGTTTTTTGAGCCATTGTCATTCATCCCAACCCACGAGCTTTCCATTTTATATTGGTAACAAGTTCTTAAGACCCAAATATTCACACATTCTAATTTAGTGTGATTAAATATTATATGTGGCAAGGTTGCCAGACTACGCTGGGGCCTCCAAGGGTTTTTATGTGAGCCATAGTGCATTCATCCCAAACAAACAATTTACACCTTTCGATTTAGTTTGTGTATTTTATTCTTATTTAATTGCAGTTTTTAATTCAGTTCGTTTTCCTAAAATTATTTCCTTCTAAAATGTTTTATAGCTGTGTATCTATGGGAATGATGTTCTGCCAAAATTCATTTTCCTTGAAACATTATAATTTATTTACTTAACATTAAAATTTATGATTTTTTATAGCTAATTTATTAGCCAACTCTTCAGCTCTTCACCTTAAAGTGCCCCAAAGAAAGAACCCTGTTTCCTATCTGGCTTCCGCCACGTTAATAGTCCTGCGCGATTCACTGAACCATTTTCACAGTGTCATAAATAAAGCCCCGCCGACACCACGTAGGATAGGCACGCGACACCGCCTACTACATAGAGGTGTGTGTTGACTTTGCCCCAATGGATGGCATACGAGATGGCTTTGCTTTAAACTTTCTCCAGTGTCGAAACAGTCAACACCCAGTTGGGTCACAAATAAAAGTATCAAATGCAACTCAAACCGAACGAGATGGCCAGAGATCCCTGTCCTGTGTGCCGAGGACGAATGAAAAACAGGGTTAGCACGCCCTGCAACCACCATTTCTGTAAGCGCTGCCTGACCACCGTTTACAGAGTGTGCAACTCCAACACGTGTCCGTTGTGCCGGGCAAGCTTCGAGTACTACGTGGTGAGTCTAATATTCTAATATATTCCAACTCCAGCTCCTATTCCCAAACTCATACACAGCGCAAGAGGAACCATGGCATCAAAATCGTTTTCTTTACCTAGATTTCAGGACAGGATCGTTCTTTTTTGAACTCGATCCGAAGCCTGCGCCCACCTTACACCAAATTTGTTTGTTTTAATCGCCGAGTTCTTGTTTTTAGTTACCCGTACAAAATTCTTACCAAGTTCTTATTCTTTCGAATAAATCGTTTTGTTTGTGTTGCGTTCGAAAGTTGCGTTTAATAAATTAAAATTAAAATTTAAAGAAAATGTAAAATGTATTGGCTTGTGAAATGAGATTGGTTGGTAATCAGTAATTGAGGAAGCTTGAAATGGCTTAGACTGTGTTGCTGACAAAGCCCTTTAAGTCGCCTGTCTCAGGACCTTAGTCAGCTTTCAAACAGACCCCTTCTCTGACAACAATCGATTGGAGACTCATCCTCTTACGGTTTCTCTCTTTCTTGTTTTGTGTGCTTTTTGCTCGCTCAGATATTCCCTGCACATATTGCAATATTGAATGGTCGGCCTGCGGCGCCACAGGGCGAGGGGGGAACGACTGACGTAGAATGAAAAGAAGGACACGCCCCCTCTGAGCCTGGCGCATAGACGATGATGGCGATGATGATGATGATGATGTTGATTATGGTGCATACAGAGCAGGCACGCAGAAGGGCGAGCGAAATAAAATAAAACTCACAATGACAAGCAAAGGATTTCAATCGGTACGCGACTCGGGTAATGCTGCTGCTCCACTTATATATATACATATCTATGGATCCATATGCATTATGCTTCATTATGACAGGGCAAGGCCAGCCGAGTACTGGTGGACGGGTATTGCGCATACGCCACGTGCACCGATGCGGAAGCAGAGCGTAAAAAAATCGCAGCCGTAAATCGAATAAAAGTGCAGGAGAAAACCCTATTAAATTTGCGGAGTTTTTCATACCCCCAACTGCACTTAATTGTGGCGGCAAATTAAATTTATCCCAACTGGGTCAGCAGATTAAAGCAGCATATGTCGGGCCACATGCATGGGAGCAGCATACGTCGTGTGTTGGCCAGCCCAATTAGGGCGAAAACTCGATGGGACATAAAGGAAAAGTTATTACGTATCAGTATGGCCAGTATCGCTATCATTAGCAATTGGCCGGGCTCCAAGGGAAGCTGGCAGCGCATCCCTGCCCGCTGCCTTTTGTGATTTATGTCCTCGTCATTGGCAAAGAGGACAGGGCAAGGATAGAGGGTTGATAGGTTGGCTTTTACGCAGCGGCAACAGTTTTCTGTGCTTATTTATGGCTCCCGAGGAGGATTCCCATTTGGGCATTGCATAACTTAGCCAGGAGCCAGCCGATAAGTGGTTGGACATCGCTCTCCTGAGGCATGAGGTATGTCCTTAAAGCTCTTTCTAGAAATTGCCAGGAAATTCCTTTATAAAGATCATACATTTTTCATCTTTCACCATTATTTGGCACGCATATTTTGGGCTCACAAATTCATATCGACTTTCTGCTGCCGCCGCTTGTGCTTTCACAATACGTATTTTTTTTGTTTTTGTCATTCAGCTGGATTTTTTTGCAGCGAAAAGTTTTAATTATAAAAGTTTGGGCAAATGCTGCTGCGGCAAACGCATAGAACGAGAAATACGACATGCCGCAGCAATACAGAAATCACAAAAACGAGAGAAATGTGTAAGGTAAGGATTTTTCCATGAAGCGGGGTGACCTCAATTCCCCAGACATCTTCATCATAAACATCCAGAGAGGGTAAACAAGGCCAGTAAAAATAATTAATCGCCTTTACTCTGGCACCAGCAATCGATGGAAATGGTTGCTGCAGGTTCTTAGTTTCCAACTAATAGCTTTATTCTAAATCAAAACAAAGGGATTAAATGGGATTTACTATGCCGTAGAGGAGAAAAAAAATCAGATTAGTTAGTTTGGTTAGTACTCTTTCATTTTAGATGGAAAAGTATTTCTTAATAGGAAACTATGCTAAAAACTAGTTGATTTTCTCCCAAATTGTTGCACACTTTTCTGTGCAGAATTTTCCAGAATATTCCACTCGCTTCAACATTTTTATTGCTGGCATTGTCATAGAGTCATGGTGTGGATATTGTTCGAAAAAGCGAATGACAAAACAACGTCGACCCACGCACATGGCACTTATGTAAATTGCAGTCAGAACGGGCCAAGCGAGCTCCATTCCCGGGCCCGGGCTAGGAGGAGCATCCCAGGGAGAAGGGCGATGCACAATTGCCAGTGCCAAACGGAGAAGTGCAAATGTGGCAAAAGGGCGAGAAGGGATTTCGGGTGTTTGACATGGCTTGACACTACCTAGCACCATCCCGTCTCTGGAGGCGGAACCACCACCCTCGGATTCCCTGATGCGAAAATTGCACTGTCAGCTTAGAATGGCGTCAACTGTTGCAGTTGCTCCTTTTGTGCCCGCGCACCATTTTTTTTACGGCTTCTCCCATTTTAATTGTTACACCGACAGATAATTGGAGTACTATGTAGCCGCCTCTCGTAATTGGATTGAGATTTTCCAGAGATTTCCCAGAGATTTCTCCTGTTTCAAAGGGTCTAAATCGGAACGAGACACGCCACTAACGGAGCCGGAGCCCAAAAGGGCCAATAACTAAAGGCCATGGCAACGCCATGCCATTCGTTGTCATGCTAAGCTCCTTCATCTTCCGGTTCCCTCTCACGTATTTTTTTTTACGTCACACAATGGCCCTGTATTTAAAGATAATGCTTATAGGAAATTTATTACATTTGCCCCGCAACGAAAGCGAAAGCAAAAGCAGAAAAAAAGCAGCGGCGAAATAAAGCTAAATGCGTGTATAAAGCAAAAATAAATGATACCCCGGCAAAAGGCACCTGCTGAGCTTCCATTTCCACCCCAACCACCAGTCTCAGTTGCTGCCAAAGAATCTCCGCCATCATCATTTTCATCAGTAAACCCCCCGGAACAAGGCAGGCTTATTCGGTGGGCAGCTGACAAGGTTATACAATATCAGGAATTTGTTTAAATTCTTTTCTAAGAAGTAAGAATATAAAATTGTTTAAAGCACAATTTAAATCGAAGCTCATGCTCGTAAATGTCTTGGAAATCAGCTTTGCATTGGCTTAAAGCTGGGATAAGCTGGGAAAAAAGATTATTTTGCAGTATCGTATCAGATTACAGTCATCCTGTCTACGACTTGTTATTTGATTGCTGACTGTTTTATATTTTATGGAAAATTAAATATATTTAAGTTATATTTTAAGTGAACAATTTTATAAAATATTTATAAATCCCATACAAATATGATTGCTTCTTTAGCAGCTCCTTAGGAATACTCTAAGAGCTGCCCTCGCCATTTAGCAACGACCGCACTCTGTCAGAGGCGCAACAGCCAGCGAGGTAACGCCAAGAAAAATCCACATTTGACAAATTACCAGCAGGCAGGCAGGTAGGCAGGCAGACAGGCAGCCAGGTAAACGTAAACAGAAGGCGGATAAGCCCTGCCCTGAAAAGCGAGACGGCGGAAAAGCCACGGGCGGGGAAGCGGGCGAGGAAACCAAACGAGGAGCCAGGATGCGAGTGGAGACCATCTACATAATCATGGCCATGTGTAGCTATTAATAAAAGATGAACGCAACATTAAACGCCTGCATAAATGTGAATCATCCATCCATCGAAACGTTCGCCGTCTTTATGATTTGGCCATGTGACATTTGACTTTTCGTGCCTCGCAGATTTCTATTTAAAAAATTTGCCTTGCTCCTGTTTATTTACTTTATGCGTTTTTTCATTTGCTTTTATTTTCAATTAAGGCGAGATGCACAAACATAAATATCTGCCGGAAAGTGCGCCATCAAATATTAATGGCCAAGGCAGAGCAGGAGAGCTGGTCGAGGCAAAATGCCGAGCATAAATTATTCAAGGCGGGAATTGATGAACAAACTGGCCAGCAGAGATTGAAGCTCGGCGCCGGGAATTAGCCCAATCAACGGAGAGGAAAGCCGATCCACAATCCGTGTGTCCACAAAGCTTTGAAAGTAAATAAACATTCAACTGATTATAAAGACTGACCTTTTTTCGGGTTTATTTAACTTTTTCCATGTCTCCCCTTTCATGTTCCAAATACGATAATTACAGGAGTTCGCAGTTGGTATTTGCACGCCTCCATAATCTCGAATAGTTGCGCCCCCGTTCGTCGTACATAATCATACTTGTATAATTAAGCGCCTCGTCTACGCTCGCCTAAGCCATTATGCCACTTAATATGATTGCCTAACGGCCCTGTCGCAGCGACATTAAAGGAAACGAGCACCTAAGCCATATCCATTTAACAGGACTACGCGATAAGCTCCGAAATGCGACAAAGGAGCGTAATCGTCAAAGCGAGTTGGAGGGGAAACACAGAAGAAAATATTGCGAGTGGGTGTTAGTCTCAACACTTTAACCTTTTTAAAGCGGCAACTACAACTAGAGGGATTCGATACCCTTCTGCCGAACATAATGAAGATGAACAAGGTTAATTAGGCTAAAGGCTGATGACGGCACAGTCTAAAAATAGGAAGCGGAATGAACAATATCGCTCTGCTCTGTGCAAGTGACAGCTGGACCGACAGGTAGAGGTATGTGTATGTATTCCCAGCTCTTTCTGTGCTCGCAAGACATCTCACATTTGCCGGGGACACGCACACCTGCGGCATACGCCAATTGTGGCTTCCATTTTGATGCCTCAAACAAAGGATATTGGATATTTTGGACGTCAGAAGGCAGAGGAAGTGGTTGGTGGTCGGAAGTAGACGGAAGGAACACAGGAATCCCCTCTTCAGCACTCACGAATTGTTAAATATTAAATATTATGCTCGGTAGAGAACTATAATTGACAGGGAAGTAGAAGCCAAATTTAGTGAAGGCTGTCAATGCATTTTAAGTTTATATGGGATGAATGCACTATAGCTCACAAAAAAAAAATAACTTGAGGGCACAGCGAGAAACAGAAATCACAGCAACCCTAACCCCATTTATTCAAACAAATATGAAATTTGATAACCATATCATATCTGTATCCTTTTAACATCCAATAAAAGGTTTCCTTCGTTTGAAAGCCATTCGTAAAAGGGTTTACCTTTCCCTTTCCTTTGCAAAAATCATCCTTTAAAAACCCTATATCGATAAGCAAACACAATGGCATTCGCTCAATGCTAAAACGATCCGATTGAAAATGTAGTATAAATAGAAGGCTGTCAAACAATTGTCCCTTCTGCGTAAGAGGATATCCCTTTTGGCGCACCGTCTGATTAACTGCCTCATGCAACAATTTCGGCTTATACACACATTTATTTATAGCCCTTTTGCTGACCATCCCTCGAATGTGTAATGCGAGTGACGGCGACACAACAGAACTCCCCGACGAAATGATAAACCTGCCGAGGCAAAGGTTTAGGGACAATTGTTGCCAAGGGGATTTGGCTTCCGTCTCTCACGACTTTGGCGCTCAATCAGGAGCCGAACGGTGCCCAGGAGGCGGCCTCAAAGGGCGCACGGCGGATATAAACTGGTAACGGCAAAAAGGTGCAAAGTGTTGGGAATTTTATGCGCATTAATTATACGCAGCGAGAGAGCACGCCCCGAAAAATGCAAATGAATTATTTAGCTTGGATATTTAAGCTGATTGAGATGAATTAACTTGAAATGGATATCAAAGGAAGGGGCAGCGCAATGCTCCGCTTAATGCTCAACACGTGGGCGAGCCATTACACTGGCGGCTCGAATTTCCCACGGCGATTTGGTAGCACCTCCAGGAGGAGTCGCGAGTGTCATTACATGTGAGGGTTTGCCTGTGGCTGGTTTACCACTTTTTGCGCAATTAAAGTTGCTGAGTTTGTGCTACTCGCACTCTTATCCCCGGTGATTATGTCGAGGCTTTCTCTCTAGCTGCATCCTTTGGCTTTGTTTTTTTTTTTTAGCTGCCCCCTTGTATTTTACACCACTCTGGTGGCAAAAGTTTCTGTGTTAATGATTTTACGACTGCAGGCTAAACTTTTGCACTCACTGTTTAGGGAAAAAAATAGTTTTGATTGCTGGGCCCAAGGAGTTGGATAATGGCCTCTAATTAGGTTTAATTACAAAAGTATAAACGCAATAGTAGGGGAAAATAAAAGCATAAAAGGGAACTTACGTGGCTTCGGTGACAAATGAATCAACCATGGATGTGGACTTGGGAAGACTAAAAAATAAATAATAATAGGAACATAAGAATATAAATTAAGAGGTTAAATAGCTGAAATTAAACATAAACACAAAACTTTAAGGAAACCAAAAGTTGGCCAGCCTACACATTATTATTTTCTGTTACCCGCTTTGTCTGCTTAGCAAACATTAATAAATTAATTTAATTTTCCTCCTTCGTCCTGGCTACACCTTTCCATTTCCATTTCTCGTTCTCGTTTTGTTCACATCTCGTCCGCATAATTACCTGCAAGAAAGAGTGAAAAGTTTCCGAAAAGTTAATGAAGATGTATATCGCCAGCGATTTTGAATGTGTTAGGCAAATTAATTAGACAATTTCGTGTTGGGTCTGCGCGAAACGCCCAGCCAACCCCAAGCGCTTCCTGGCCTGACCCTCTAATTAAGCCAAAGGATATGATTACAATTGTGGTCGGGGTCGGGGTCGGGATCGGGGCGCAACATGAAAGCGAAATAAAAGACCAAAGTTCAAGCGCCAAGCGGACCCAGTGGGCCATACTTTATATATATACTCGTAAATCTCAAGTCGGGCAAAGGAAAAACAATTTCTTAACATAAATCAACTCAACGGGGGAATTGTCTGTGTGTTTGGATGTTTTCCTGGGATATTTATGTAGCGATTTGCCGGCAAGGACAGCCATTGATAAACAATACGAATCGAATTGAATCGAATTGAATTGCAGGTGGGCTGGGGCAACAACAACAAAAGTTTCCAATCGAAATATAATGCAAAACGCGCGCGCCCCGACCTTGACCCACTACAAATGCCACACGAGTCCCGTCTCGTCCCGTCCCGCGTGTCGTGTGATACAGAGGCATTGAAACGGAGCAAAACAACACAGTTGTATTCGCAACAACTTGCAAAGGGCAAAGCCAAGATAAAAGTCTAAGCTGGGGCGGCACACATCGCGTATACGTAATGCAGCGAAATGCATGCCAGGCAGCAGCAAGGCCAGCGGTGTTGGTAATGGAGCGACAATGTTGGGGAGTGCCCTGGCTTGGCATGGCCTGGCCCAACCATGCGTAATTTATGCCAACCGATGCCGCGACGGCAACTGCAAATTTTATTCAATTAAGCGAAGCTCCTCATTTTACCCCGCCAACTTGTTTATGGCAAATTGTCAGCCACAGCCCGAGCAACACGCAGCAAGGCGAGCGAGCGTGCACATCCTTCGCCAGTTTCCGAGCTGCGTCTTTTATACATAACGCCGCGCATTCATTACAGGGCTAATTAAGTATACGCCATGTTGTTTGCTCCAGCACTCAATGCAACCTCCCTTGTTGTTATTCTCGTGGCACAGCCAATGGCCCGATGGCGAACGAACATATGGCAGCAGCATTTTAGTTTTGACGAGGTTACGCCTGGGACTGATGAGATAATAATACGGTTTATTGCGCTTGATAAATATGGTGCAAACAGGCAGATCCTTCAAGTGGAGCAAGGTTGAAGTTGATGCGTCCATATGGATTATCATCACTGTGCGAAAAGTGCACAAGGGAAATCCATGCAAGGATTTTATAATATATGTATAACTATAAAGTAAAAGCTTTTAGGGAATTTATTAAGAGTATGCCGGAATTAACCTCATATTAAGGCAATAAGAGAATGGTAATATTTAACTGAGTTTATAAATAATCTTTTGTTACAAAAGAGAATGCCAAGTATATTACTCATAAGGTGACTAAAACAACCTTATAGCATCTAAAAAATTTATAACGAGGTCAAAAGTTCAGTTATAAACTTTTAGATTGACTGATTCATCTGCTAAAAAGAGATTTTTTCATATAAATCAATAAAGAAACGAACCAAAAAGTCTTGAGTATAAGCCTCAAATAAGTAGGCAACAGTTTTATTTGTTGAGACAATTTCTTGTCTATTCGTATTTATTTGGTTGACCATTTTTACTTGTCAAGGCAACATTGACAGCTTTACGCCACGTAATCCAAAGCTTAAGTGATTATACCTTGAATGACAAGCTTAAGATATAGAAAAGAACAGGTTTATAAGAAATTTTTAAGAGGATTGAATAAAGAATTGACAAAGGAAAACAATATTCTTCCTTCAGTAAACTAGGAACAGTTTAAAAGAAAGATATATAAGAAAGATATATGGCTTATACGCATAAAAATCCTACATCTTACTCTTCTTTTACAGCATTTAAAGAAAACCTTTACAGGAATACAGGTAATAATAATCTTTCTTTAAAAACAAGTCCAAATGGATAACCAAAAGTGATCTTGCGACAAAATTCTCGCCATTTTCTGGCAATTTTTGACTTGTCAAGGCGGCATTGACTAACAAGCTTTAGATATACAAAAAAAAACTGGGGTTTTGAGCTATTTTTTAAGAGAATTCAATAAACAATTGACAAAGGAAAACATGATTCTTCCTCCAATAGATTAGGAACCGTTTTTAAACTCAGAATAAGGTAGGAATATGACTTATAGGCTTTCAAATCCCATCTACCACTTCAATTACAGCTTTATAATGAATAGTATATAGAATAAAGTATATTTTTTCAAATAAAAAAAAAATATTCGCCATATTCTGACCATGTTCGACTTGGCAAGTCAGCGACTGTGGCTGCTGCGGTGACGAATGTTACCCATACGCCGCGTAATCCGAATTGGCGCACCCCGGGACGATGAAGCATCCAAGGACTGCGCCATCATGCAGCAACGTGTTGACCTTTAGCACACTCGCCGCAGCAATCTGTCTCTCACTCACTTACTCTCACTCTCGGGCATTATCTTAATTGGTATGCAGGCAAGACTGTGTAGGTATTGGCGTCGTTGTGTTAGCCTGGCCGTGTGACTTGGCATATTTCATTACTCAATTACAAAGCAAACTGTTTGAAGAGCCCCAGCGAATCAAATGGCAGCAGGACTAAGCCGTTTGCTATTTTCAATTAACGGACAAGTTGCACAATACACACACACACATAGACTATACACCCCCACCTAGAAATTGAATCGCCGGAATGAATCGTAATGAATGTATGGAAGCACTAACACAGCGCCGATTTAATGAAAGATGCAATATGGCTGAATGCAAAGGAGACCCACACCCACACCCACAGCCACATCCACACCGTTCCGAGGTCGTCATTTAATTAAGAAATGCTTTGACTCTGGCTGGTATGCGGGGACTCGGCTTTCAAGCCAACAAGTGGAAAAATACCTACTATACATCGAGCGAATCGATAATAATCCAAGAAAACTTTGGCAATCAACAGGAGTTTCAGCTATGGAAATGTTGAGGGTACAAGTACTTAAAAAATAGGCACACAGCATAAAGAACTTAACATTTTAAAACGTTTAAATAATAGTACTTAAGCTTTTTACGTTCTAGTTAACTTTCTGTATACTTTTTAGGTAAAAGCTCAAAACAGTGGAGGGCGGCAAGTCTTTAATTTCACTTGGGTCCCAACTTTGACAGCCATTTCTAGATAAAGATGGGGAAGAAAACCTTTTACGAAGGCCGTTTCGCACAAGTTTGGTAAGTAAAAGTAAAAGGTTCTCGCCGCCTGTCACGTACAGCTACAGCTACAGCCCCGGAATGTGTGAATTTTCACTTAAAGGATTGCCTTATCGGGGACGTTTTTGGGAACAACATTGGATAATGTCATTAGCAGTAAAGTTGAGTAATTTTGTTTATTGAAAAGCGGCGCAAGGATACGGCGTGGCGAGGAAACTTGATTACAATCGCCGCCAAATCACAAGCCAGGCTCATTAAAAGTTATATTCCACCAAAAAGGGTCCCCCTGAAAATGGCCGAAATTGGATTAAAGCCCCGAAAGAGTTGAAATGTCAGCTCTCTGGCCTGCCGCTGCTGCTCCTGCTGGTTGGTATGCCATTTAATTTGCAAATTGTGCGGCGTAGAAAAACCAAACCATGGCCACGAGCCATTCTCCTGGCGGACCAACCGTTAGAGCCTGCTGTTTCTGTTGACAGAATTAATTGCGCACGTTAGCGCGTCGCGTAGCCTCGCAGCGGAAGCCGAAAATTGAATCGGAGGCTACGCCAAAGGATGCTGGATCCTGCTGCTGCAGACCAACCTGAAGCTGAAATTGAATTACGCGTGTTTTTCACTCCCAGAGCCATGGTAAACACATTTTCCTCTCTTTCAGCCACAACAGAAATTGCATTAGGCCAACCAAGGCGGGCCAACAAAAGCCACAGAGCAGAGGTACATACACCAATAATAAAGGCTGACTGAGAATTGATGACCGAAGACAGCGAGAGTTGTCAAGCCAGATGGCTTCTCTTCCGGGCCGCCCACGCTCGGCATTACGTATACGCACCGTCATTGTGATTAGGCAGGAGCCCCCGAATAAAGCCCAGCCATAAATTTCAACTGCAGAGCCGAGGCAGAAATTTATGAACCACGGCACAAAACAAAATGGCCGCCCTGAAAGCTCGGGGCTATGTGTTTTACACTCGACCAAATCATCGCGCACACACAGCCAGAGCAGGAAGGGATCTGGGGAGGAGGCAGGGAGAGAGCGGGCCCAGACACATGAGCAATTGGGACTGGCTTTTAAAACTGGCAACTGAGCTGCCATTAACGCAATGCAAATAGAACCCTCCACCGTCACAGAATCCCGATCCTTCCGCCCCTTTGCCCGGTGGCTGCTTATCAAACGTTGATGTTTTCTACTTTCGCCTTTTTGTGTTATTACATTTTGCGCTCTTGTTTTTTTTTTTTTTCTAACATTTTATAGAGCGTGCCAGTTTTATGTAAATTTTAAATATTACTCGAGAGGCGGTTTATTTGCTGGAACCATTGGCTTTATGACTGTGACTGACAGGCGGGGCTCCTGGGGAATGATGTGTGATATATACGACCATTTGCATAGTTGGATAAGCACTGCCAGGATGTGTACTAAATGAGCTACAAAATGCTGGAGATAAGCGAGGTGTGCTTTAAGAGATAGTCCTGGCAAGTGGGTATGGAATCGCACTTTAAAAGTGTTAATGTTAGGGATTTCTTTTGAAGAATTACTGTAGGAAAGTCTTTAAATTGATAGGAAAAGGGTTAAAGAATTTAAAATTAATAGAAAATACAGAAGCACTCGTTTAAACAATGGTTTAGAATAAGTTAGTATAAAGGCCGAAGTATATTATTTATATTATTATTAAAGACGATGCTAAGAGAAGTCTGCTTGCAGATTTAAGATTTAAAGAGTGAAAACACAGTTGCTTAAGGAAACGGAAGCCAGTTATTTGAGTTTTAGACTTCCGTTGGCACACACGAATTCATAAACAGAGAGACACACTGGCTCCCAGCTCCAGTGACACCCACGAAACTTTCCTTTCAGAACATTTCTCATGCGGCGCGGACAGCGGAGAAATAGAAACAAAACACGTACGTAGAGTCCTGGCTGCCGTTTTTACGATACGCCGTAATTTGCTACTTTGAGGCAATTCCTGAGAGCTGCCAGGAGCCAGGGGGATACGCTTGCTTTTATGTGTGTGCGTGCTGCGCCCAGTTCCGTTCCCGCTGTGCCGCCTTGCCGCCTCCCACGTCTGTTGCATCGTTTGTTGCCATTACCCGCCTGGCCTGTCACTTCCGCGCTCCGTTAATATTTATGTTTTGCCAACGCTTGTCTTCGCTCTTAACGCAACTTTATCATCGTCTGCGTCTGCAGCAGGCAGCAGGCACCAGAGAGAGAGAGTCCGGGAACCCGGCCAGAGCATCGCAACATTATCTTGAAGGGCTCAAGCAGAAAGTTTCGCCAGTGACTGAGGGCTTCCTGCTCTGCCCCCGCTCTAGTTGACTTCCGGCCGTGCACTTTGGCGTCCGGCGGACATTCAATTTATCTTTATTCGAGCGAAAGGCAAACTGTTAACATATGTTTCCCGCCCACCGGTTTCCATTTCCATATGGTCCAGGCCCGTGTCCTGATTTCATTACACTTTAAATCGGTCGATGGGCCGAGCATCTGCATCGTTCGCACCTTGGCCAGCCTTGGGGTCACTTTACGAGCGGCATTAAATTTTATATATATTTTCTTCGTTTCTCCGTTTTTGGCAGCGTGTGGGGGCCGTAAAAAAAAGTGCGCTTGCCAGAAAACCTTTGGCTGGCACACCCTGCCTCCTGGCATAATTGACCGCCAATTGGCGCAGCAGAGGTGGGTGGGACACGGGGTCGAGAAGTGCATCAATAAAATCGGTGTTAAGTTGATTGGGCCTTTTGATGGGCTCTCTGATTAGCCATGGATACGATCAGGCAGCGATGCTATCGGAAATCTTGTGTTTTCGTCAATTACTTCAATTACTTATGGGAAAATGCCTTGAAAGTTGAATTTTTACGATTTGTAAGTGCTTCGGGGAAGGCAAGTTCATTTATTTATTCCTTTATTTACTTTAAAGAAGGAATATTTAAATTAATATCGGATTTTAGATGTATTTATGCGCAACAATCGATAAATATCGATATTTTTCCACCTCTATTACCATGTTTGCCTTTTACGGATATTTATACGTGTGAAACATATTCTTTTTGCAATTAATTTCATGTTGATAAGACAATATGCTTAATAATAAGCCATAATTACTATAGTTTTGCAACATATTTGCATAATTCGGAAAGCCAGTATTAAATATCTTGCATTTCTGTTCCAGAACCCTTGTTCTTTTTATGAATTTACGTTTCATGATTATTATAAATCATCATAAATTATTTTTAATCACACAAACCCCAGCTAAATTCCACAAACTAATCTAAAACTGAGCCAAGCAAACACCAAATTAAACCACTTGACATTTAATTCGGTCTATGTGGGCGTGTGAAATTCCCAGGCTAACAATTAAGTACTGAAAAATTCGTGGCAAACACTTAATTTGCATAAAAATTAGTATTTATACGCGGCACGAAACAAATGCCCAAAGCTATAAATATTAATTTGTGGCACAAACAAAGAACCCACACAATGCCGCACACACAACACCTAGTAGTAATTATTTAAACACAGATATAATACAACGGAAAGCGGAGTCTAAAAAAAGGACAACAGTGTAAATTGAATAAAATGCGACAGCTGAAAAAATAAACACAAAACAAATAGTTTCGACTGGAGCCGGGGGCCGGGGTCCGTGGCCTGGGCCCACCCACGGCGCAGGAGGCAATTAAGGAGCAGGACCCGAAAACCCAAGCAGCCCGGAGTGAAATTGCACAGCAATCACCGTGCTGGGGCTGACCACAGAAATTGTTGCTTTTGGGCGGAGGACCGGAGACCGTTAATTTCGCTGGCAAATGGCAAATGTCAAATGGCGAGAGCGGTCGAACGAGGCGTCGTTAGCACCCACGCTGCAGGGCTATATCCTGGCAAATGGCGATGGCGATATGTCCGGCAATGTCCTGCCTTGACATGAAATTTTAATATAGCCTTTAAATTTAAGTAGCCCGGCGAGTGGTTTTTGCATTCAGCTCTTGGCAGCGTTTCAATTGGACTCTCCCTTTTTTATTTTGTATTTCTTATTTATATTTGTATATCCTTGGGAAATGTGTATGTTCAGGAGGCCAAATGTCGCGTCGATAAATTTCTGTGGATTCGCCGCCGCCGTCGCCTCTGGCTGGCTCCGATTTATTTATTTATATTGAGGTCGCCGCCGTAGCCATTGCTTTGATTTTATTATGTTTGCCGCCGTCTCCAGGTGGGCGTCCCAGGACCCTCAGTTTGGCCTTTGATTCCCCTGGCGATGGCATTTCACCCAAATGTAATATTTATATCATCCGAGGGACTTCTATTTGCATATAGAAAGCATATTTCAATCAGGCCAAATTCGAGCGACATGTGCAAATATTTGTTTCTCAACTTTCGTGTTTGCCAGAGTCCGCCTTTGTTTTGCTAATGATGATGGAAGTCTAGGAGAGCCTAGAAGGGGCCACGTTTGGTCCGGCAATCCAAAAAAGTTGCGTGTGCTGAGAGCAAATTGTGTCAAGCGGCGTTAAAAATGCATTGTACACTTTTCAGGACTCGCTACGCGCTTGTCCTGCCTGTTTTGTTTGCCAAGCAATTTGGACGCAAGATGAAAAAGTTCTTACTCTTTTGTATTTTCCTCCTTTTTTATTTTTGGCATAATTTTAGCAACAAAGGCAAGGACACTCATACTCACACACACACACCCGAGTCGCAGAGAGCAAGTGCAAATAGTGTAAATGTCCTTGAAAGCGCCAACAACTTTGGCCCTGGCGCTGGCTCTGGCTTGCTAGCAACAAAAAGCAAAAGGAAATACAGCAAAAGGGAGCCACCGTGAAGCGCATGTACACAGGTGAAGGATTTACACGATTAAATGATGAAGTTACTCCAGCATAGCCCACTTTTCGGGGCAATCGATTTTGCGGCCAAAGCGATTGCTGGGCATAACGAGCACACTCGTGTATGCACACAGCAGCGAAAATTGAATAAATTAATTCATAGAAAATTATAGAGATTTGGCGCTGATTGCCGGGAAACCAGGGGAAATGACAGGACAGGACAGGCCAGGACAGACAGGCAACAAGGCAAGCCTGCGTGGCGTGGCGGAGCGACACACGTTTTCTGAATGCACAATTATTAAATAGGCTGACAAAAGGCTGACAACAACGCAGGCGGAGATTACGGGGAGCAGGGTGTAGGGAGTAGGGAGCAAGGCAGCAAGGGACATGGCGTCGTTTTTACTCGTTTTGGCCACATCACATGTGCACATTTCGCAGAGAGCACTCGAGAGCGCTGCCGCTGCTCCTGGCTCTCTCGTATCGATCCGCAAAACGAGCAAAAGTCAACTGGAAACTGGAAAGCAACCACCGAAAAGAAGGAGCACATCCTGCCTGCCCTGCTCAATGCCCCCCAAACCGAAAACGAAACCTAAACCTAAACCGAGACCGAAACCGAGTCCGAATACGAGTCCGAGTCCTTCCGCTCGCCTCCTCCTCGCCACTGATATTGGTGACAGTATTTTCTCTGGTCAAAAAACTGAATGTACAAAGCCTAGGGAGGGAGGGAAAATGACTCAACATTTTGTGGTTATGCAGGAGCCACGTGCAAATTATTTTTATAGAAATAGAAAACAAAAACCGAGAGAGATACAAAAAAAACCAAACACGACGAAGCTGGCCCAACTTGTCAATGTCAATTGATAGTGAAAGCGAGCGAGCGAGCGAGGAGGAGCTGGAGGATGGGGCAGGCTAGGCGTGACACATCATGGACTCCGCCAAAGGACCAGCACCAGCGAGCACCAGCTGTTGGCAGCTGGATGGGAAACGTGCTCCCAGGATTGACATCCTGGCACACACACACTCACACAATTAAATATTAATGCGCGAAATTAAGTGAAAAACAGCAAGGGCATTAGTTGACTTTGGCCTTGCTTCGAAAGGATTAGCCCCGACCAACTTGTGGCATTAACAGGCCATCACACCGAGCTTAACTTGTCGTGGAAAAAAGCAGGCGAATAATTGGATTTTACTTTCATTTTTGTCTCCGCCGTGGCAGGAATTGAGGTGCCCGTCTGTTGACACGGAACGGAAGAAGCTAAACTGAATTTTTGGGTGCGGATTGTTTGCCAGAGATTGATGAAGTGCCCAGAAACGACGGCAGGGGCGGAGAAGGTCAAATGATAGGGCGACTAGGAGGAGTCAGAATAGGGCAATACAATCAGTCTACTTGATGGAGGAAGAAGAACCATGAACTCAAGGAAAACTGTTGTTTATATGCGAGACAGTTCAAGGATATTTAAGGAAGTTTTCTTTATAAACAAAGGCACCCAATAATATCGAAGAAAATAACTTTAAATTAGAACTAAATTAAGTTTCCAAAGAACCAAGAACTCTATACTAATTAAAGATATTAATCAGCAGAAATAATGATTTTATTGAAGCTCGCCATTAGAACTCTCCTCACACCTCAAAACCACAATTCCACGAACCATCCATCCAAAAGCAATTTACCCAATTTTCTTTCATTTAAAACCCGAGGAGAAATAAAAAATGCTTGCCATAAAAGTTGAGGCCAGTCAGGGGATATAAATCAAGTTGGTCCGTGCGGAAACGGAGCCGTATATATGCGAAAATTGGATATATGATATATAGGAGCAGAAACGAAATTATCGGGCATTTGGTTTTGCAGTTTAAGCAATTATGTTCGGAGTCACGTGAGCGCGTGCGGAATGCAATGAAATATGCAGGAGGAGCCGCCGAGTGCCAACTATGATAAATGTGGCATGGAGGGCAGGACCACGACCACCTCCGAGTGCAGTGTGTTGGGCCAAATGTTAAAAGGTACAAATTGCAAGGTCACATTGGCACGCCATGTCAAAAGTCGGGGCCAAAAGTCAGGATTTGGAGTCACGGAAGACTAGAAAAAGATACTAGACGATGGATGGGACGATGATTCCACAGGGAACCCGAAAGTGAAGTCAAACACTACTCACCTTTTGCCAGCTTCCTCGCCCTCGAGTCCCTCGCCGCCGGCGGCTGCTGCTGCCTCTGGATCTACTGCGGCGGCCACCGCCTCCGTGGATGTGGAGGCGGCTGCTGGTGCGGCTGCGGCCGCCTCTCCTGTGGGCGCGGGCACGTCCTCATCGCCAGCGCCGCCCTTCACGGCGCCCACCAGCGACGTAAATTGATTTGTTAGTCCCGAAAACATGTTCGCTACTGGTAACTGGTGCTGGTGCTGGTCCTTGTCCTGGTGTTGCTCCTGCTGCCAAGGATTAGCTTGCTCGCTGGTTCGCTGACTGTGTGTGTGAGAGGTTGCTACCAATACCAACCAGAAAACGTGCGCACGTTCGGCTCTCTCGGTCGCTCGGTCTCTCTGGCAGATGCTCTCCCGCTCCTTGCGCCAACTTTATTACACACTGGGCAGGCAGAATGTATTTTGTAATGGGTTTGCTGCTGCTTTTCGTTCAGTGTCTCGCACCACAGAAGTTTCACTTTCAACGCTCGGCGTTATGTAAATTCTCGCATTTAACTTTTTGAGACTCGCTTTTCACGCTGCAGCAAGATGGTTGGATGGATCAATGGAAGGGAAGAGAAGAGCCGAGCTCAGGTTTAGTTGCAAAATGACGTTGCACAGAGGCGTCGTGCGAGGCGGCGGTGGGGAAAATCAATAAAACGGGCATAAATTTTGAACGGCCTGAAAAACGGGGCACAATTACACGATACTAGATGTACTACGCTTCGATTCGATCGATTTTCCACATGGACACGCTCGAGTTTTTCCTTCTTTCTTCTTTTTTTTTTGCACAACAACAAGAACAATGACAACAATAGCTAACTCTGCGTCGCAGCCAATTACCACTTGAGCTTTTCCCTGCCAAAACTGTGGATTTTCTTTGCGTTCAAGGAGACGTTGGATTCTCGGCTGCCCACTTCGAAGGTCCTCTGAAAACTGACAGAGCAGCGGAATGTTGCTGGCTCAAATAGCGAGCTGCTGCTATGGCGTCGGGCGTCCTCTCTCTCTGGCTTCGCTTTCTCCTTGGAAAAGCGCAGCTTTCCCACTCCCCGCCTGTTTCCTTGGCTGGTGGTGGTTTTTCTTTGTGCACTGGAATGTCTGTCGATGGGTGTGCGCATGTGCCAGGTGTTTTTCAGCGTTCTTAACTCGCAATTAGACAAGAACAATTGACACGTCTGAAAACAAATAGTTGCCACTACGCATCGAGAATTTTGTCTTGGTTCGAACAGCTGACGATAGGTGGGGAGAATCATCGATACATTGGTGTCTTTGAATACATCGATGACCGTTGGGGACTATCGATGAAAAGCCGATTAGCTTCGAAACTTTGAGCGGCTGTAGTGAGAGGCTTTCCCGGTAGGCGCAGGTTATAAAAGGGATTGCTTCATCCTATACATATATTCTACTTCATTTATAGAGGTGTACACTTAAAGGTTTAGTTTACCCACACTAATTTCCCTTCGAAATCCAAATACGTTTAACATCATGTTCGAAAAACTCTATTTACACCAACAGACTTTCAGTTTTTGTACTTAACATAGTTTTTAAATCAATTATCAGCTAATTAGTTCGATGGAGGTAATTTGGAGTCTCAGCGACGCTGCCGCGCCCTACTCTGCGGCACTTCCTCCTCCGCTGCTTCCGCAGCCTCTGGCTTTGACTTTGGCGCCTGCTGTGCCTTAATCTCGTGATCTAACCGCTCCTTGGCCCGGAAGACTTTCGACTGGAGGTAGAAGGAACCGCCCTTGGACCGCTCGTTGACTTGGAACAGATGCTCGTAGTTCTTGACGACGCTCTCCACGTTTTTTGCGTCCTCCACGTTCAGTATCTGCTTGGCCTCCTCCAGCGTCATGCCTGCAAGAGAGATTCATTAGGAGATGAGCTATTAGGGGGAATGCCAGCTCCTTACCTGTGCGGAGGTTGGACTCGGCGCTCTTCTCGCCCTGTTTGCCGCCACCCGCCCGCCGTGCGGCTTCTTGCGAAGCGGCGATCTCCTGTCTCAGCGCCTTGGTGAAGGCCCGTCCCACCGCCTGGGCGCCCAACACGATGATCTGGGCAATGTACTTGGCCATGGCGCCGGTGTTTCTGTTCCGACCTTGAACGTTAAATTTGTGGCAAGCTGGGATCCAGCTGAAATTTGTATGCCTTAAAAACGTGTCGCTCCAATTACGCAACAGCTGATTTACCGCCGGTGTTGTCGCTTTTAAGGTTTTGTATCGTTGCTAAAGATAAAAGTTGGACGCTATTATAGGAATATTTCCATTGATTATTATTATTTAATTACCAGCAGGTGAAATGAAATTACGTTCGTCAGGTAAATTACCAAAGTTTGCGTGCGGCGAAAGGCAGAGAGTCAGCTGTTTGAAAACAAGTTGCGGATATTCTCCCCCACGGCAACAGGTCACACTTAAAAGGCTCAAGACATTCGGCGCTGCCAACCTTTTCGAGGAATAATATCTAGCTACAGCTTATCGATACTTAACTTCTATCGTCAGTTATCGTTTTTCAAAAATTCAAAATTCGACTGGAAATCTGATGGCGCTGAGCCCCAAATGGGAGAAGACTTACGACCGACTGGTTAAGGCGCACAACAATGACCAGTGGCAGGTGCTGGTTCTGCACCGGCAACTGCGGCAATACAGGGCCAAGCGGAATCTGCTGCAGCAGCAAATCGAGCATGAGAGCAACAACATGGATGTGTGGATGCGGATGATGGCCACCATGCGTCGGGAAGTGGAGCGTTTCCAGAAGCAGGAGCACCGCCTAACGCCCAAGAATAAGAAGCAGCTGCGCCAGATCTTGCGGCAACTGCCCAAGGACAAATTTGAGGACAGGGTGCGACTGATGGAGGTGTCCGAGAAAGTGATAGCCAAGCCGTGTAAGCAGGCCCCTGTTGAGAAGGCAAAGATGAACCCGTTAACATCCGGGTACACTGTGCCTTCTCAACAGAAGCCCTGTGATCCCAGGCTTCAACCTGGGGTGGATAAGCGGCTGGCCAGGATTAATGCCGATTTGCGAGCACTGCGGCGCATAAATAAGCAGACCGAGGCCACCATGAGTGACATACGCGCCCTGAAGGCCACCATACAGTATCTGGGGCGCGGTCAGTGCACCAATTTAAAGATCACCCCGTATCTAGATCACCGTAGTGTCTTGGACTCAAAGACCCCTAATCCTAAAGAAATGAAGGCCTCCATCGCCCTGAATCGAATGAGCCGGGGCAAGCACCACAAGTACTATACCCGGGAAATACTGGACATCCGGCCGCAGTACATCCTGGACCATGTGCCGCAGCTGAAGCCCGACCTCTTCAACTTTCTGCAGATGAATGCCAAGCGGAAACACTGATTCTCTGCCATCTCTGGTGGGGACAATAATTTATTACGCCAAGAATTAGTCTACTTAAACATAGTCTAAATGAACATGTCCTATGCTACGCTAATCCTGTCCAGCTTCCGTTTGATATTTACAATTTACAATAACAACTAAACTCAGTGATCATCTGTATCCGTAGTATCCTAGCAGAAAGGATAACAGATGATCATTGAACTGAAGTTCCGGGGCTTGGCTCCTTTGCGTGGCACTTGATTTGGATCTCGATCTCCCCGAACTCCTGCTAATCTCGGATTTTGTGCAGCTATGTTAGTTCTGCTCCTATGGCCTGCCTCTGTGCTTTGTTGTGGCTTCTCTGCGGGCCTCCTCTCAACAGAAGCCCGGATTCGTGTGCTCGATGATGCAGCGCTTGCAGTACTTCTTGACCGCCCGGTAGCCCTCGATGGACACCGGGCAGTCTTGGATGTTCAGCTGCTGCAGGCCGCGGCAGTAGTAGGCGATGCACTGAACCCCCCGATCCGTGATCATGTCGCAGCTGCGCAGGCTCAGCTTCTTTAGATTGGGACAACTTTCGGCCAAGGCCCGCAGACCCGCATCGCTCACATCGCACTTGCCAATGTCCAGCGCCCTTAGCCGGGGACAGGAGCGGGCCAGGACCGTGATGGAGTCATCGCTGACAGCCTCGCATCCGCGGGCGTTCAGATACCTCAGCTTGTAGCACCGCCTGGCGATGACCTTAAGCCCGGCATCCGAGACCCGTTCGCACTTGGCCACGGAGAGGTAACGCAGGGCTGCTCCCAGCTTGGCCAGCTCGTACAGGCCAAAGTCGGTGATGTTCAGGCAGTCGGAGACGCTCAGCTCCTTCAGCGAGACGCAGAAGCTGGGCACGAACTTCAAACCCGCATCTGTGAAGGAGAATAGTTAGTAAGATTCGGATGCTGATTTCTGGGGAACCCACCTGTGATTTGTATGCAGCGCCGCAGGTACAGATACACCAGCTGGGGACAGTTCTTGACCACGATCTTCAGGCCCATGTCGTCGATGGCCATGCAGTCGGTGAGGTCCAAGTACTGCAGCAGCAGGCGTCGCGGCGGCTCCACATGTGGATTGGGACTGATGCTGCTCACCTGGCTGCAGCCTATAGAATATATAAAGCTGGTTAGTGATCCACAATCTCATCCATCTATCTATCCCCTCTCACCCGTCACGTCCAGATGCTGCAGGTTGCTGCACTTGGTCAGCGCCTCGACCAGCGCCTGGTTGGAGACGTCCACGCACGTCTGCAGCTGCAGGTGGGTCAGCTCCGGGCAGCGCCGCGTCAGCAGCTGGAGGCCCTTGTCCGAGATGCGGCAGCCGTCGCCAAGCATAACGCGCTCCACCTCCGGACAGGCGCCGTTGCAGCTCTGGCCGCACAACTGCCGGAAGATCATCTTCAGCGTCTTGTCGCCATTGAGGTGCTCGCCCCGCAGCGATATCACCTTCCACAGGACGGGCCGCCAGGCGAGGTGCTCGAATCTTCGGCAGACCCTTGCCACATTGCACAGCTCGCAGCTGTCCAGCCAGGAGAAGATCTTGACGACGGCCTCGTCCGGCAAGCGATCGAAGAGTGGGCCGCAGCGGAAGGGACCCTTGCGGTTCCAGGGCGGCGGTCCAATGGCTCCACCTCCGCCCACTCCGCTGCTGGAGACTCCTCTACGCGGCGTTGTGGCCGGCGTGCTGCTGGCCATGATCCCCGCCCCACTGGCGGTGGTGGAACCTGTGACGTTGCCCGCCCCACTCGAGTGGTGACCGGTGGGCGAAGGCGAGACGAGGGTGGCATAGCCCTGGTCCAGGCTCGGCGAGAAGCGACCCAGGTTGCACAGGCCGTCCGACAGGCTCTGGCCTTTGGTGTGGATGTGGTCCAGCTGGAAGGCGTTGGCGGGCGAGTTGGTGCTCCGGTTCAGCAGGTAGCGGTCCGAGCCGCTCGTCTCGCTGGGACTGGAGGTGCGCGGGTGGTGCAGGCGTTCTGGATGGGAATCAAGGAATCGGGATTAATAAGTTATTTAAACAATTAAAAGCGGAATCCCTCACCTGGCAGTCGCTCGTTCCCGCTGCCGCTGCTGTAGTCCTCCAGGTAGTAGCGCTCGTTTTGGTACTGACTCGCCTCGGCGCCCAGGGGAAGGGCTCGCAGGGCGTTGCCCAGATACAGCGACTCCATCTTCTTGTCCAGCAGATACTGGGCGCCACTGCTGCCGCTGCCGTTGCTGCCTAGCACAGTGGGCACACTGCAGCGTCCGCCTTGGGCCCGTCTTCTTCCAGGTCCTCCCCCTCCGCCTCCACCACCGCTGCCACTGCCCGTGCCTCCACCCGCATTATTGTCACTGGAATCCTCCGTATCCGCACTGTTGCCGTGCATCCAACTGGGACGCTGCGTTCCGAATTGCAGGACATGCTCCAGGGTGAGGAAGTTTCGCGGCTGCGGCACGGGAGCCACGTTTCTGGTAGCCGGAGCGGGCAGCTCGGGTGACTTCTTTGTGTGCCGCCCCACCGAGGCCGTGGAGTGGGCTCCATAGATGGCCTGTTCCGGCCGGGAGTGGCGACTCCGGAGCTCAAAGGTGGCAGCCTTCTGCTGCACCATATGGAGCACCGCGGCGGCTGTTGACGAGGCGGTGGCCTGCTCGTTGGGCGACTGGGCATCCATGCCGGGATTGGGCGACTTGCGGGACATCATCTTGTAGGCCTGCGGATCCAGCGGGCTGGAGCTCAGCGGATGCGGGTGGTGGTAGTGATCGCGCACCGCATTGCTGTTGCGGCCCAAGGAGGCCAGTGGACACTCCAGGTCGCTGGTGCGACGGCTGCCGGTTTTGTGCGACATAATTCGGTCCTCTTGGGGACTTCGCTTTCAGCTAGTGGCCTCTAGAATGGCGCGGAAGTCTGGAAATGGGAGAGATAAAGGGGATCTTAGTTATAAATTATATTTTTAAAGTAAATTTTAATCCATATTTCAAGATCAATACCCTCAGCCTTAAGCTTATAACTTAGCTAAATGGATATTCCACTTAAAGCTGCCGCACCTTTGGAAGCATTAATGATTCAGAATTTCCCCAAAAATATATACCAAACTTGATTTTGAATACAACTAATCATAGAATTCTGTAAGGTCGTAAAACCAAAACGAAGTCAGACAGATAGACAGACTTTTATCGATGGAATTTATATCTGCGATGGCCATGGGAACATGGAATTCCTTATAGACGTGTGTGTGGGCAGCGCTTTGTGGGTCTCCATGCCACTCGCAATTATTAGAGGAAAAGCGCTGCGCCGCCGAGTCATAACTGGGAGTCATAAAGTGTGTATATTTTTGTACTCGGACCACTCCTCCGAATGTTTACTGCAGTTGACCTTTCGATTCCATTCAGCATTCAAAGCTCGCTGGCAATTTGTGGGTGAAATGAGCTTGAAACTGCTGGCACACGTATATATTTTTACAATTAATAAGGGGATCGCCCACGCTGCTCCGAGCTCTGAAATCCAAAATCATTGGTTAGTTTTTTGGGGGCTGCTTTATGTGTGTATATATGTACATATATCTTTTATTTGGCCACACGTATGCTGTCATTTCCATTGAGCCCTGGCTGCTCCATTCATCGTCTGGAACCTGTTTGCTGCAGGTGGGGGCCGGGCGGAGGAGTCGGAGGAGCTATCGAGGAAGCCGCAGAAGGCGTGGGCCGCTCTATTGCTGGCTTGTGGCCATCCGCAATTTGGCTCGCTGTTATTGGCCTAACCTTAAGACCTTAAATTAAGCCGAAAGTAACCCAATTCGGCCAAGAGATCTTGGCAGAAGCCATAACCATTCTCTTTACAGACTCTCGGGGGCTCTTCTGCATAATTTACTCGGCCAGCTATCTAAATAGAAAACCATAAATTCATATCACATTTTTTTTCGTGGCCAAGTCAAGTCTTCCCCGGCATTTCTGGGTGGGGTCCGGATCCGAGCACGGGCACGGGCACGGGGCACACCTACGGAAAACGGGGTCTGTTAGAGGCACACTTAGGAGCCTCAAGACGAGTAAGCCTAGCGATCTCTGTGTGGCTTCGGCTTTATTTTTATTGTAATCAAATTTGAAATTAATTTCGATTTTTGTGTTGTATCATTTCTGGCCGCGCCATAAATAAACACAAATAGGCAGCAATAATAACACCGGGGCCTGGCTAGCACATTTGGTGGAGAGCCGACAGAAATATGTCTTGTCATTTGGCTTATGGCAGCTGATTAATCTTAGCATCTCCGAAACCGAAACCAAACCCCCAGACCAAAACCAAAGCCAAAACCAAAACCGAATCCAAATCCGATGTGAAGTGGAGCCGCCGCGCCGCCTGTCGCCTGTCGCGCCTCATATGGAATGTCGCTCAACTGGTTCGAACTTCCCAACGAAAAAAATGAAGAAAAAATCAGGGGTAAAGAAAGGAAAATGCTCCGAGCCAGAGATCACTCCACTCCAGAGAGGCATTTGATTTTTTCCTAGGCCAGGGCTGTGCGTTGCCATAATTCACAATAGTTGAACAATAAATAATTAATAAAGCACGCTCGGTGTGTGGACAAAAGTGTCAAATGGTTCATTGGGCAACACAGCATGGAATTTGCATAAATTTACATGCAAATGTAATTCATTCTGTTTTTTTTTTCTTAACATATTCTTTGTCTTTGGGCCCAGAGGGCTGAAATATCATTAGTAACGCATTAAGTGTTGTAAACAACCTACACGGAGCTGGTAAGGTTCTTGTTTCCCCAACACTTTAGGGTGAGATTAGGTTTGAAACAAGATCTCTAAATAAAATGGGAGAGGAGAAAGTTATCTCTTCTTATTATGTCCATTTAGTGTCTGAATATATTTATTTAAATTTTATAAGTATCTGTAGTTAATAATAAATAATTTCTTAAGCCACTCAACTTAATTATATTTGCACAAATATTTTATTTCTAATCACCCATCAAAGCTAGCTTGTTCATGTTCTCACAATTAATTTTATATTCCGGATTACCTTCATATCTGTCAAGTTGCCCAATCAATTGCCATTCAATTAAAGCGCATATATATTTCACAATTTTATGAAGCAAATAAAAATTGAGAATCCACACAGCAAAGGCCAAAACACTCGGCGTCCGGCCATCATCTATTGGAAACTGGTCCATGTCCGCCTCTATCGCGATCCGAGTCGATGTTCCTATCTCTTAAGTCTTTACGTGCTTGTTCATATTTCCCCGTCCAAGCTGGAGCCGGAGCCAAGCCTCTTCAAGTGCGCTCAACGAGCACATAAAATATGACAACAACAAGTACTAATTATTTAATATGCTTAATGAGCAAATGTCGCCATGCTGGTTGCCCACAGTGCACTCGGACAAGACAAGGCACAGTGGGGGATGCAGTGGGAAAGTTAAATGGGTTAAATAGTGGAATGTTTATTTTTAAATTTGGGGTCAAGTTAAGGCTAAAGTTGTGGAATTTATTAGAAATTTATAGATGTTTGTTTATTTAAATAAATATGAATTCTGATAAGAAATTTATACTGTCTCTTAATAAGGTTTGTTGGACTTAATAACGTTATTAAGGTTGGTAAGGTAAGACTTTAAGATTGTCGTATTTCCGAAATAATACTTATAAAAGGTTATCGGACTAGAATCTATATATTTCTTTCTCAATAAGTTAATATTTATTTATTAGCTAGTCCTAAGAAGGTATATAAGGTATAAATATAATATAAATATATAAATATAAAGGTATAAATAAATCATTGAAGTAAGCTCTTTAAAAGCACTTTTCCTTATCATAAATCTACAAGTTCTTAATTTCTTTAAGAAAACCTCCAAATTGTGTGTCAAATTTGTAAGTACTTTCGCAATAAACACAATGTACAAATCAATGATTTTCTCCGCCTCAGCGATTAACTTTTGGCGAAGCAATCTCGGCTCGTAGATCCCATTGGCCACACTGTGCGCTGTGTCAAACTAATAACTGCTATTTTCTACGTTTGTGTGTGGCGACCGTTGTCTGCACATGGCTGAAATCTAACGCCGAAAGGCAACAACAACAGCAGCAGCAGCAGCAGCAGTAACAGCTTGGCGCCACACCGAGGGCAACAACAGCAACCACGCGCCGTCGGACAGTGAGACAGACGAACGGTGAGCACCTTTGGCCTCCATGCCTCGGCGTGCTGAGCGGCCCCAGTCTGGCCCCAAAGCGTGTGTGCACTTAAATAAATAATAAGTACTTATCTAGATTCTAGAACTTAGAAGCCAAAGGCATTTAGAAATTTATAAAGGAGAAAGCACAACGATACGCGTACATGGAAATGGGTAGGAAAATTTGACGTACTGCGTACTTGCTTTAAGACAATTAAATCTAATATTTACCCCTTTCTTGGCCTATTATAAAGTATAGAATTTTTGTTCTAACTCAACTTTAAAATAGGGAAGACTTTTCTCCAAGTGCACGTGAGTGTGCGAACAAGTATCTGTATGTGGCTACTGTATTCTGCAGCAATTGCCGCTCTGTGGGTTGGCTTTTTGCATAGTGTCAATTTTGATTTAGCAAAACGTTGCCTTTGCTATTGAAGTTGCTGTTGCTTTTGGTTTTGCAGTTGCTGCTGCAACTCCAGCGGCTCCGGCGGCTGTCAGCGCACCCGCCTAACACCTCCTGGGCAAATACAGACACCCACACACGCGGACAGCTTGGCGCTGCCTAGAAAGTGGGTGGCGCTGACAAGTTTTTCTATTTTTTTTTTTGCTTTTCGAAAAATAAGTAAAACTCATAAAAAATATTTCTTGCGCATGCCAGCGAACTAGAAACTGGGCGCAGCATCTACTTGATTTTTCTCAGCGATTTCACACAAAATGCAATTAGCCAGGCTTGCCTTAACTTACTTAAGTCTCTTTTATTATTTGTTATATTCGCCCCAACATAATGTTACCTCGATTGCAATCTTTGTTCTATTTAAGCTCCATCTTTGCTGGGTTTTTAAAATTAATTGGCCAGGCAAACTCTTCGGCAACGCGCTTTGGTCTCGAAGTTGTTTCCATTCCTCGCGCCGCCGTAGAAGATGAACCTCTGGCAGTTCTGGGACGTGGAATTGTAGAACCAAAAGCGCAGGTAGGCCTTCCCTGAGCCCTCTTCTAGCGGCTGGAGGCATCTGCGTTTGACTAAAGTTCCATTTATGCCGTGGTTTGAGTTAGTAAATATTTTTTGGGCACTTACTCGAATAACTTGTGTGCAGGCAGAGCACAAAAATAACAAGAAGCCACGAAATCCTCAACAGCATGGTGTAACAATTGGAACTAACCTGGCAAATACCTTAAGATACCTTTTATAGCTTTAAAGTTTTTATCAAAACTGGAAGCCGTTATTAAGGCAGGTGTTATAAAACAAACTTAGTTTTTAGGCCTGTGGTATCGAAACATAAACTAATATTTTGATAGTTGGTTGTCTGAAATCATCTGCTTTTTATTTGTTTTTGCTTTATTGACTTCTCTAAAGTGTCGACACAATGTGGATAAATTATGAAAGAGCTGAAAAGATTACACAACTAGCTCTGCATGTCATTCTAGACTTATAGTTATTTCCATGAAAATCAGTGCCACAAAATGTGAACTCGATGCATCTGTTCTGGTTCCTCTTATAGTACCAGCGCCTTGTACAATCTTTACCTATCCCAGTGCTTCTTGTGAAATAACAGCTAGGCATTTCTAAGTAAGTAAAAGTAAGTTAGAAAAAATCTTAAATAAATATACATTTAATCGAGCTCTACTTACGACCGCTGATGGGAGGTGTAAAGACCATTAAGATCAGATAGAGATATAACCATTTTAACAGCATGATTTATGTGGGACTGACTTGTAAGCTGATAAATGCAAAAGCTACGAATATTAACCAGCTTTTATAGGGGAATTAATAAGCCATAGACAAGTCTCAAATTAAACACCCTATAAACCTTAAAATGTTAACGAGGCGCATTTTTGTTAAACATTTTATATATTCAACTGGTAATTTGCCTAATCTAAAAGCGAGCTTACCCCACTTATTACCTATAAAAAGTCGAAAATGTATTTGTTTAATGACTGTCTGCGGCAATTAGGCGCTATCTAAATACCCAAATATTTATTTTAACGCATTTAATTTGCGGCAACAAGAAAATGAACTCGGCTAACCGTACATTTAAGTTAAATGAACTTTATTTTCGCTTGGCTTGTGCGGCTGTTGTGTCTATGCAAATATGCGAAGAAAAGAATTGAAAGTTGACACAGTTCACAAAGAATTTGAAATTCTTCGCAAACATAAAGGGAGTGAGAAGAGAATGTGTTGGCTTTATCAAGTATATATGTATTCGTACATATATTTGCGTATGAATGCATAAATAGGCATTCATTATAGGTAGGGTTCCAGCCCAATAGGCCCGTAGATGGCGAATATTGGTGAAAGAGATCGATCTGGGTAGAAAGTATTGAATGGAACGAATGAAGATTCATTGTGGTAGCGGAATTAATTAGAGCATTCAGCCGGGCGATATCTGCGGATGTCTGCATATTCTTCTCTGCTCTTCTCCCCGCTAACTGTAAATTATTGGAATTTTGTCTCAATTTGTAGATTCTGCAATCTCAATTACTTAGGCGAAAAAAACTTTCTCAGGAAGCTGCTCAGTGACTGTGGAAAAACTCGTTTAGATTTCCACTTTGCCATCGCTCAATTTTTGCTACTATGGCTTCTTTTTTTTTTTTGTTGTTGCTGATTGATTTGATAGTGCAAAAAAATATTAAATATATATATCTAGAAATTGATTTCCTGATGACTGCGCGCCGCTATCCATCAAAATTGGACTTGCCACAGTTTGTGGCTTCGCTTCGCTTTTTGTGTAAAGTTTCCTTAATGGTTTTGTGCCATTTCTTTTGCGTCATTATCTGTAACTTGAGATTTCACCGGACCCATTAAAGGAGAACGCGCAGCAGTATTTTAGTCAAACTAATTAAACCGAATCTTATATAATGAACCGTGAACGAAAAACGGCCAAGAAGGCAGCCGAACGATGGCGATTGAAACATTGAGACTGTGGGACTGTCATCAATCAAACGCAAATTCTTGTGCAGCTCCTCCACCGGCTCTCTCGGGCATAATTCAAATTCCAGGCGAACAACCAGTTCGTTGCCTCAGTCTTTTGTTCTGGCCGTGGCCCCGAAAAGAGAACAACAAGCCCCGCACTTTTGGCAGCAAACTGCAGATAAAGCGTGGCTTAAACCGAAATTAAATACTCGACCAAGGCGGCCAGGGCGGCCAGGGCGGCCAGGGCGGCCAGAGCGGAATAAATCACAAAATAAGACCCAGAAACGAGGCGAACTCATTGCAAATTACATGCTGTTCCAAAAAAGGGGAAGCGGGGCCGGTGGAACGCTGACGTTGACGAGGCCAGGCACAATTTCGGACGTGAATGATGGCACGGCTAATCCCCGTATCCCCAGATCACCGAATCCCAGATCCCCAGATCCCCAATTCCGACAGACATAAATCCAGGCCAAGTCAAAGTCCAATAAAAATGTCGAGCAAATGCAAAAAGCGACAAATGCTTGACGGACCAAATGTCACAGTTAATTTATCTAAAAGCGTTGCCCGACTTTTTCGGTTAGAGACAAAGACCTGAAGAGCCACCGAGACAGAAGGAGAGTTACGGGGGGAGATGGGGAAAATTTTAATTAAGACAAAATATTTGAGATTCTGCACAAGACAACGAGGTCTCTCTAACAAGAAGCCAACAATTTGCCGCGCGCAATTTTTCAAATTACATTTCATTAGACAGAGAGAGCGATGGAGAGAGAGATGATCGGGTGATAAGTGGAAGAGAAAATCCAGCGAATGTAAAGCACCGTTTTGCCTCACTCTTTGGCAGCAGCTTTTCACCCGGAGAAAGAGACGGGCTAAGAGACAAAACTGGTTTATCTCCGGTCGCCCGCATGCTGGAGGCCATAAGACGCCCGCATAGGCAAGCGGAGACTGCTGAAGAGACCGCTCAACCGCTCAACAGCTCAACCGCTCCGACTCTGGCTGCCATCTAATATGCCACACATAAATTTGTTAACAAATTCAATTTTAAAGTTCAGCCCGCAATGCCCTGCGACAACAACGGCCGCAATTGCGACTGCAACTAAAGCAGCAACTATGTCAGTCACTCGGCAACATTGCCAACTAGCAGGCGAAACAACATTCCAGCTAGCTGCCCGCCCCACCTGCCTTCTGTCCCCCCTGCATCCACCTGTCCCCTCTCTGTCCCCTCCCTGCTCTCCGTGCCTCGTCAAGTCCGTAACTAGCTGCAGCTACAAGTTGCCGTTTCTAATACAAAACTGTCGCTTGTGGCGTGAGAGACCGCGCGAGACCAGCTCTCTTGGCCACGATTCGCGCCGAGTTTCGGCCTGGCTCTGGCTCTGGCTCCACGGCAAAATAACGAAAAAAATGAAAATAAAAATAATGGAAAAGAAAAAATATATATAAATAATAAAAAAAATACGTCGCATTGCATTTTAGTATTTGCTGATTGCGCTGTTGCAAGAGCTATGAAATCATACAAACAGACACATAAATACCCGCAACCCGAACTCGCACAGCGGCGGGAGACATACAATAAAAATTGTGAACAAGAAAGGAAAGTCGATTAGCCGGAGGTCTACATCGAATGGGAAATACCCTGTGGCACTGGGAAAACAATTGTTAATCAAGCATCTACGTAGAGGTATTTAGTGCTGGATTGCAGGCTAATGAGAGTGCCTTGAATCCCTCGAAGGTCATTAAACAGCCAGTGCTTAAATAAAAAACTACTAACCCCTTAAAGAATTACCCAATAATATAAAAGCTTTGACTTATAGTTTTCTAAGCTAATAGTTTAATAAAAAACATAATACAGGCCGCTAAAAAGATGTACATAGAAGAGGGATTTAAATACAATAATATTTGGGACAAGCTAGAAATAAAATATGAAGGTCTCCCCATGGCATTGAATTTGATTTAAAACTGTAATTACTTTTTGTTTCTTAAGTTGTTGTGAAAGATTATACTTCTAAAAACATGAAAAGATGCGAGTAATAAATGGGAGCTGAGATCTTCTTCAAATCTGTTCTAATTAGGTAACATATTTTAGCTAAAGTGAACACCATAAATTAAGGTTACCTAGATTAATAATAGTAGATACTAATAAGGTAATAAAGAATACTGAGTGTGTCTTTTTGTTGAACTATTTTAATTAATTTGAGATAAAAGATTTAAAAGTAGAATACAGAAATCTGTTGAGGAAAAAAAAAGAGCATTAGTTACTTATTTTATTGTTTCCTTATAGGGGAAAATTTGAATTTCCCATCACAGTTAATGGACCCCATACCGCAAAGTTAAAAATATATAAATACGAGATAAATAACGACAAAAACTGTTGAAAATCTCATGAAATCGGCGAGTGGCTTTTCCATGTCTGCAACGACGATGGCGGCAGCCTTTTGGCTTGAAAGCTTTTTGGCTCTGATTGCCAGCTTTGGGTTTATGCTTGCAACTCGGATTCGGCTTCGGATTGGGATTGGGATTGGGGCTTCGGGCCACGGCTGACTCGCCGAGTGGCCAACTGGCCGGCTGCTGGCCTGTCACTGCACCGCGCATATGTTGACATTTTTGCGGGAAATACTTTGAATTGTTGGGTAAATGCATAAATAAATGGACGGCGTGGAGTCTTTCGGCGCTTTCGATTCGCCGCTGGCAAGGAAAGTGTGGGTCTGTGTCTTTTTGGCTGCCAAACTGTTGTGGCAAACCGACTGACAGATATCAAATGACCAATTTGTAATCATTTAACATTCAAAAATTACAAGGGAGAAGCAGACACAATAAATTTTCGCCTGCTGGTTTTCGGTTGGTCGGTTTGGGTTGGTATGGCATCTCCAGGGGAATCCCCTCGGGCGTTTCGCTAATGATGTGAATAGCCGAAAACATTTGGCCAACACGTGTGAAACACCCAGAAACTATCTGCCATAGCAGTTCCAGGAAAAATATGAATATATGGCCAGGTTTGCGGGGGAAAAAGGAAAGTCGTTTGGCGGCGGATAATTGCCAGGCGAAATTCAATCAGTTGGCCATAAACATATCCGCTGCGGCGACTCCTAGTTGAGTTAATGACCAGCCGAGGCATCCCGACTTCCTCAACGGCTATAATTTGCATGCAACCGCTGCGCCGAGAGGGTGTATCTGAATATCTGCATCCGTATCTGTATCTCTATCTCTATCTGTAAGGTATCTGCGTCTGTGGTGGTGCGAACGAGTTATATACCAAAGTGGTGCATGCACCAGCGACAAAAACAACAACAACAATAAATATATATCTCCAGAGGTGTGATTTTAATGTGACGACTTTTGCAACTGGTTCGGGCTCGTTCGACGCGAGTTTTCCACTCCTTTTGGCGAGGTGTCACAGGGAATAGGCGTTTGCGTCCGAATAATTCCATTAAAGTTTTACGATCGTGCAATATTAATAAAGAAAACTAAAGGAATATATGTATATTGTGGCCTCCCCGCCCCACCTTCAGAAGAAACCCTACAAAGACAAGCCAAGAGAGTGGAAAACACAGAGAGAGAAACACAGATGGAGAGCCACCGAGAGGGGGGGCTAAGAAAAAAAACCTGAATCTGGAATTGCAATTTAATAAGTTGTGATCAGTCTGCTCTACCTTGATGATTATACACGTAACTCCCTTCGGGTTCTCATTTATGCATCGCATAGCACTTTGTTTATTTGGCAGTTTTTGCAGCTTCATTTAATTTCCATTTATATTCGCTTATTCTACCTCCTTCTCCTCCTTGTTCTCCTGGAACTCCTCCTCTATTCTCTGTTATTCCACAGCACACTTTTCTCTACTTTATTTTCACTGCAGGTCGCGTGTGAGTGTGTGCGTCTTCTTTCTCTTTGCCTGCTTCGGCTCCTGCTTCTTCTTTCTCCTTAACCGCAGTGTTATCTTTTTTGCGCTCACTGACTCACAGGCACTGGCACTGTCTCACTCGCACTCGCACTGGCACTTGGCACTGCGCTCACACACAGGGACACGTAGGCAGAGGCGGGCACGCAACGAGATGCGGCGCCTTGAGACTCAGTCTGTTCCAGTTGCGTCCGCTTCGACGCCGGAACACCTGGATGACCGGACAGCGACGACGACAGGTAAATGGCAACTGAGCGCTACTTGCGGCCTGCTACAGAGTCCACAGCGATCGCAGAGGCCACGAAAGAGAGGGATCCGCTCTCGCTTGTGCTCTTACACCACGAGGAAATCCACCACGAGTGGGTGGGAGGTGGAAAGCAAAAGACTTAGGCAACGAACTTGTTGCACTTCAAAGGGGAATATTTATATGTAAGTATGTAATATTTAATAAACTTAAAGTATTTAACTTAAAGGAAAATGGAAAATAATATTAAATAACAATAAAAGTAAATAATTGAAAAACTGAATATTTTAACATCAAGTAGATATTATTAGGGATTTAAAATCGATTGGAAAGTCTCAAAAAGTATGCTATGGAATATTTCCACTAAAAATATGAATTGATGTTATTTATTATTTATCATTAAAATAGGTAATAAAGAAAAAATTAAAAAGCTAAAGCTAATTAATAATAGACTTTTATAAAATAGTGCTATTTAAACAATGTAGACTTTGTAAAGTTGCTTAAAATTCGACTCATATTTATTTAAAATAATCCAAGAGTATAAATGGTTACAAATGATGGTCGTTGAATACTTTTAGCATTCGCAAACTTACTTCACCACATTTCTGACAATATTCACCTCATTCCCAAGCTCCTTGCTCTTCCATCCCACTCTTCAGCCCCCTTCCGCTTTGCCGCCTGTTGAACGTGTTGTGCTACTTTTATGTTTTTGTTGTTTCACAGCAGAGTTTGCAAAAAATTTCCACCTTGGCATAACTAAATATGCCTGTGGGCTAAACTGGCATACGAGAAGAGAGCTAACAGAGAGCGGGAGAGGGCCAGCGATCATGGAAGTACGCCTTAAGAGCACGCTCTAACCACAGGGAGAGAGAGAGAGTGTACGTGTGAGCTGGATTACAGGCGCGCATGCTCAGCGCACGCCTCGCGCCCTCTCCCTCGCACGCTCGCCTCTTTTGTTTGCAATGGAATTTCTTTCTTTTCATAAACATGTTTCTGGCCGCTGTTGTTGGCTTATTACAGCATTTACGGGCCAGGAGGGCCGGGGGAGCTGGCGGCGGAGGAGCACACACTAAGCCAAAGTGGCATGAAACAAGTTCAGCGCGCTCGACAGCTCGACGGCTCTTGGCTCTCCGCGGCGGTTCTGCCTCGTATTCAGCTCCAGCTCCGCTTCTTGAATGACTGCGGCGCTGGAATGCAGTGTTGTAAATAGCTGAGGCTGCTGCAGCGGCGGCTGCGACGCCAGCAGCGACTGCAAGCGGTCGGGGCCAGATTGTTGTTGTTGCTGGTCGCAGAATCAGAGCAAGACGCTGCCAAGATCGCGACAACGATCACCGCAGAGAAGAGCTGGAGCTGAGAACTGGGAGCTGGAGCTGCACTGCAGCCTTGTACTGTAAGAAACAGAAGTAGGAAAATGCATTTTACCTTATCGAGGGTTCTACAGGAATTACTAGGATTTTGGAATCACTTTAAAGGGTGTCTAAAAGTATGCTATAAAATATTTGAGGCAACAAATTTAATGCAAATTTAAAGTTTGTGATTTAAAAACGCTAGTGATATTCCTGTAATGGGGATATTACAGGAATAATACAGTCCAAAATCAGATCGATGTTTTTTATCTTTAATTCATAGAAATAGTGGTTTATTTTATGTCAGTTCGAGGAATACCATGATGAATAAATGCAGAGGTGCCATAGAAATCGTGTGGCATTTAAAATTATTAAAATAATGCCCAAAAGTACGCTATAAAATAATACATTTAAATTAAGACATGTTTACAAGGACCTATAAACTGTCGTTGCATACTTTTAGACCCTTTTTTAATAGATTTGAAATCTAAATCGATTTGTATGGCATATCTGATAAAAGATACATTTAAATTGAATACTCAATTAAAGAAATCTCTTATAACTTGATATATTTTTTTTTACTAACTTTTAGACAACAGACAATGAACATTGGAGAAAATCAATCAACAATTGGAGAAGTATACGATTGTTGAGGTAAATTTTCTTAACATTAACTGGAAATGTTTAGAAATTTGAATAAATTATGGAAATTGTCAGTCTAAACTCCACATTGAGGCCTTTTTCTTATAATTAGCTTAAAACACATTTACAAATTTTGAAAGATGGCTTTTGTTTGTAAATAAATCTTAAATGGTGTGTGTAAGTTATATCCTTAATAATTTTTTTTTTGTAAATACTATAAGAATTTCCTCCTGGTACCTTTTTCCCAGTGCACCAGAAGCGTTTTCTGTTGCCGGAGCTAAGGCCGTAGCTGGAGCGGGAGCAATGAAATTTGCTGAGAGCGCCCCGAGGGCTTGCAGCTTGGATTGCGACTGGACATGGCTCGGGTCTCGGTCTCCTCCACTGGTCGCTGCTGCTCTTGACCACGATCGATAAGGCTCACACACACGGGCGCACTCGGGTAAGAAATTCGTGTAGGTTATGTTTATGAATTGTGCTGGAGATTTCTGCACACGGAATTATGCGTTTATCTCAGAGGGTTAATTTCGCTGGCCGGCACTCTCATTGTTGCTGTTATTGCTGCTGCTGCTGCTGCTGTTTTCCATAGTCGGGGTAATTAAATCGCAAGAAGCTGATAATATATGGAAAAGGGCTCAAAGTGTAGGGGAAAATGGTTTATTTTTTGCCCTGTCCTTTTTTTTTTTTTTGGCCAAAAGGGTTTCTGGCTCTGTGGTTTCTGCTGTTGCCTCAGTTGCCTCAGTTACTGCTGCTTTAGTTGCTGCTGTGCATTTGCCCGCTAGGAAATTATTCATGATAACAGAGATTGCATTGATTGATTGTGTGGCTGCACTCGGGATGGGTTCGCCACGGATCGCCCGCAGATCGGGGGGGATCACCAGCAGAAGAGGGGGAGCCACCGCATCGACGGCTGCCGAGGCTGAGTTATTTGGGCTATTAAATGTCTGTGATTTGGCCATAAGTTATAGGAACATCGACAATCAATTGTTGGCGGGTCTAGGCGGTTACCACATGTGGCAGTAGCTGGCCCCTGGCAACTGAATTCTGAAACTTAATAGTCTTCGAGTGGAATTCGGGAAGCGTAGTCAAAGGCGGAATATGGCCAATAATTTCACCGAAATCTTATTTTATTACCTTTACGTAGAGGTGAGTCTCTGGGAGATTAGTTTAGAGATTACCTTCCCAGAGCTTCTGGGTGGTTTCTGGTTGTAAATTCAGGGGAGGTGGAGAAAAAGGTGTTTAAAGTTGTGGGAAAATGTGAGTTAATATTGGAAATCAACAGAAGCCAAGCTCTGAAACCTGCTAAATAATTACATAATGTTTAAGCCACTCTCCTGACACTTTGACCTTGTTACTAATTAATTAAATAACTCGACTTAAGTGGGCTGCAATTCCAGGCAGTAAATAATGTAAGTCGGAACCAAATATAGCCGCAGACATAAACCCAGATAGCAGGCCCCTTAAATATGCAATGGAAACGTTTTTGGCCTCGATTCGCCAGCCGAGTTGAACAACCCAGAGCCGGAGCAGGAGAAAAAGAAGGATATATGACCAAATATTGGCACAAATGAGCGTGTCTTCGGTGCATTGACGACTTCGACTCCCCGAGTTCCGTATCGACCAAACAGGAAACGGACGGCTACAGGAGAGATTCCTTAGCGGAGCCGCAGGGCTGCCATGGCGACACCTGGACTGCAGCAGGGGAAATGCTAATAATGGCTCTGTTTTGGAATCTCGCTGACAGGGCACGACATGGCACCAAACACATTATGGAGGCACACTAAACCATATACACACACAGGGGGGATATATATATGGGCCCAGCGAGTCTATAAAAGCTTTGGCCTGTGCCGGAGGTGGTTTCAGTTCAACTTCATCGCGTCGTCGTCCTGTCGTCCTGTCGCTCACTCCTTTGCAGAAGCAAAGAAACAATTAAAGTGCAGACCGCAAGGCGGAAGGAAGTGCATACCACAAGTGTTTCCCCTGCCCCCCGTTGCATCCGTTGCATGTCGGATTGTGGCACAAAGTTTTCGCCAAGTCCTCCCCTCTAGGCCCCCGCATGTTGGTCCCGTGCAAAGTAAAATGAAAGCGGACAACTTCCACCTCAAGTACGGCGCCCCTTTGTACCAACCGAAGAGTTCCAGTTCCAGGAGCCACTCGCAGAACCAACCGCAGGCCCACATCGGCAACATCGGCCATCTGACAACGTCCTCGCTGCTGACGAGCGACGACCTGCGTCATCTCGCCCAGCAGCGCTCTACAGGATATTCCGACCGCGAGAGCATCGCCAGCGTGAGCAGTGCGGGCGGCCGGATTAAGCGTCGATCGAGGTAATCCCTGGCCTCCCTCCTCTCCATCTGTCAAACTTCCCTGAGTTGTGGCCCAAACTTGTTTAACTGCCAACTGACAAAAACAGTTTATCTCAAGTTCTTCGGGGTGAAAAAACGAGGCCATTACATAATAAAGTCAAGTTGCAACAATACAGCAAAAGAAAGTTCAGTAAAAGTTAGAAGATGCTTGAAGAGAAGTGCTTACAATTGAAAACAAGTGTTGTTATGTTCAAGAAAACATTTGAAAGGAAAATAAGCATGTTTTAAATATCAGCGGATGAGTATTTGTTTAAATTCGGTTCGATTTCATGAAATTAAAGTCCAGAAACTGTGGAGTTTGTGCAAGTTATCTGATTCGTGATATTTTTTGGGTTGTGTTTAAAGTTTACAAGATAATTAACGTGTAATTCCTAGGTATATAACTCAAGAACAATTATTATTAATAATTAAGTAAATATTTTAGGATAAAAACCATTTGAAATCAATGCACACTTTAATCATTCAAGCTAGTAACAAATTTTAATGAATATATGACTTCAAAGGGCCTATGATGTTGATTTAATTGGGGTAATTGGAGGTCTAATTTATTAAAACTTGAAATTACTATAAATATTTTACGAAATACGTGATTTAAATGGTATTTACTATTATATCAAGTTGTTCAAAATTATTTATAACCAGAAAAGTAAGGACAATTTTTCTGTAAATATTTTAAACCAAGACTTAAAGTAAAAACAAAAAGATATTTTCAAAGCGAAATTAATATTTTCTAAGAATTTACGAAGTTAATATTTTATAAGAATATTAGAACATTTATTATACCAAATAACAGAATCAGCTTATCAGAAGAGCCATAAAATTTTATGTGGATTTGAAATCATTTAATAAGGTGTCTAAAAGTATGCAATTGAATTTCAAATCATTTAAAAATGTCTCCTAAAGTATGCAACAAATGTAAAGTAATTTATTTTGAAAGCTGCGACATTTTGTAGCATACTTTTAGACACAAAATAAAGCGACTTCAAAACCGATTTGTGTGCCACCTTCATACATGGGGTTTGTGTAACGAATTCCTCCCCAAAATGTATTATCCCCACCCAACTTATGCCAGCATTTGTAGATAGTTTTCCTGATATTAAAACACTTGCTGGAGGGTAGCCAGGATTTAACAACCCCCGCGGAGGTGTTAGCTCAACCATGACGCATGCACTCGGCCACAGGAGCAGGGTTAATTTTGTATTTTGGCCAACCTGTTGTCCTGGCAACGACTGCAACACCAACTCCAATTGTCACCCCAACGGACAGCCTCAGTTTCGCTTTTTTTCTGCCCGGCTCAGTTCAGTATTTTCCTTCAGTTGCTCAGCAACTCGGTTTCCTAGTCAAATTCCCAGTCAAAATGTGATCCCAGATGAAAAACTTTCAAGAATCCTGTGTCGTCCTTCCGTGTACACTTTAGAAACTTCCCGATGAAGTCCTCGAAGGGCGGCATCAGCAAGAAGAGCAAGACCATGGATTACACCAACTACGCCTACAACGAGGCCGTGGGCCGCCTCAAGGTGATGCTGGCGGATAACTCTTACGTGGCTCCCAAGTTGGGAGGAGGAGGCGTGTCATCGTATCTGCGCAACTTCAACGAGGATTCCGGGGACAACTTCTCAGATAATTTATCGGTGGGTGTCGGATCTGAAAGCAGGACTGCTCACGCTCGGCCTTAGATGTACGAGGGCCTCGGGGGCCCTGTGTGAGCAGTTCTGCTTTGGAGAGTAGGAAATATATCTTCTATAACCACCACTTCCCCCCCAGGTAATTGAGCGTCCCGTCTTCTCGGACATTTCCAAGTACTTGTCGCCTAGCCAGAAGACGCGGGTGAGCTCATATCGCCCCAAGAAGAGCTATACTTCGGGGTATCTCTCGGCTTCCAAGGAGAACCTGGCCTCAACGCCAGTCCACTATCCCAGCACCTCTGTGCCGGCTGCCCCTCTTCCAGCCGACAATGTCTCGGCCCCCGTGGAGATCTTCAGCTTCATTGAGAAGCAGGAGGACTACATCGAGCAGCTGGAGAAGGAGTCCAAGTACTGTCGCAGCGAGCTGACCAATCTGCTGGGCAAAGTCAAGGACGTGATCAACGAGAACGAGCAGCTCACGGAGAACGCGCGCTCCGAACTGGTGGCTCTGGGCTCGAGCAAGATCCCGCCGCCGATAGCCACCACCAGTCCTTCCTCGGACAGCGATGAGCATTTGGTGTTTGCCAGTGGCCGGAAGACCCCAACAACTCCCCGGAAGGGCGCCTCCAAGGGGCAGGTGCAGAGTCCTCGCTACGCCAGTGCCCCCAACATCGTGTACGAGGCCAGGATCAGCGAGCTGGAGGCGGAACTGATGCAGGCCAGCATCGATCTGCGGCGCCTGCGCACCGAGAACGAGGAGCTCAAGCGGAAACTGGCCCACACTGATCCCCTATCCGCGGTGGCCACCCTGGGGTCCACCAACTGTGAGCTGCACCGCAAGCAGCTGGAGGCGCTGCAGCAGGACAAGCTCAACCTCGAGGAGAGCGTGCGTCAGCTGCAGCGGCTTCTGGACGAGGCCAAGGCCGACAGCCAGGGCAGCGCCTCCTCCAAGCGCTACATCAGCGATCTGGTGCAGATGGAGCGCTCGCAGGCGGAGCTGGAGGTGCGTCACCTACGCGACGAGCTGGACCGCCAGCACGAGCGGGTGCGGGAGCTGCAGCACGAGATGGCCAGGCGGCTGGCCGAGGAGAGGGCCAGCGCCGAGAGGCGCTACAACAGCCAGGTGGACCAGCTGGGCGGCGACCTCAGCTGCCAGTGGGAGCAGGTGGCCAAGCTGCAGCTGGATTTGGAGCGCCAGAAGCGCTACGAGACCGATCTCAAGCGGGATTTGGCCAGTCGCAACTCGCAGATTGAGGAGCTCAAGATGGAGCTAAGGGCTAATAGGACCACTTTCCTGGCAGACATGGCGCAGGTTAATGCGGAGAAGCAGTCCTTGGAGCAAGACATCACCTCGCTGCGTCTGCAGTTGGACAGGTCTGCCAGGGAGACCAAGACGGAGGCGGCCCGCCTCAATGCCGAGATCAACTCGCTGAGGCAGCGTCTGGATCGAGGGGATGCTGACCTCCTGCACTCCAAGAGGGAGGTGCTAAGGCTCAACGATGAGATAGCCAACCTGGAAAAGGAGGTAAGAGTACTAGATACCTGAGATCTTAAGCTGGAATTATTAACTTCTTTCCTTCTCAGCTGGCTTATGGCGAGCTTAAGAACGAGATACGACCCACCAAGAAGGACCTGGACAAGCGGATCTCAGAGATGCAAGACAAACATGGTGAGTTCTATCAAGTTATAGTCCTCCACTCTTACATTTTCTTTTTCACCTGTCACCTGTCTCTGTCCTCTGTCTATCTATAAACTCTGGCTAAGCTATTGAAGCTCATATTGTGTTTCTGCGTGCGTTCTATTTAAATTTTAAATACAAAAAATTCCCTATACTTAACCCAAATAATTCGAACTGAAAATTAACTACAGCAAAGTGTTCAATAGTTTATCCATGAGTTTTGTTCTGTAGCGCGTTGCATTTATACTATATATATATCATATAACTAAACCGATCCACACTGTCTGTTTGTAGCCGGAACGGTAAATGAGCTTGAGGAAATGATAACATCTCAGAAGCAACTCATGGATAAACTGACGAGCGAGTGCAAGACCCTAACGGGCAAATTAGAGGATACGACCTACAAGCACAAGTAATTATGATTATAATAAGTACCATTAGCTAATTACCACCACCGAGAGGAGCTGCAATTATTTTTTGCAGTTTCATTTAGTTACTTGCAACACCTCTAATTTTTATATGATAAACACCCCCTTAGAATGGTATGTGAATTGTTTAATTGAGAGACTTGCTGTTGAGATATATGGACAAAAAAACCACCGCACTGCGCAATATGAAATTCAAGGCCAAAACCAAAGTTTTTCCCACCAGTTTTCCGACACCAATTTTCCTTTTCCCGAGATTCGTTCCACACCAAAACAAAAAGCAAAATGCAAAATGCAAAATGCAAAAAGCAAAAAACAAGACTGGATTAACACGCTGTACCTTGTACTTCTTCAAACCTTTCTTTTGCTGCTCCCCCGTCTGCAATGCAATTGCAATTTTTCGTGGTAATTAGAACCAATTTGCGATCTTGCGATGCCAGCAACAACAACATTAACAACAACAACAAGCGGGCCTTTGACAGCAACAACAACAGCATTAGCAACTTCCACAACAGCCACAAAAGAAAGCGCAAACGAGTTCACTTTGCTGCCTGACTTGGAAATGCCCGAATGCATTAGGCCAGCTGCTGGCGGCGATGTTGCTGCTGCTGACGACGAGATCCTGCAGAACATTATCAGGAGCAACGAGCGTCTGGCCAAGGAGCTGGCCAAGATGCCGCCGCTGCCCAAGTTCTCCAGCTGCAAGAAGCCCAAGACACCAGAAACACCCGCGACAGCAGCAACATCGAAGCCCAAATGCTTTTGCCCCAGTTTCATGCGGCACAGACACGAGGATGAGCCGCGCAGACGCAGCAGCAACAGCGAAGCGAGTGCTGCATGTTGCCGCAGTCGCAACAGCAGCAGCTGGCAAGCCTCAGCAGCAGCAACATCAGCAGGAGCAGCAGCAGCAGCCAGCAAATCGCGTACACAAACCACTCACAGCCAGAGCATGCATTGTCACGGGCACGAGTTCACCCTAGACACGCACCACACGCAGCACTCGCCACAGAAACACCACCAGCATCGCACCTCCGAAACCGAAAGCTGCTGCCATCCTTGCAAAACGGAGCCGTTGCCCTGGCTGCAACAGCATCTAGTTTTGAACCAGACCCTCAGCAGTGCCACCGCCTGCCAGGCCACGTGTCAAGCCCAGCACTTGACGGTGGACGCTGGCAGCATGGCGGGATCGGCCACATCGGCCGAGGCATCCTCAAGCTGCAGAGGTCCCGGCAGCAATGCCCTGAGTGCCAGCATCAAGCCCAAGCTGTACTTCGAGCAGCTTCTGCAGCGAGATGGATACGGCTGCCACAAGAAGCCACGGCCTCCGGTCAAGGTGGATGTCAATGTGCGCCTGGTGCCCAAGCAGCCCAAGACGAAAGCCACGCACTCCCTGAACGAGACGTTTGTGAAGGAGGTGGATGCGGTGGCCCAGGCCCTGAACGAGACTTTTGTCAAGGAGACAACCTCGCCGGAGTTGGCTCACATCGATGAGCAGTTGGCCGAGCTGGAGAACGATCGGGAGCGAGAGCGGCAGGAGCAGGAGCACGAGGACGAGGAGGATGCGAATGAGGAGGAGCAGGAGCAGACCACGAAGCTTTGATAGTGTTTTTTTCTAGTCCACTAAATAGTCTTAAGTTTAAGGTATATAACTTTTCTTAGGGCTTGCTTGGGTTTATTTATTAAAATTAAGTACAAAACTTCACCAGCACTTACAAGATTTATTTTGGCTTTTGAATGCTAATACTTGGTCCTTGGAAGATCTAGAAAAACACCCCAGGAAAGATGCAGAATATATTCTTCTATTTTATAACATTTTCATATTATATTATAGGAAATTCGTAGGATTTATTGTGATTTTATGGTGTTAATTTCTAAAATCAATATTAGAGAAGGAGCTTTAAAAATGTGGAAATCCTTTTTATTAAACATTCTTCTTTAAGCAATTTTTTTTACCAATAATTTTTCCTTCTTAGGATTTTTTACATGAAAAACATTATTTAACATATTTTTAATTAAATTTAAAGTTAGTTTATTATTTATTAAGCTTGAACTATATTTATTTTTTTGTTTTTTTGACAACCGCCCAGCCAGGAGAAGCAGCAGCTGCGTGCCACAAACGAGCAGCTGATGTCGCGGCTCAGACAGATCTGGGCCAAGTACAAGTCACAGTTGCCAGTGCACCAGGGATCCCCGGAGCCTATCTCCGAGGAGATGCAACACTCACTAGATACACCTACGGTAAGGGTTCGTTCTAAAATTTGACTAATACGAGTGTTTCCCTCTTTCTCTCTTCCCTCTATTTTTCTTCCTGCCTTTCTCTGTCTCCAACTCTCTTTCTCCACTTTCTCCCCCTAATCCAAAGAGAGGAAATATCCGCTTTACAGTCGAATCTAGAGTATCTGTCCAATCGCATGTTGAGTAATGAGGAGCATATGAGTAAATTAGATACCTCACCACATGATTATACTAGCTTAGTTCCCGGAAAAGGTAAAGTCTGACACCGAAAAGAAATCAACTCCGAATGAGATTTAAGCCTGGTTAACCCCAAAAAAGTGCTGAATTTTATCACACTTCGACTTAACCAGGTTCTAATCCCTTTCGTAGCTGAATTTCTATAATTTTTTGGGTGTTCACCAGCCAAGTAGAGCACTGACCACACAGACACCCGCCTTGGTACGAGAGTTTCCTTCGAGAACTAACTAAACTTCACCACTCCATCAGAGCCGGAAGCCCGAGTCGAGGATGCGGCGGATGAGCCCGGAAAAGAGGAGATCGCGAACCCATTACCAATACCCATACCGAGTCAGATCTAGATTCAGACACACTATCCACTCCCACACTTCCAGCATGTGATTGGCGCCACTCTAACCAAAATTCTTGTACTCCACACACAGCCGCTTACGACTACCAGGCAGCGACATATGGCACCACAATCGAACCCATACAAAGCACCCCACAACCACACAACAGCGCCGACGACGACTACACGCTTGGATCGGGATCAGGAGCAGGACCAGACGGAGGAGCACCTGCTGGAGGCGAAGGCGGAGCCAGTGCCTCAGCAGCAGCTACAACTGCAGCCAGCATTGCTGCGGGCGCAGCTGCAGCAGCTGCAGCGGCAACAGGCCGCAAGAGCAGCCTCAGCAACGGCAAGGGAAGCCTGCTCTCCGACTATGGACTCCACGATAACGATGACGAGAATCTCAAGGACAACCTTGGCCTGGGCGAGAAGCAGCAACAGCAACAACAGCAGCAGCAGCAGGAGCAGGAACGGCAACGGGAGCGGGAGGAGCGCGACCGGGAGCTGCAGCAACTTCGTGAGCAGCGGGAGAAGCGCGAAAGGGAGCGCGAACGCGAGCGGGAACGCGAGCAGGCCGAGCAGCAGCAGCAGGCGGAGCAGCAGCAACCAACACCAGCTCTGGCCGAGAGCAGCATCGCCAACGCCGGCAGCGCCAACCTGGCCGCCTACAACACCGACTACAGTGCCTACGACCAGCAGCAGTACGAGGCCGGCGCCTACGATCCCAACGCCTATGCCCAGCAGCAGTATGAGGGGCAGCAGTACGACTACGGCGATGCCGGCGGAGCCTACGACTATGGAGCCGTCGACTACGGCCAGTCTGGATACCAGTATGACGCCTCGCCGGCAGCCACCGCTGCCGCTCAGCCTCAGTCCCAGCCGCAGCAGCAGTACCAGGCGCCAGCCGCTCCCCAGCGAGTGGCCACGGACTACAACAGATCGCCACCGCCGCTGGCAGCGCCGGCAGCGGGCATCACGTCCCCGCCAGCCACAGCTGCAGGACCAGGATCAGGAGGAGCAGCAGGAGCGGGAACAGGCACCGGAGCAGCATCACAACCACCACCATCTGCCGGAGCGGGCCGACCACAACCGCGCCCGGGCAGTGGAGCTTTGGGGTCAGCAGCTGCTGCTGGAGCAGTCGCCGGCGGAAAATCCGCTCTGCCACAACAGCCTGCCGCGTCAGCCGCCGGCAAGAAGTAGCTGGAGTCCCGATTGCGAGGACCTCCTTCCCCTGGAGTGCTCGATCAGCAGTCCCAGCCTGATGCGCTCCTCCAACGATGAGACCTGCTCGGAGCTGGCCGATCTCAGCGAGACGTATCTGGTTCTGCCCGACAACGAAGGCTCCGAGGAGAGCCTGTCCCCGGCCCACACCACCATCATTACGGCGCGGAGGTCGAGTGCTCCGGCCGTGGTCCAGGGCCAAGGGGAAGCGGTCAACGAGACAGTCATCATCGAGCGCCACTTAGATGCCCACGGATAGGGGTCAGCACCGAGTTCTCCAGCAAACAGTTTCTTCAGTCAACATACGTACTTCTACTCATGTGTTCCAGGACAAAACAATAAAGGACATTCATGTTTTTTAACTAATAAATCAATTTGAAATCGAAATTTACAAAGAAAGTGGTTTTTATTATTTGTGAATAAGAAAAGCGGGCTTAAAGGTTGAAGATGTTATTAAAAAGGTATGTTCCGGGTTTTATTTATTAACCAATTTTAAATTGTTAGTGCTGAGAGTTTTCTGAAACTAAAGAAGAGTAAATCTTGAGAAAACTCAAGATACAAACAAAATCATTTAAGTTAGGAATGTTCGGGCTTATTTATAATATTCTAAAGACAAGTATCTAGGGTATGATGATAGATTAAGGCACTAATTGAACTGAGTAATGAATGAATAATTATTATAATTGAATAACTGATGCCTTGGTATAATACTGGAACGTCGCAGTCCCTTAAAGTTGGCAAACACTTTCGCAATAATTGACTTTTCCACTCGCTTAATTTCCGCCAGTAATAACTATTAATGTTGGAACTAATAAACAACTCCATGATGTAAGGCCACGCAACGCTGTCAAAACAACTCGAATGATGGGACATCCTGGCGGACCTTCTTCATGTCCTGACTGACGGCCACGTCAATTGCCAGCGACAGCCAGGCCGGGAACACTCATAAAGTGCCGAAATAAAATGAACTTGACTTTGACTTTGGGGCTTTGCGTTTTGCGTTTCCGATGAGGTAGCTCTGTAACTAGTTTTATTGAGCTTAGGGATGGGGAAGGATGGGAAGGATGATTTAGGAGCCGTCGGGATAGGCGGTGGCTATCAGGCGCATCCCATTCCAGTTCCATCCGTGCGAGACTATGGTGGCGCGCACTCGGCCCAGCTGGATGTGGCAGGGCTCCTCCTCGGCCGTGGTCAGGAAGCAGGCAGTGTACAGGCTCAGCTCCAGCTCGGGCGAGGTGCCCACAAAGAACCCATTGACCGGCTTCCGGATGTTGTGGAATGTGTGGCGCAGACTGAGCAGCATTTGGTTTGGCTGGAAGGGATCATAGATATTTAGTTGTTAATTCCCGAGCCTCACTGGAGCTTTTACCTTTCCCATATTCTGGTGGCTCAGCCAGCCCTTGTAGTCCACATTGCCCCGCTGCTCCTGCTCGGCAAAGTAGAGCCAATTGTGCAGCCCCAGGACCTTCTGATCGCGAAGCTCTGCCATGAAGACATGCTCAAAGCTGGAGCTGCCCACGATGCCGCGACCCCGGGAGTAGGGTGTGAACCACAGATCCTGCAGCAGGCGCAGCTGATCGTCGTACTCGGTGCTTACAATGTCTGAAGGGAATGGGAGTATAAGAAGGGTTTAGTCCGACTTAGAGCCCACTTACCCTTGTTCACCAAATAGCGCATGGTCAGCTTCATGGCCCGGGTGTTCATTACCATCCTGAGGAAATCATGCTGCTCCTCCAGGTGCTCCGGCGTAGAGACATCGGCCACAGCCACATCCAGCTCGTAGTTGTCGAAGAGACGCATGAGGAGGGCAGTCGTGGAGTTGGCATCCCTGGCCAGCAAATCCTGATGCAATTCAAAGAGACTGAAAGTGATTGTAGTTTAATTTAAAATAATTAACTTAATCAAATTCCCCTTAACTCACTTCCCTGGAGCCCGATCATCGTGGGCACCGGACGTGGTCTTCCCCTGAAGATTCACTTTGTAAAGATACGGACTGACCTCGGTCTCCTCCGCGTAGAGATTCTTGGAAAGGGTCAAGACATCGTCGGGCGCTCTGGGCAGCGGCTTGCTGTGGAAGTATTCTAAGAGAACAACCGAGAACACAATTGGCCACCGCTTCTCTTTGCTAAGAGAGGAACTGCTCACCGTAGAAGTGCCAACTCAAAATGCCAATGGTGATGAGCAGGCCTACGATCACGAATCTCTTCAGCTTCTGGCACTTGTCGCTGTCTATGTTGCTGCTGTTGTTGTTGTTTGTTTGCGGCTGCACGGCGTTCATGGCGGAATAGTATAATTATCTAATGGCAATTAGGCAAACATTTGTTTTTGGCGTCTTTGTTTGAGCCCGCTCCTCCTCTTGGCTGTTTATCTTGGCCCAATCTCTCCTCTGTTCCGCTGATCGCGATTTATCTGCTTATTCCGAACGCGTCCGCGGTCAAGTGGGCACTAAATGAGCTGCTCCAACTTGGATCAGCGGTCGCTGTTAACCTGAGCATGTGTGCATGTGAGCAAAATTGGATACAACTCGCTGTTCGCTCTTATTCTTTTTCTCTCGGGCATTCCCCACTCTCTTGGGGATCATCTGCTGTTTGTTTTCGCCGTTTGCTTCGCCAGCAGTTCCTTGTTTTTGTTGTTATCGTTGCGGTTCAGGAGCGGACTCATTGCCCCCCTGTGCTCGGTGTGTTTATTTACCGATGCCGGAGTTTCAACAAATAAAATTAAATATTGCAACATATGGCAGGCAGTATATAGCACATTTTCCCGTTGAAGAGAGTTAAAAAGCTTGAGAGACGTGAGAAATTGAACTTATTATATATTAGTTAGCGGATTTGTGTGATATTATCGTGAAATTGAGATTTTAGCGAACTAATTGTAGAAACCACGCTTTCTTTCACTTAAGGAAACTAGGGTTCTTGGCCAGAAATTATAAGGTTCTTTTCTCAAACAGAGTTAAATTGTCAATATCAATATAATATTTAATTATTCACTTTTTATTTATTTTTTCCTTTACATTTTTTATTAAAGAATAAAATATTTAACTAATTTTAATAGTTTTAATAAAAATTACACGCTTAATAATTAATGAAAGAATGTTTCTGGCTTTGTCTTTTTTTTAATATTTTATTTTATCAATAAAGTGTTTAGGAGTAGAAAGTAAAATACATATTTATTTTATTTAATAATTATAAGCCTAAAACTTAACAAATATAATTATTGTAAACTCCAGAAAACTTAGCTAGATTTATCACGAATTAAAGACATATGACATCTGGCAAGTTAGAAGCTAGTTGTGGCCATTCAAAATATTCCGTCTACACTTATTAATAATTCGCCAAAAACGTGACTAAAATATGCCAGTTGGGAGGACACTAAAGTAAATAATTTAATCACGCAATTATCAATTTGTTTGTTTGACCAAATATCGCGTCATTTGTATTGCCGTCTCGACAGCAATATAATTACGCCCAAATGGGGTCTAAACAATAGTCCGTCGTACAAAAAGCAACCAACAGGAAGCTGTGACGTGACAAGAAACACTTTGAATATATACATTTTGATACAAAATGTTGAATAATTGAACCATTAAAGAATAAGTGTGAAAGCTAGATTTGTCAATGAATTTTTTCGTATGGTCAGGTTACTTTTTATAGCAGTTTTATGCTAAAATACAGCCTTTAAAACTTCCAAATGACGCAAGCTTATATTGTACCATTTAATTAAATATACATTATAGTTATATCATTAATGTTTAAGTGAGAATCGTACATAGAACAATTGATAGAATGATTAAATATACATTATAGTTATATCATTAATGTTAAAGTGAGAAACGTACATAGAACAATTGATAGCATGATGTTTTTTTTGTGACTGCAACATGCAAAACTTTAATTATCGTTCAAGTAATGCCAAATAAAACAATGGCTTGACACGAGAATAATAATAATTGGCACAGGTAACAAATTGTCGCCTGTTTGCAAATTATTTAATAGTTATGGCAACAATTTAAAAGGCATTCGATGCACCCTGTAAGGAAAATCTGACGCAAATAGGGCTCTTAAGAATATAAGACGACCAAATCTTATGTCAGACTTCAAATTTACATATCGTTTCTGTTTGAATTCCCAAACCAATGATTATTATTTGCTTTTTTTAGAGAATCGTTTGATTATCACTTGAATATATTGTGTACTTTTATTAGAGATGCCTTTAAAAGCACATCAATCGAAAATCTAATCAAAATCACACTGTAAACGAGTGAGACAGGGGATTTTTCAAAATATAAATCTCTCTAACATTAAAGTTCATTAAGCAATGTGACTTGAATTTTTCCATTTATTATTATAATTATTTCACAAATGTTTGGCCTAACTAAATAATAAATAAACATTTGTATATAGAGAGATAATCTGAGATTTTCTTCTAGAATGCTTGGATGACCTTTCTATCTCTGACAAAATTATTGAGGATGATGAGGAGTGAATCAAATCAGTGGTTTTCTAATAATAAATAAATAATATTTAGCTTGAAGCATAACCTTTCCACAAATAAGCATGCAAGTGAGATTCTGTTATTATTGATAGCTTAATTTAGGTATTTTTGGGGTAATAATTAGCTCAGTTTATGTCAGATCTATCTCGAAATACAGCTGGAACCTGTTCCTCTTTTGTTCCACAAATTTCTGGAGCTTCGATCAGCTCAAGGGCTCGAAGCGCGTGTTCGTTCCATTGATATTGATTACTGCATTAATTATGTTTTAAACTGTCCAAGACCATTCTCACGCAATATTCCCCCCATCTGGGGAAATAGTCAGACTATACCTATTAAATACTTTCACCCAAGCCGACCCCAAGTCTCCGCATCTGTCGAAGTGCCTCGGTTTCGTCTTCATAGATAGTAACCGAAGATTACCAGTTCGGGAACTTTTGTACACAAAGGCGTCGTTGTGGTGGCTGCCTGGCTGCCGTTCGGCAATCTTTTATAAGGCCCGCGCGGGTCAGGAATTCTGTTCAGTTTGAATTTTAACGGCGTCGTGTGCAGTTGCTCGGCCTTTAATCAAAAGCGTACCCGTGAGTGTCAATTGGAATCTAGTGTGCGTTCTATCTGTTCTATCGCTTCTGTAGATGCAAATATTTTTAATTGGGCTGATTACACTCCACAATTGTCAGTCCCTATGAGTGGACAATAAACAAATGCTGTGTGCGGATTGTGTGGTGTGATATTTGAATGGAATCACTTTTGTATTGAATCGGCTTTGTTTGTTTGTTTATTTTCCGGGTGCTATGAGGTATCAAGTGGTGGGGTTTGTTCAGTTGGTGATAGTGAACGCCAAAAGTTATAAATATAGGAGGGCACATCGATTGTACAATTGATAAGGTAATGCGTACTTGTTTGTCTGGAATTGTGAGAGTATTTGGCACGGACTTAGTTTAGCTTTTCTAAATAATAGAGAATTAGTAAGCTTTTTTACATTTAATAGAAAATCTATCATAAAAAATAGGTTTGCAAGTGAAGATCACTTTTATTAGCAGTGATTTAAAATTGAAATACATACATACATATGTACGAGTACATAAATACGTAAAAACATGAGAAAATCAAATGGAAGATATGAACCAAAAGCCTCTTATGATCAACGAAAATTGTTAGAAAGAACTTATTTTATTCTTGAGGTCTAGTGGGATTTATTTATTAATTATAAGTTAAATTATAATTCCGACTTATTAACACATAACACAAAGATCTTGTCAAGGGCCAGGAGCAGGCTTATATGTATATAGAAGATGGATAATATTCTTTATCAATATCCATTATATTTGGTAGATAATACCATCCGCTTGAAGCTGGAACCAGTTTAAATTCTGTAAATTAGGTTTTTGATTTATTTCCAAGAGTTAGACAAGGTCATAAATAAAAAAAAATCTTTGAAAAAGTTATTATTTTTTCATTATATGCTAATAAATAAAAATAATCCACCTGAGTATAATGAAATGAACTTCTGAGAAACATTTACTAATTCAATTACCACTTTTGACAGGTTTGCAAATATTTCTGCTACGTTTTTTTTGTTTTTATTTTTATATTTTGAATAAAGCACCTGCCGAAACACTTACGTAAGCTTTCTGCCACTTTAAACTTAAGCTTCTGAGAGAGAACTTTGGCAAAGCCAGCGTTAGAATTCTCTTTAATTGTTAACTTTGGAAGGTCCACAGGTGGCATTTCGGCCTGTTCGATTTGGGACTGTTTGGCTGGCAGGTGCAATCCCATTTGGCACTTATTATTAGGTGGATATGCCTTATTGGTAAAGCATTTGCAGGTGTGTGTGCTTTGTCTGAACTGAATGTCAATTAAGGGGACAGGTGGAGCACCCCCTGGACTACGCCTCTGTGGGGGCTCGCTCCAGCTCTCGTTCTCTGGGAGCTTTAGCTCAGCGGTTTTGGCGGGCACTCAAAAGCACACTCTTGCTCCCCATTTCTTTGCCGGCAAAGAGAGCACTATCCCCTCTGTAGCTCCAACGGAAGCCCAATTCTTTGACTGCGCTCAGTTTTTAACTTAAAAACGCTCATTCTAACAGAATTTCTCTCCCAACTGCTAGTCGGTATTCAGAATTCTGTTAATTAGAATTCATGTGTCTTTGAAAACAAAAATGGGCAATAGGAGGCGCTACAATACGATAAAACCAGTGATTTAAGCTTAAATAGTTTGAGTTTTTATCTACAAAACTAAACAAAAGTTTCGCAGGACATGCAAATAAATTTCCATATAAACGCCTGTGTTGCATTATTGTTATTAATATCATTTATTATATTTTACTAAATTATTTTTTCTTGATAATATAATAAATATTCTTTGACAGATCTTACAAGATCCCAGCCATTTTGGCCTGTTTCTAGTTCTCTGTGAGGCCAGAGCAACGCCCTCTATTGCTCAGTTTTCTTCAATTCCATTTGAGATTCTGTAAAAGTGAGAGCATTTAACCGAGTAAAAAGATAAGCTTTCGCATTGTGAGAGCGCAAAATTCTAATTCTGAGACCGAAAGACCGACCGAGTGTAAACGCAATGCGTGCTTTCAGTCCCGTTTTTTGGTCTTCGGTCTCCGGGCGCAAAAATCAAGCTCGCTAGCAAAATATTAAATTATAAAAAAAATAGTAAACAAATACAGCAGCGGTTCCAATTAATTAGTTAATTAAATATTCAATTTTTTTTCAAGCGTGCGGACCCAAGTCCCCGAAAATCAATAACTCACCAAAAGAGGAAAATAGTAAACAAAATACAGCAAAAGTGGGATCAGGAAACACAAAAAATACAAATAAAGAATAACGAATAAAGAATAACGAAAGTGCGAGCAACAATTGAACGATAGTGGAACGCTAGCGGAATTATGAAAGAATTGGGTGAATAAAAACTAACTAAAAGCTAACTGTAAATACGCGTTGCGTTTATCTACCTTCCGCATCTACCGCGCTCAACAGGCAACAGCTGATTAACGCTCCTTCCGTGCGTTCCCCTCTCCCACCCAACCGCACATACGTAGCATACGTAGTATATGTTGTATATATGTTTATGTATTTAAATTCCGCTCGGTTCACAGGCGATATCCGCCGAGTAAACCATAAAAAAGGCGCACAATAGCGGACTTTGAATTTATGGATTTCTGTGGTGTCCTTGCAAACAAGTGTCGCCTCCGGCGAGCAGCAGCAGCAGCAGCAGCAGCACCAGATTGTTATTGTTGTTTTTTGTGATTACCATTTGTTGTTGTTGTTGCTGTTGCTGATGTTGTTGTGGCAGTCATTATCCTTAATGTCCTGTGATGAGCACCATGAATGTGCATCCGTGTGTGCTTGTGTGTACGTTCGAGTGTGCGACTGTGGGAATCAAGCATTCAGGCAGCGGCTTTAAACACAAACTCGAAAGGGAATCATTATTATTGAAAGAGACTTTGTTTTGGAGTCATTGGGATTTAAATTTTCCTCAAATACAATCAATTTTAAAAAGGATATTCTTTAGGGTCCTTAAATTAGGTGTATACAATTTTAAGAACTTAAAAGTGCTTTATTTATTATTTAAACTGAATTTGATTTATAAACATTCCTACAACAACTTTCCTTTTTAGCTAGGGAGCTTATGAAGAACTAAAAACATAGGAGAAGTTACCCTAAAGTTATCAAATTCATATATTTAATTGAAAGGACTTAAAAGGGCTTCTTTAATATTTAAATCTACCTTTCTTTGTATCCATTTAGACATTAATTATGCTCTGAAATTATTAGGATAATAATGTCTTCCTAAATGGTTCGAAAATTGAGCAGACTAAACCTTATTTAAGCGCCACAAAAATGTTTAAGGACTTTAAAGTCCCCTAAAATGAAAAAAAGTATACGAAATTAAGCAGAAACTTAATAATTATAGTAACAAGATTGGTAACTGATTAATGGCAAAAAATAAGGCAATTTCTATGTTGAAAAGCAAATGAATTACCCGAAAGCATTTAAAAATGTTTAAATAATTTTAAATTCCCTTATTTCCGATCACACGTAATATAAATAAAATTAAATATCTTCCTAGTATTTTGATATTAATACTAAACTATCCTTTACTCAACTTTTAATATTAATATAACTTAACCTACCCCATCATCTGCAATAGAAATCCGTTTTCAAAGCCATACAAATCTCTACATTTAATTCGTTACGCCATGAACTTTTGCAGCCATTGAACATTGTTTTTAAAGTGGCTATACGTATAGCCCGGCGCTCATATTTCGAGAGTTCACAGCACTTCTCATCCTGGCACTTGGCAACCGACAGAATGTTGTTTTTGAGTTTTATAAAATAAATACACAGACCGCGGAGGACGCGTTGAGGGGCGGGAGGGATGCGAGAATTGCAACCGAATCCATAGCGACACTTGAGTGGCAGCATCACAAAACAAATATACAGGCACACTCTCCGCACAGACACACACTGAAACCGTCCTGTACAAGGCACTTTGGCAACACCTCTCTTCCACCTGCCTCACCTGCACCACCATTCACACCTGTCCTACCCACCAACAGCCTACCACCGCCCCCACGCCCCTTTCGGCTGGCTGTCTAGTAGCTGTCCATCAAGTTTGCCTTAATTTAATTAAGCGCTCAATGTCCTTACTGGCAACACTCTGCCGCACACACTCGCAATCGCGTTTCAAGCAGAGGGAAAAATATTTGATAAATAAAAAGCAATAAAAAGGAATCGTAAATATAGAAAGAGAAATGGAAATAATTGACAAGAAATTGTAAAAATATATGTATAACTTTTAAACCATCTTTCAGACTATCATTGCATACTTTTAGACGCTCTAAAAAACGTTTTAAAAAAAGGTATTTGCTTTTTTGTGAGGGAAAATATATTTTTTTAATAAATGGAAAACTTTATTCATATTTCACAGCGTTCAAAGTCTTCTTATTCAACTTATTTATACAGGAAAATTGTCTAGTTTTCTGCCAGTGCACAGATACAAGGCAACGCTTGATTTGTGGCTGCCTTTTTTCACTCTTGACTGCAGCAGGCGCACACACACACACATACTGGCACACTCGCACATACACAAACCAGCACTTATACACTTACAGGCCGAGACTTCAAACCGCAAAAGCCACAGGCCATTTGGGCACGAAGGATATTACAGGACGCACACAGGCACACGGCCACGGAACAAGTTCACATGATGCCGGCACGGCAGTGTTGGTGTGGTGCTCTCCGAGAGAGAGGGGGAGAGAGCGGGGTCGTGGGGGTCTTGTAGACAAGGTTACTGGAGAGATGGCACATTTTTTATAGTGCTTATAGTGGGATCTCTGCCTGCACCGCCCACCCCACCTGCTCCTGCTCGCCCTTACCGCAGCGAAAGGCAACAATAACATGGCGGCCACCTGCTGCGGCTGCACTTGAGTCCATTTTCCTGGCATTGCTGCCTGTTTATTATCCGCCGCCGGCGCCGTCGCCTCCCCCTTGTTTGTGTACCGACCACCGACTGTCTGTCAGTTTGTAAATTTTTAATAAGCTTTTGAGTTTGTATTTTCTTTCTCATATTTGCAGAGAATACTTTTCTTTGGCCTGGCTTTGCTGTCTTTGTTTCTTTCCCCCTCAGAAGTGCCTCTGCTGTCATTAAGTGGCAGCAGAAAACTCAAGACAGAAAAGCTAAATGCAAAAATTCCACTCTATTTATTATTCATCAAATTCCGTTGGCTAAATGGGCATTTTCCTGTGGTCTCATAAATATTTATTTTCCACTTTTGAATTGGCAATTTGACTTTGCTGTTGTTCAAATTTGTATTATTCGTTTTGTGTTGCCATAAATATTTATTTTGCATTTTCGGATTGATGTTCGTTTAATTTGTTTTTCACACATAAATTTCGGTACATTATCTGTTTTTTTGGCACATTTATTCGCCATTCTGGGCGCTCTGTTTACATTTCCGCTTTGGGTTCGGAGAATTCTCCCGCACTCTGGCATTCTCAATGCCTTTCCCGTTCTCTGCACTTCTCCGGTGAGCACAGACTGGGGGCTTGATAATTTTTGCCCGCAAATACCAGCCATCGGGAAACGGGGGGCCTGGGGGTCAACTCGGTTCGGGCTGAGGCCTGGGGAGGATAGGTCAGCTAATGAACTCGAGAGCAGACCATGTTGCGGGCTGAGAGGTGATTAGAGATGGTTAGGTCAGGGATTGCACGATATATAATAAAATGTAATTATAATGATTTAAATTAAAATATAACTAAAGAATATTCACATTTTAAGGAAATTTTAAAAGACTTCTTTAATTTTTAAGTTGGTGAAAATTAATTGTATCACTAATTCACTATTAAAATAGATAGAAATGTTTCTGCTTCTTTTTAAAATGTAAAAATAAATATTTAAAATAATTTGCTCCAAGAGAAATCCCTTTTACAAGTTTATTACTTATTCTTTTTCCTTAAAAATCATCTCCAATCACGCTGCCATCTCCACAACATGATTGATGTTTGAAATTGTATGAGTAATTGGGGTTTGGGGCTTGCGGTGTATTGGGCTTTTGCTTCGGCTTAACTGACAGACGTTAATTTCAGCTTGGATATAACCATGATGGTGATGATGATGGCGATGATGATGTTATTTTTGCTGTTTGCCAAGGCATTGACTTTAAGCACGTGCTGTGCGCACATTTATATAAGCCACTGTTACTGTCTGTGTTGTTTTGATTTTGTCTCTGCCAGCACAGCAGCATTGTAAAACTGTCAATTTCAATTACAATTTGAGCGCAAAAGAGAGGACAACCGAAATTGACTTAATTCTATTTTCCCTTCACATTTTCAGCTTAAAAGCCGCGCGAGTGAGAGAGAGAGAGTTAAAGAGTGAAAAACTGAGGAAAACGGAGCGTAAACATGAACAGCGATGAGGTGCAATTGATCAAAAAGACCTGGGAGATACCCGTGGCAACACCCACAGATTCTGGAGCGGCGATACTGACGCAGTTCTTCAACCTCTATCCGTCCAACTTGGAGAAGTTCCCCTTCCGCGATGTTCCCATGGAGGAGCTGCCCGTAGGTTTTAATTTAACTAAGTTTGGAGGCTGATTTTTAATGTTCTTTATTTTTCAGGGAAATGCCCGCTTCAGGGCGCATGCTGGCAGGATCATCCGAGTGTTTGACGAGTCCATCCAGGTTCTCGGGCAGGATGATGATCTGGAGAAACTGGACGAGATCTGGACCAAGATTGCCGTCAGTCACATACCGCGGACCATCTCCAAGGAGTCGTACAATGTAAGACACAAATCTGGCACTCTTTCCCGAGCTTTTCCTTATATTTCTCGACTCACAGCAACTGAAAGGCGTGATCCTGGATGTCTTGACCGCTGCCTGCAGCCTGGACGAGAGCCAAGCGGCCACGTGGGCCAAGCTGGTCGATCACGTCTACGGCATCATCTTCAAGGCGATCGACGACGACGGCAACGCCAAGTAGAGGAGGCACCCCCCTACAGCGGATGCAACTGATGCCGGCGGTGGCACATGCAACACATGCACAGCTTATGTAGTTCTAAGTAATTGATAAATGTTAGCTATTCTCGTTTTGTAATAATGAATGCGAATGTCCAAAAACCAAAAACGTAAAAACCTTAAAACACACACCGGAAACTTATGTCTACGTAGAGCTATTCACACACAACACCACACACGCCCACACACCCGCACTTGCATTGCTCTGTAAAGCTTTAACCCATTGTCAGCCTTAAGCACTCGATAACAAAAGGAATAAATGAAATCAGCAAGAGATAAATAATACCAGCTTGTGAATAAAATTCAGTTTTAAATTTATGCATTATTTTCTTTCTCTCTCTTTTGATTTCATGAATTATTTTGTTCATTTTACTATAAACTCCAATATTCTATATGGTTTTGGTAAAATAACTTCCTTTTATATTGCCCGCTTTACCCCCCCTTTGAATGCTTAAAAAATACTCCACTATTTCGATGCAAATTATGTGCAGTTGTGGCCGTTCTGCACTTTTTTGTTCTCCATATACACATAAAATCATAATTACAATAATTGCTCACTCGTTCATAAATAGGACAACGGGAAAAGCATTTAAGCTCACTTGAAAACCATTTCCGCTCTGCCTGATTTTCCCCAGCCACAACTCGCACTAAAAGTTGGGCAAACAATGGCAAACATCGCTCAGCTGCTTGCTGCCTCCCTGAAAACGCTATTAATTTTTCCACACTTAAAAGCACAAAAAGGGGGTGGAAAAAAACGGCGGAAAATGGTGGAAAGGCAGCTGCTGCTGTTTTTAGCCGAGATGCGTGTCCTGGCAAACAATATGCGGCGTATGAGCAATGCGCCCGTGATGACATTGCGTATACGCCACGATGTGTCCGTGAAAGCATTTGCGTCGTCAAGTGTTAGAAAATTAAGAAAATGGGTAAAAAGTGGATTGCTCGCTATAGAAATGGCAAGACAAGAAGCTGAATCTGATATATTCCTTTTAATAGATAAATTATTACTATGCATACCATGAAAATAATGACAAGGTAAGGAACAGCGAAGCTAAAATTTGCTAAAAAAATATGTTTACTTCACACAATTAATTTATTGTTGCACTTAAATCCAAATCCACTTTATAATCACATTCGTACTTTGACTTCAGCATCAGAAAACGATTCATCATGCAGTGAGCACTTATCCCTTTGCGACGCAAATAAGTTTGAAGCGCCTCATTGAACTCCTGCTTGGTGGACTCGGATGCCTTATCCATTTTTCTCAGCATTCTTTTCGCATCCTGCCAAAGTAATTTATCGAACTCAGCAATTTCCTTGCTGCTTTCAGCCTGGTAAGTCTTGTAGATCTGAAGGAATTCGTGGTTGCCCGCATAAAGCCCATTGCCCAGAATCAAATTCTTGTAGGCACAACGAAACTTTAGAATAAAGTCCACCATCTGCTTGGTAGTACTAAGTAGTTTGGGAGTAGAATTTTCCACCATGAATTTCTCAAAGCTGGATTCATTTCCGAGTTTGGGTATCACATTTCGGGCAACTGTCAGGGCTTTCTCCTTTAAAAAGTCAACCAAAATACTGCGATCATCCTCAGCATCCTGGAAAAAATGGCAGATCTGGCGTCTATCGTTTTCGCTGGCCTCTGCCCAGACGAAACCCTGGAAAATATGGCTTTAAACCGTGTTTGTGAATTTTGTATGTTAAATTATGCTTACCAGAAAAGCTAAAGTCACAGCAGCAATCAAAGGGAACTGCATCTTGTTTAGTTGTCGAGCCCTTACTGTAGCTTTTTCTGTGTATCTTAGGCCTTTTTATATGATTTAATTCTCATGGTTTTTTCAGCTTAAATTCCACAAAAAGATTGTGAATCGAGAATATTTTCATTAATCATATTTTTAATATAGAAAGTATATGTTATATAAGAGGGAAACTCTTAGAGTATAAGGTGATAAGAATATAAGAACTCCCTGGCAGGCTACATAACTTATTTTTATTTGCGTCAGCAATTGGAATTAAATGGAAAACTCAACCTTTTATTGTAAATCTTCAATGACTCCGGAGTTGTTGATGATTCAGAAATGTTTCAGTTTTTTTAATAAATAAACGATACTTTATAATATACATATACATTAGAAAATATTTATTTTCAATACGATGGTGATTACCATACAGAAAATCAGGCATTGTGATATTGCTTCACATGGAAATAAAATGTAGAATATGGGTACATAAAATGTCTCTTTTACTGATTTATAAATAATAATGAACTGGTTATGCCTGCTTACCCTGCCGCTTCCTCTTTATTTTTTCTAAGCGTTATCTCACCTTCCCGTTTTAGAGGCGTTATAAACCCTCGAATTGTGGGCGTTTCTTGGCCAATACGTCGCGACCGTTAACCAATTGACACCAACTTCAGATAACAGACCCCGCTGACCTAACAGTTCTGTTAGGGTCCGGCTGTTATCGGGCAAAGGTTCTTATCACATAACATCGAGCATTGGTGAGTTTCGGTGGCGCTGTGTGAGTGCTGCATTGGTGAAACGCTCCGCAGAAACGCCGTCGCCGAGCTTTTCCATAGTTTGGCCAATAATGAAGAGCAGAAAATAACAAAGTGAACAGTTTACCAAAGCGACCGCCAATTTCAGTTCAATTCCGGCGACGCGCGCGTTGAAGCGGGCGCGAAATTCACTTTAAATGGCAATAAATCTCGCGCGGTATATTTGGTGATATATTTTTTTGATTCTAAACCCGTCGAGTGCCAAAAATATTATTTTGCCGTGCGGCTGAGTGTTCTCTATACGTACATCGAGTGTTTTTCGTTTCGCACAAACTAGCCGGAGGCAAAATAAATGTGAATAAATTGGAAAATCTAATGCTTGATACCTGAAAGCCATAAATAGTTTAAAGTCCCCACAAAGGCGGGTGGAAATTTGTGAAAATAAATCCAAAAACGTTTGAAATATTCCCCCAGACCCAGGCAAAGGTGAGCCAGTTTATTGGATATTCTCCTCTGAAGGAACGGCTTTGTAGCAGGCATTCCGGACATTCATCGACAAGCCCGTCTTTATAAGCTCTTACAAAACATGTTCCGGGCCAGGGGCTGCTGCTCCGGATTAGACCCGCCCACCGGCAAAATTTCATGCAAATTCACTTTCTCACACCCAGCAGCCCCAGCTCCTCCTTGATAAAAGCAAATGATTGCAAAACAGCACTTGTCCCCGGGGCAAATATCGCAAAGTTGCCTCCGTCTAGTTACGAAATTAAAATAAAATACCTAGACGCAAATTCCCATCGGGTTGGGGCCGAGTGTGTGTGTGTAGACAAAGTGAGCTGGCGAAGAGAAAGGGGTGAGACCCAGTTGACTTTGTAGCGCACATTTCACTCACACGCCACATTCTGTTATTATTGAATTTGCATAAATCATTGAGGCGGATTCTTTTCTGCTTCGCCGGATCGGAGTTTCTGTGCCCACAGAGCTGCCTCTGGCAAGCAGAACCCAACCTTATGCGTTGGCAAGTAGGGATTAGCAGCTTTCCCCAACGGTCGGTCACTTTTTAGTGAGTTCTCCCCTGAAAAAAATCTCATTAGCGAATGCTTTTCCTTCGTGTGGCGTTGCGAGAATTTCCATTATCCCGATTTCCAATTTTTCACTGTGCTTTTTTGCAACTATTTCCTGTCAGCAACTTGGCTTCCCTGCCATGTTTAGCATATATTTGGAGCACTATTTGGCAGCCAGCTCGAATCGATGCTGTGAAGTAGGCAGCACTTAGCAGGGCAAACACCATGCTGCGTATACGTAATACGCAAAAGGGGCGAAACCTGCGAACACACCCCCGTCTGGCATATGCACAGCTCTGGCCACACGATAAAGTAAATATACACTAATCAATTGGTAAGCCAATACTCCCACAAATATGAGCATGTTTTCGTAAAAGGGTTAGGCAAAACTTTCCTCGCCTAAGCAGCTTAAAATCGCGAGCTCCGCTGATTGTTTTCCTGCCAAAGTTCGGGGCAAGTTTGTCTTGGTTGCGAAATTGTTTTGATACTCAAAAGTTTTGAGGTCAATTAAGTTGGCCAACGTTTTGATATGCGAATAAGAAAACACCATGAGAAGTGTCAGTGCGAAAATTGAGATTTTGTGTCACAAATTTAACACTTTAAACGGGGTTATATCCTCCGAATTAAAGCCCGTTGATATTACAACTCTTTAGTGTTTGGTCAGATGGCGCCAAATTTATTGCAGGCTCTTAAACACGACCAAAATTAATTAAATCCATTTAAGCTGAGATTTAATTACGGTTTGTTAAACTGCAGCTGAGTTGCACAAGCTGCTCCCTGGGATGTTAACACGCGTACCACCGCATGGCCACTTTCGAGGGAACCCTGGGGTCAGAGTTGAAGGCTGGCTTATCTGCTCTGACTAGCAAGAAAATAAAAATTGGGGGCAAAAGTAGCAGGGGAAACCCGCAAATCCCATTACTTTTACCTCGGTTGCCATGTTTAAATTTAATTACAAATTATGCCCCGCATTAAAAATGCATAAATAATATAAATTTAGCATTGTCAAAGCCCTTCGAATTATAGCTGGGTGACAAATGGATATTTAAGTTTCATGCAAATGGAGGAGATCTAAAACCGATTTATATGTTTTCAAATTTAAAGCGAAGGCTATGGCCCGATATTGCACTGAGATATTGAAATTGGGGTTGGCAACTGAACTGACTGGACTGATGTCCATATGGATTCGCACGCGTTGCAGAAGCAGAATATCGTGTGTGTTTATTATGGACTTTTCCGTAATCTTATCGAGCAGGGCAGGTAGACGGCAGAAAGGCAGAAAAGGCAGCTTGATTGCACATTAAAAATAAACAAATGCCTATAAATAGACATAGAAAAGGCCCAATCGTAGACGGTTTGTCTTCCGACTTGGTTCATTTCCATTCGATCGCTGGTGCTGTTTGCCAAAGGTTATATAGTCGCCATAAAAATAGTTTATATCAATCGGAATTGATATTGAACATAAAAGGTGTGAAGTAGCCGCACGGATTGAAGTGCGACAATTAATTGAGTGTTCTCCTACTCCATGCACAAGTTTACATTGCATTTTATTTGTACTTGCTATTGGCATTGAGTAACTCTGGGTAAAAATAGAAATTGCGTTGGATGAGTGGCTAACTGGAAGGGTAAGTTTAAGTGGGGCGGGGAGAGTACACCCTAAGCTTCGATAAATTGGAAATATCTCTTATGCTTAGCTGGGGAAATAGTACCAAATAAATTAGCTAATTAAATGGCAGCTTTTAATAACTTTAAGTAGTCTAACCATGTTCTACATAAGTACTTTCTTGGATATAAAGTTATTAAGCACTTTATTTTAAATGATAATGAATAAATTAAATATTAATCTTTAGTTTTGCCTTAAAACACAGGTTTATAAATTGTATATACTGCTAGGAATTATTTTGGTCAACAAATTGATTGGATATCTGATAAATACCCCATTTAATAAACTTCCACATTAAAATACACATTTTAAAGTATTGGCCCGGAGCCATTTTCTTGGTCAACAAGCTTGTTTTGCGGTTCTCCGGTTACAGCACGCATGCAAAACCCCAAAACCCTCGAATTAGATTTGTTTGCTTTACACGTCGAGTGCTTGTGCCTGTGCTGGGGCAGAGGCAGAGGAGCATGAGGAGCATGAATAAGGGTTCGGCAAATACGAGCACGGCCCGCGTCCATGTGTGTCTGGGTACCTGAGTGCGGGAGCTTAGCACCGTCGATGGGCTTACGGGCAGGCTCCGGGAAAAAACCAGCGGTCGGTCGGACATGATTGATTCGCCGGGCCCTCTCCGGCACTTCCAACACTCCGGTCCTACGGCTTTCGGGGCGGTGCGATCTTAATCAGGCGGCTAAAAATAAACTGACGTTCGACTGAAGGCTGGGCCAGAAACTGATAAGAGCCGCCCCGATGATGTCCATGCCAATTTGTTAATACATTTATTTGATTCGCGCCCTGAGTGGCGACCGGCGAGTGGCTTCGAGCTGAAAATATTGGCTTCGTTTCTATTTCTGGACTTCTCCATATCAATGCAAATAGTGTGCTTCAGTATGATTGATGTTGGCACTTTTCGGCCACCCTGCCGCATGAAATTGGTAGCTCCTCCGATCCCGGGATCCCCTGAACCACCGATCCAACGATCCACCGATCGCTGATATAACTGGCAGGCACATGACCCACAGAGTGTTGATATCTCCCTTGGCATTTGGCATTCTGTTTTCTGTTTTCTGTATTCCGTTTTCTATTTTTCTGGATTGTCACCGGCCGTGTCGAGTGCCGCGAGCCAAGTGATGAATTCTTATTAATTGGCGACAGGCCCGATTGCCAGCGAATGTTGGATTGCAGCTGCTCCGTGTTTACCCAGCGATTGGGCCGGCGGCTTCCCCGTTCCATCATCATCATCATCATATCATCTGGCCGCGGTTCGGGACTTTCCACCCCTTAATCGAAGTTGGCCCATCTACGTATACGCAATCTCAAGTTCAGCCTACACACCGCGTTTTATCGGAAACCAGATAAAATGCTCTTGTCTGGCCCCGAATCGTTTACGAAAATAGTTTACTGCCCGGTGGTCTCTTGACTATATCCGGAATCGGACATTATATATATGGAAGTATTCTCGGTCGATGTATAATTACTTTTTGGACATGAAATGGGATAGACATGGTAGAGTAAAGTTAAGAATTTCTGCTAAAGAGAATATAAAATTAATGAGTACCCTTTACTCTTTGTAGTTAATTGATAAATTATGAATATTTATTTTCTGACATATAACACTTTCAGGAAATATGTATATAGCTTTGGTATATTGGCAATTAGTTAGCAAATAAAAATAGGAATTATCTTATATCATCTTACTTTCTATCTTCTTTTACTTATGCTCTGACTTCCATCTAGTACAGCTCTTATATCATGGCCATAAATTCTAATAAAAATCTCACTTATCTATTTCCACTCTCTCGAGATTCTTAAGGGCTTAAAGCCCTATTGTTTTAGTTCAAAGTTCAACCCACAGAGAGAAAGCTAAGCCGGCAAACCGCATGACTAACTGAATGAACTCTCGGCGATACACAACCATCACACGTTTGCCGCTTGTCACGATTAGATTATTAATCGCCGAACGACTAACTAGACATGGCAGCATGTTGACTACCATTTGACACGTTTTTGTTTTTATTGTTGCCGTTGCCGGTGGGTTCGCTTGTTTTTCGGTTAGTTTGCCACCTCGATGACGTTTCCGTAGATTGCCGCCGGAACTGTGTTGTGACGCCAGAAGTTCAAGACGCTCGAGTATTTAACTGTTTTTGTGTGAGATTTCCATAAATATTGGCCACGGTTGCCCTTCATTCCCGCCTTATCAATGACCACAAGCAGGGATCCAGCGAATTCCAGGGAATTTGCCATAAACAAACAAACAGGTTCCATGTTCATTATCTGCTGCATCAAGTTCGATGGAAATTGGACAAATTATTGGGCAGCAGAGGCAGTGAGTCAGCAGCAGCCGGGGATCGTAAAGCAGCAATGCTTGTCCAAATAATGTTATTAAGGCGGGGATCATAAATATTAATATATTTGATTAATACAGGCGGGAAGGCTTTGTTTACACTTTGGAGACACTGTGAAGTCACACTTGCAGTTCAATGAGAGATAAAGTTTGTTGTTCTTTTCACAATCACTATTGCGTAGCTGCGTATCTGAGAGTGTGATAACCGGAAAGGAAAATAAAGATATTTACAGCCGTCCAAGACTGTGATATTTATGACTTGGGATCTTCGCCATTGATAAAAGGGGAAATTGTTAAATAATTGATTTCTTAGAACCAAACTATACTTATGACCTCCTGATATAAGTATCGTAAACACAAATAGTAGGAACTTGTTAATAATAGAAATTAAAACATTGATAAAAATAGAGTGACGCTTTCGACGAATTGATAATTTATGTCTGGAACTCTACGTGGGAATATTCCATTCACAGAGACATTTACTACTCATGATGATTCAGTTTAAAAAATTAAAAAATCAACGGTATTTTTTACTACATTAATAAAATATTGATTGATATAGTTAAAACAATATTTAAGGAATCCTAAAGAGCAAGTCATTACCACACTTTCTACTATAAGACAGTAGTTCACGCCACTATTCCCCAACCCCCTGCTCAGTCATTAAAACTTCAATGATTTATATATTCACAAAGTGCCTGGGAGCTGCTAATGACTTCAATCACTTCATTCGCACCATTCGCAGAGGCAAAAGGAACAGCAGAAGCACAAGGAGCCGCAGAAGGAGCCGGAGCGGCCAAACTCCAGTTCAATTATGAGCGCAATCAAAGCAACTTAATTACCCGAGAGTCCTCTAGCAAACACAAGAGACATTGAAGGAGAGGAAATTATATATATATATATATAGAGTAAGAGAAACCGCATCGCAGACAAGTCTAATTGAGAGCTGCGACTATGCAAATGAGTCCGACCAAGGCGCAAAGCAGATTTGATTTATACAATGACACAACGGCAACCGAGAGTTGCGACTCACTCGACTTGAGATTTCAGGGAGTCAACGTAAACAGTATTCAAATGAGCAGAGCCCTGCTTCTGCTCCTTGCTGGCCTCATCCTGGGCCCCGCAGGCTGCCTGGCCAACTGCCGCGAGGAGCCGGCCCGCGACTGCGAGGCCATCTGCGATGCGAGTGGCAGGAACTGCACCATCCGGGCCCTCGTCCTGCTGCCGGATGACAACATGTACCAGGCGTCGCTGCCGCGCGTCCTGCCCATCCTGAAGGTGGCCGAGCAACAGATACGCGCCAAGGCGCTCATACCCCCGCACATCGACTTCGAGTGGCTGGCCCACGACACCAAGTGCGATGCCTCGCTGGGCGTGATCAAGGCCATGGACGGGATAATCAAGCAGTGCGCCCAGGTGATCTTCGGCCCCGTCTGCGATTACTCATTGGGTGAGTTTGGAATTTATTTAATTATATATTTAATTAATTATTTACCTACAGCCGCCGTCAGCAGGATAACAAAGTACTTCAACAGCCAGGGCACACCGCTGATCTCGGTGGGAGGGTCTACGTACGACTTCGAGCAGAAAAAAACTGATTGCAACGACGAGTTCTACATGCTGCTCCGCACCGGAATGCTCAGTTTCGAGACCATTTCCGAGCTGACCATAAATGTGATGAAGCGGTAAGTGCCATCGGAGTGACACATTAAGCCATGTCAGCTAAGCCATGTTCCGTTTTCAGGCACAATTGGTCTCATTCCATCTTCTACTACGAACGGGACGGACAGCGGAGCGTGGCGGGAATGCACACCTGCTTCCTCATGATGAAATCCTTGGGAAAACAAATGCGCAACGAGAACATGACATTCGCACAGTTTCCACTTGAGCCAAACTTGACAAATCGCACGGAGGAAATGCGGCGGGAAATTGGCAATAAACATGCAAGTGAGTGCAACATGCGAGTTAGGTTAACAGAGCAGTTTCACCAACGCCCTAGTCGAGACAGCAACCGCGCAGCGAGTGCAACGCGATTGTGTGAAACTTTGCTAGATTAGCTTTCTTGGTGGGGTCACCATGGCGTATGCTTAACTTCTATGAAATGGGGAGAATATATTATCGTTTTTACTGCACATAACATCCGATATTGCCCATGGTGGGCTTAAATATAATCTGGCATTGATATTACTCAAGCAGGCATTTTTTTTTTAAATTTTGTAAGGCAGAAAGTGCTCTATAAACATTTCATGTATTCACGCTTATTTTCGTATTTATTAATATTTTTACTCCGAAAATATGGAATAAAATTTACACTATAAGCTTAGCAAATTATAAATCAACTAAAAGTTTGATTATTTTAAAGAATACAAATATCAGCAATAAGGCAGTCTTTTGGGAACTTGTGTTACAAGTAACAACTGTAAACAACTACTTATAATTATAAATATATAACAAGTAAAAATAAATTCCATAAAAATCCCTGATAATCTTCCTTCCACACCTCGCTATGTGCAAAACATAAACAAATCCTCGCCACACACCCCGAGAGCCCTGCAAAAAGCTTTATGGCCGTGCCACGTGCAGCTTGCCACATCAGCTGCTGGCTGACCAAAAATGCCGGTTGCACACAGATCCGAATGCTTCGACATCGAAACGAGACCGAGAACGAGTACCCCAGTCGAGTCGGGGATATGGCGAAAAGGCGCCAGAAGCCGGTGATAAACCGTCAAGTGAACAACATCGAAGGCGGACGTAACCGGAAACGGAAATCGGAAATTGGAAAATAAAGTGAAAGTGAAAAGGACTTGACACGAAACTAATGGAAATTAAAGTGCACAGTGAAAGTAATGATTGATGGACTTATAGAACAATACGAATCAAAGTACAGTGACAAAGGGAAAAAGGAAACAAATTTAATGCATAATTCGATACATGCGGCATAAGGAAATCCTTTCGTTTCATCCGCCTGACAAGCCAAAGCTGCGTTATTTGATAAATGATCGGCAAACTGTGTGTGGACAACAGGGGATAAAGCCTGCAGATGGGAATTTTCCTTTCAGAATACATTTCATCTTCTTTGCTTCTTCCTTTCAAAGGAGGACGAGCTGAATGGCATTAATGAATTAATATTGAAAAAAGCAAGCTGATTATAATCAGTCATATGGGAAATCTCCACACCTATCTCTGAATGGCTTTCATATAATTTTCTCTGTTAAATTTCTGCATTTCTGGCACTTGATAGGCATTTATTAATTAATTGGAACACGTTTGCTTTTATTTAAGCTGCCACAGAGTGGGAAATCTCTCCATCTTTTGTCACTTAACATGTTTATCTTTTAAAGCGTATTTATTATAGAGAACTATAACTGACGTTACCATTAAAGGAGTCTAGAAATAATTGGGAACTATTTCTTAAGCTGAGAGGGATTTAAATGTGAATATTAAAAAAAAAACCATCAAAATCCGAAACAGGAGTATCTCCGATTTCTTGAAATACAATTACTTTATATTTCTGAGGAATATTCCTTTAAGAAAGTCATCCATTGATTGAAAGCAATAACTTTTACTCAAACTAGATCCCCTAGTATGTACAACCTTTCCATCTTTCTAAGCCTTCTGCATAACTTTCTTCGTGTTTAACAAAGAAAAACGTTGGCTTCGTCTCCGCTCATTGTCATGCAGTGAACGTCGCCACTTTTGGCGGCTCTTAGCTGCCATTTCCCGCTGCCTGCTCCTTGGGACTTGGCACATGTCCGCAGACATTCCATATCCAGCTGCTGCCAAGATATATATACATGTGTACACGGGGGCACAGGGAACAACAATTAAAATGTTTCTCATCGCGCCGGAAGAAAAATTTAAGCAGAAAAAAGAGCAACTGCAAACTGCAATTGCTAATAAAAAGAGCAATTCTCTAAAGACCTAAATCATCCAACATTAAACCGGTCATAAATCACTTTTCATAGAACCTCTTTGTTATGGAACTCTCGCTCTTTGGTCTACAAATTCGAGCTCTCAAAGGAGCTGCTCCCGGTTCCAGCATTGCTTTTGCAAACTCTGCGCGAATCCATTTTATTATTTAATCCCGCCAGCGAAGCGGACCTCTCCATCACAACAAAATCCACTTGGCTAACTAACTTAGCAGGAAAGCAGAGAACGACTCATAAATTTGCATATGTTGGCAGTTATTTTCAATGGTAACGCGATTAATGTGGTAATTTCTGGCCATTTATTTTGGGAACAAGCAGCTCCCGCGATTTAAGTTTAAAGGAAACTTTCCGAGAAGCGTTTTGCTTCTGCAGTTTTTATTATCCTTCAATAAGCGGAAATATCCGCATGCATATGCACTTGAAATCTAAACTAAACAAAGGAGGTTTACCCTGGCCAAAGAATTTGTGAGAGCTTTTGGGAAATTTCGTTTATTTATTCGCAAGCAGGAAATGAAAACAACGTGGGAGTGTAACCTTGGTGGGTTAGAGCCCGGCTTGGCGTGCAGTCGGAGAATTTTGATTGCCATTCCGGGGGCCAACTCAAGGTGCCGCATCCGGGGAGTATGGGAGAGAGCCTGGGCTCCACATGCAAATGAGGCTCATACTGAGTGTGTGAGATTGGCTCTGTGCTAAGTGCATTTGCAATTAGCCAGGACACGACCGAGTGGACTCAGATGGCAGGCCGAACCGAATCGAATTAGAATATAATCGATTCGAAATGGAAAATAGAGACCGCATGACTCAATCAGGGCGAACGCATTTTCCATTAGGAAAACAATCAAATTACTCACTCCCCAGAAACCGAATTAATTAGAACTTTCATTGCTTAAACGCTGGAAAATTTTCCATGTTTTTCCCGCATTTTCACGTGTGACTTGTAGATGAAGTGAAAACTTTTTGCCGCTGTTGCCGCTTGTTCGACATTTTTGGCTTCACACACACGTAAATGTAGAGTGCATGTGCGGCTAACCTATACACAGGCAGCCTCACACACTAATTGAGCCCAGCTCAGGTGTCGACTAAAAGCCAAAACCTGTTAGCAGTTAACAGTTAACAGCTAGCAACTCCTGAATGGCCAAATGTTTATTTATGGCCCTCCCGATTAATACGGATTTTGTACAGCTTGGTTTTCCCCGACTCTCGCCGACTTATGACAGAAACTTTTAACCAAGTTGTCGGCTGCGAGTCCTAGAAAAGCAATTAGTCAAGCAACAGTTTCCACTCCGCGCAAATGAGTCCCAGAAAGGAAATGATGATGATGCCGGGCGTCTGCAGTATAAATCGCAGCTGGTGACTGCCAGCAAATTTCCAGAGAACAAGCCACAGGACAAATGCCAACTGTAAATCTAGAAAATATATAATAAATATAATTATTGTAAATATTCCTCGAATTTTTCAAGGTAAACAACGATTCCTAGTTATTTTAATAGCTTTAAAGATTACCTTGCTAATTATCTGCTTCCTAACTGCAAAAGCACTGACCCTACGAGACTCATCAAGCTCTCAGCGAGCGTTAAAAGCGTCCCCTAAGCAGCCTCTAATTCCCTAATTGTTCCCAGAAGTCGGGGGTCTTGTAACCCAAGACCACGCCATAGTAAACATTATAAGGCGCTTACAGGCAAGTGAGATGCTCGAACTGTCGGAGGAGTCAAGTGAGCAGCTTAAAAAATATAAAAAGCGAAAGGAAAGTAAAGTCAAAGGAGGGAAACGTTCGACAAAGCGTAAAACAAATGTTTACATGTAGGGCTTAGGGAGGGAAATTGGAGGGCGGCAAGGGAGAGGCTCTGTCACTGCCGTTGGCACACATACAGACTCACCTTCACCGGGAGGATATGGGTAATGTGGCATGCAAAATCCCCAAGACTTTCTAGGCAGATTGTATAGAGTACTAGGACCTACGTAAGCCGGCATGTTTGTCATTTGCAAAAATGATCTAACCAGAGCTGAAACAGTTAAGAACGTAACACCCTCTCCGCAGAAAAAGACGTAAGCAAAACAGTTGCATACTGTGAAGCCAGATGTACGGTTGTGTAATTTGCATTTAAATGTATGGGAAATATGGAAACTTAACAAATTAATGTACAGAGAATTTAGATTCTGAGGGATTAGTTTTTAAATTCTTTGAAATATATTTCCTAGCTTTAATAAATAACAAGAATTTTTTGGCCTGTATAATTCCAGAATGTCCTTTTTGTATGCAGAAACCAATAGCCTTTTCAAGTGGCAGTCGTCCATTGTCATACTTTCAGCTGAACTATAAGAAAACTTTTGAGTTCAATGCAAAAATTTCAGCAGCTGCAGCTGGTTCACAAATTGGTTGTAGGCGATTATATATCTGCCTTTGGCACAAAGAAGGACCAAAGAAAGCCGTTCAGTACACGCTTTGAGGACATTCGAAAGAAATATATAAATATTACTGTTCCTGATGCTGCTGCCTCAGGCTGCAATTTTTGTGGAAACGTTCTTTTCTTTCTTTTTGTACTTTCTGCTTGCCATAAATTCCAATCCCAGTCACAGCCACAAAAGAAAGCCCAGACATTTTTTTAGAATCGCCTGTATATTGGCACAAGTTCAGCATTTTATCGATTTAATGGCTGGCCTTAAATCCGAGCAAGCCATTATGAAAGTGGAGAATCTGCAATTCAATGCGCCGCCTCTGCCACACAACGAAACATTAAACTTGGCCTGCTGGCCCTTGCCTATAGTTGTAATGTTTTAAAATAAATTTCATTTGCTGCTGCCTCAGCCAGATAGCACCAACCAGAACCGGAAAACTTTAGTGTTATGTTGTTTGTTGTTGACATTCTTGCCCCGCAACTTTATGTATCTCCCAAAAAACCCCGAAGCCCGCAGGGAACAAACCGCAAAAGCCGAATTGTAAATTATTATATAAATGCCAGCTGAATTATTCTATTTGAATTGTTATATTAAATATTCATATAAAACATTAAGTAATGCAAACAATAAATTATTAGGTTTTTTGCAACATTTAATAACACGCCCACTCGGCATGAGTAAATCAAAAGGTGGGCGAAAAACATCAGTAAATGGTGCATACGAAGCAATTAATTCAGCATGAGCTGTGGCAGCTGCTAGTGTGAAGGAAAAAAACGATGGGAAAACTTCAATGCCGTCGCTAATGTGCTATGAGTAAACACATTTCACATTTCCGCTACACACTCACTCACTATTATTCTCGATGTGTGCTCCTTTGACAAATGAAAATTGCACAGAGCTGTAAATAAACAGCGGGAGTTGCGTGTCACGTAGCGCGAATTTTCTGTTTGCCTCGACCTGCAATTTGTTGATTGTTGCTTTCCCCAGATTACGCATACACCGTATTGGTTTCGCTGGGGGGCAGGAGGTAATCGAATCAAAAGCACAAAAGACCCTAAGGGAAACGTGACTAAAATGATCTAAGGGGCGGTCATGGCCTGGAACTATTAGGGCGTTTAATATCAATGTTTCTTCAGTGAACCTGAGTGTCTGGATATAAGTATGAATTAACCTAATTTGTGCATAGTTCGAGGCTTTACAAGGAAAGCTCTCAAATAAAATAATTTATCCCAGAGGGATATTTGAGAGCATAAATAATGTAAATTAAGATATAATGTCTAGCTATCTATCTAAGAAATTATTAAATAAAAAGATTACGTATATTATATAAACAATTTTTATATTTCAATATAATGTATGCAGATTTTTAACTTAAAGTTCGGAGCCCTGCCAACTTAAATAATTCCCTCTGACCTGCGGTTCAACTCTTAATTAATTCATTAGCCAAATAACCCCCACAAACTAACTCATTCGTATTAGCCGAATGCTCGATTGACGTTTTTTGTTTCTCCGTCACTAGACAAATATGAAAATTGCCCTCCTGGCCATGCAATTAAGTAAAATAACAAGCTTTCGATTTTAGGTCTGCACTCATGGCATACCTCTTCCACCTTCCCCTTAGCGTTTGTTAACCCTATTTAGTTTCCGTTCCGCTTGCTCTTTTATTTTGTGTACCGGCCTTGCGCTTTCCCCGTGCACTGAAGAAAAAAATATACATAAATACTTCCCAAGTCAGAGAGTCTCTATAAAATTATATACAAGAAAATATCCCATTGTCTGTTATTTATAGTTCTTTTTTTCCAGTGCAATCCATTGTCTATCCGCCTGTGTTTGTGTTTGCGAATAGCTGACGTTGTGTTTGTGTCCCATTGAAGGTATCTGTCGGTGCTTTATGCACTCGCCACTCTCCTGCCCTCCAGTTCGTCCGGCTCCTCGTGTCCGCCCCGCCTGTCGTTAACGTTGTGCACAGCACGGTGTTACAAGTTTTTCCAGAGCATGCCGCCGCCCACCGGAAGCCGAGACATCTAGTTAGCGATGGGCGGGGCAGCGGGCGTGGGCGTAGGAGACAGAGAGCGGGAGTGGGAGTGGCAGGGGCGGTCATGCATGAAAAACCGTGGCCACGACTTGACGTTGACCGTAAAAGGTTTTTTGCCGCGATTGTGTTTGCTCGGGTTGGGTCAAAAATTAGTGGAGTTTGCAAATGGTTTGCCAGAAGAAAATGCAGCTACGTAAATAGGATTTAAAGGATTAAATTTATGAGACATTGGCTTTAAGTAATAAGGAAATATTTTTAAAAATAAAATGCTTTATTACTAAACATAATAATTTGTTTAAAAGTGCCTTCTTTGGTGTTAATAGGATACTTATAATCAATTTATTCAAGTCAATTAATTTTCTTATGGCGCTGGCTCAAGGCTAAACACTTCTTTTCAAGGCGATTTAAGTAATTAAGCCCTTTCTGGAATATTCCCCATGATCTCATTCCCGTTGCCTTAGTTTCCTATTCGCTGGAGTCTCTCCTATTTCTTCGGCTAAAATGAATGCAAATTATTTTTTAATTGCCCTTGTCGGCCCCAAGATGTCTTACCACTTTTCCCCCGTTGCTCTTGCTCTTGACGCTGTCTTCGCGCAATTTTCATTTTCTTTTGAAACCATAGAAAATCATTTCATGAGCACTTCATTACTTTTGGCGGGTTCCCGAGTCCAAATTCAATTAACATGCCAGACATTCGCTGTGTCTGTTTTAAAGGCTTTAAATCCCTCACTCGTTGGCTGAATTTGTACATTTGTATTGTTTATAAATAACTACGGCTGGCACTTATCACCGCTCAGAGACTTTCGAGTATATTCACTGTCTGAGTTGGGGTCTGAGTGTCTGCGGCTTGTTGTGAGCGTGCGAAATTTATATGCCACTTAAATGCATTTTTCTGTCCGGAGACTGCTCGCTAGCCTTGTATTGCCTTTATTTACTTGGCTTTGGCGTCAGCTTGCACAGTCCCCCAGACAACTCGCACACCAAAAGCCCATACACAGGAAAAGCCCACACATACAATGCTGTTCAGGATAATAGTTGTTAAACTTTTTAAAGAAAATGTAAATGCTTTACAAATTGAAAAAAATAAGAATCTGAGTTTATGTAAACTTTTGCATCTCCATCATCATTATGTTCCCAAGACTTTATTTTTAGACAACTTGCTAACAAATTATGTCTGTAAATTTCCTTTTCAGTAAAATGCATCTTTTAAATCTTAATTCAAAACCATTGGTGATATTTTTATTAAAATAAGAATCCTTTCTTACTTATTAATATTACATTTTTTAAAAACAATTTCCATTTCCCCATTAATTTCTATTATTTCGAAGACTTCTGTAAACCCAAAAGGGAAATCCAGTGGTGCCCCTGCAAGTATGCAATAAAAGTGCGCTCAAAGTAATTTATTATTTCGGGGGCCACAAGCTCGAATCTTTCCTTTGTTCGGGCATTACTCGGCCACCGTCGACTGGTTAGACTCAACTTAAATTCGCCAGGGCTGGAGGGCTTCCCATTTAGCACCTTTCGCTTTATGCACCTCGCTGCACTTTTCGCCGCCAACTATTTATTTTTTATGGCATTGCGAGAACAATGGGACAGTTTTGTTGATAACTTTCCGACAGATTTCGCGCCATTTCGCGCGTCAATTTTATACATCCCTTTTTCTACCGGAGCAGGACTTTGCAGCTGTCAGCATATGCTAAGCTGTCGGTTGTCAGCTAGCGGAAAATTGTATTTTCATCTCCCCAAATGCTGGCGAGGAAAATCGGTGCAGTAAAATGGCAAAAATCGTGACTGCAAGCACCAACCAGAAAATCACAAAAAGAAATCAAATGAATTTCAGTTCAAATTTGAAACAATCAAACCATTAAATGAAGCTCTTAACTGTGGATCTGTGTGCCGAAAACTTTTCCTGAAACTTTGGGAGAAAATAGAAAAAAGAATCTTTGAGGAATGCTGAGCACTCAACTAATTGTGTTTGCCAGCACTTTGCTGACTGCAAAATGGGATTAAGTCCTACAAATATTTGCTGCAAATTTGCAAGTTGAGCCGAAGTTTATTGACAGCTTCATTTTCATACTTAATTTATTTCCCACTTGTGTTACTTTTGTAATTTGTCCGTTCCGCCGACAACTGTTTGAAATAGCGATTTCATTCCGGCTGATCTGTCGCATCGAATTAAATAAAAACGAAAAGGTGGCAACTGTCAGATAAAGCTCGGGTGATGGGGTTGCCAAATTGGAAAAAGTTTCACTTTAATGCATCCCATTAGAATGGCTGAGTGAAAAGCCATGTTCGCAGCTGATTATCCGGTTAAAGCCAGCGAAAAGTTTCTCATTTTCGCTTAATTTTCGTCTCATGACAGCGAATTTTGTGCACATTATGCCAATGGCTTAAGGGAAACTTCCAGCAGTTTCAATAAAAACCTATACACACTTTATACAATTATTCAAACTCCGACTCAGACTCGGTTATGAATTACATTGTGTCGCCGGCTGGCATGTTGTGGCAACAAGAGCTCCGCGGCATGCAGCTCCGCCGAGGAGCGCCCTGCAAACCTCATTAACTGGCAACACAATAGGCCACAATGCAGCTCCCAACTACCCCTAACCACTCTGCTACCCTGGCCAAACAGACCGCCATATTCATACATATGTATGCAAATTAGTTTGCCAGCCACACGCTAGTGTTCTAATAATTTTTTATGAGACAGAATTAAATTCAAATAGTGCCATTGTGCTTCCGTATAATAACAGATATACCCGTACACACCGGATAGGTTTATTATGCGACCCTTGAGCGTAGATAACACCTAAATATTGTTGCCACTTTTGGGTGGCTTGCTTGCCCATTGTTTTAATTTTATTCCAGGCAACGTTTTGTTTTATTTTTATTTTAAAACCCCTTCCTGATCGGACCTTTGGGTAATTTCAATTTATAATTAAGTCTTCACTTTGCATAAAATTATAGCAGATAAATATTCATCCATTATTGCGCTTCTTAGTCCATTTTATTGTGAAATAATGTTTAAAATTTGCACATTCGTGCTTTTCTGAGCATTTAATAAGTCCTACTTTTGTGCAGCAAAAAGAAGGAATAATTTTGAGTGACAATAACCCAATATGTCATTATTATTATTATTATTATCTAGGCCTTGTTGCACCACGACCAGATGTTAGGTCTTTTGTGCCGGCCTGTAGGATTAGGGTAGAGCCTCTACACCTAGGCTTTTGATAAAGGAGAGCACTTTGGCGGGGTCTATCTGTTCCCAAATCCTGTAGGGGGGGATAAGTTCACCTCCTAGTTGTTGAAGTCGACGTCTGATTAGTGAGGGGCATTCACATAGAACATGTTCTGATGTTTCTGGCTCCAACTCACAGAATCTGCAAGTGTCGATTTCTGAAAGTTTTAATTTCTTAAGGTGATACCTTAGGGTACAGTGACCCGTTAGGTAGCCTGTTAGAGTACGAATTTCGCTCTTTTTTAGGTTGATGATGCGCTTAGATCGCGACATCTGGGGGACGAGGAATTGTTTGGCTTGTCTCAGCCCTGCACTGTCGGTCCAGT